>CM053792.1:208992752-209592752 GCA_028749045.1 Cupressus sempervirens
TAAATTTAATTTCCCTTCTTCTTTTTTGTGGTGAAAATATGTGAAAGTTATGAGAAGTTTGGTGAAATTTGATTTTTAAAGATATTCCTTGGAGTTACAAGCATAGATTTGTGCTTGTATAATGATTTATGGATTGTAGAAATTAATGAATTACATATTCTAAAACTAGACTCGTGAGTGTTAAATTTGGAAATTTTTTTTTTTCATTTGCATTTTTTTTGAGAAAGAAATTGGATGTTGTAGGCAGGGTTTCATGTTTTCTTTATGGTTTATGACAGCAAAAATGGGTATTAGTGTAGAGACCATAAATACTAATTGAATACTTGGATTAGAATAATATTTTTATATGTTTTAGAAGGACTAATTTTGAACATTTCCACTAGAGGGTTTTTCAAGAAGATGTATATAATAGAAGTTATGAACAATCTAATCAGGAATAGAAATTAGGCTACATGAATGAAGGAATGTTAAACTTGTGTTAAAACATGTTGTGTTTAACCTCATGAGATGCCTCTATACAATGAAATTATTTAATGAATGTTGAAGGGATCATGAAGGATATATATATATATATATATATATATATATATATATATATATATATATATATATATATATATCTGTGTGTGTGTGTATATGTGTATATATGTATATGTATATATATATATATGTATATGTATATATATATGTATATGTATATATATATATATATATGTATATGTATATATATGTGTGTGTGTGTGTATATATATATGCATATATGTATATATGTATATATGTATGTATGTATGTATGTATGTATGTATATACATATATGTATGTATCTATGTATATATGTATATATGTATGTATGTATGTATATATATATATGTATGTATATATGTATGTATATATATATATATGTATGTATATATGTATGTATATATATATTTATATGGATGTATATATGTATGTATATATATATATATATGTATGTGTATATGTATATATGTGTATAGATATAGATATGTATGTACATATATATATATGTACATACATATCTATATCTATAGACATATATACATTCTAAATCCTACTACATCATAGACCAAGTTTGTCCAGTTTGTTGGACTCAAACCCTATACTAGTGAAAAAAATATATTATCCAAATATTGATACATGTGCAAAAAATTAGTTGGTTAAACTTGCATCTACCCATGTTGCTATATCAAGCTGAGATGTCAGCCAGGGTATTATATAGGTTAGTGTTGTCAAGAAACAAAGTGTGTCGGTCATTACAAGAGAGATCACAAGTACTAATGAAACCACAAAGGGAAATTCTACAACAAATTCTAAAGGAAATCAGAAAGATAAGGTCTGAAATGTTCAAGTAGAGAAATCTTCTACTTGTGAAGTAAGGCCACAAGCCTCAAGACCGCATATTAAGGCAAAAAAGAAGGCAGAACAATAGAGCTCTACAATTGAAACCAAATGTACATATGAGGAGACATCAAGTGAAGTGCCTAAGAAGGCAAAGAAAACAAGAACTAAGGTTCAGAGATTGAGCATGGAGTTAGAAACATATAGTTTACAGTTACCAATGTTGAGCTCTAGTACTCCTGGGAAGAAAATCAAGAAGAAAAGAGTGCAATCCCCAATTGAATTTCAAGCTAAACCTGTTATGCTTGATGAAGACATTATTACACCTAATTGGGTAAAATCAAATTTGACAGAGGAGTAGATAAAGATACTAAGTGAATAATTTTCTAGGAAGGCTAAGAAACCAAAGATGAGAAGAGAATATCAAAAAAACCAAGCACATAAACAAGTACTCTATGATATCAAGGACATATTTCTCGATTCATTTGTTGTTAATAATTTGGATGAGAATACTCCCATTGTTGAGAAATTTATTAAGATTAAGTAGAAAGTAAATGACCCGAATATAGATACAAAAGAAAGACGAATACAATGATCAGAAAGAAATTTTGAGAAGAAAGTTACGGAGAAGGTTGCAACAAAGATTATTATTAGAAAGGTAAAGCTTTCAAACCTTGTAAACAATTTAGAAAAAGTTTTTTCAAAATGTGCATACATTGTTTAGGAATTTATTTGATGCTTCCACATTTACAAAGGATATAAGGGGAAGAATGGATAAGATAGAGAAAGATTTACAGCATAGTACCAATGCACTAACTATGGACACAAGTTCTAGTGTAGTTTACTTATCTAAGCTAAATTTTCAACAAGGGAGGCTTACTTAATTGACTATAGAATATAGTAGAATGAGAGATAAACTTATATCGATACAAGATATGATGACACCTCATTTAGAGGTTATGCAAATATGTTTAAAGAGTACAAAAGAGTTAGTCTAGATAGATCAAAATCTGTCAGTTATAGATAGTTTGGTGGATCTAGTAGCAAATTTAGAGATTAAGATTCAAACTATTGATTACATATAGATAAATTGGGATAGTACATTAGGTAAAAAAATTCAAATCCACAAACCATTTCTGGATAAGTTTGGCTTGCCCCCTACACCCTAGCAACCATGAGTGACAAAAACAAGGGGGACATGTGATGATGATCAAGGGGAGTTTTGAAGTTTTAAACTTGTATATATTGAGAGAAAAGCCAAAACATGTCTACAATGTTTACCAAGTTAATGTGTGGATTATATTCTAAGGGGGAGTACTTATGTTTCAGTTTTGTAATGAAATTTTTTTTTATCATGACAAAGTTTTTTTGCCACTAATGCCAAAAGGGGGAGATTTTTTTATCCCTACGGCAAAGTTGTCTATTACTATCAAACACTTAGTCATTCATAAGGTAGGATCAGTTGGTCATCACTATGACCAAGCCATCCTATATAGAATTATCCATGTATTAAATATGTGTGCATAATAGTTAAGTACCAAGCAATAGTTATTGTCGAGCAAGTTAGAGATTGTTGAGTACTCCAATGACTGTCAAGTTTTTCAAATAAATCCATAGAATTCGAGTGATATAGAAGCTAAGAAATGAAGTATATGTTGAGTATAGTAAAGGCTAAGGGATAGAATGGAGGACAGTTTGGGTCAAGCACCATTATGGAATAAGTGTCGTGTAAGATAGTTTTGTATATTTATTTGGAATGACATAGAATTCTATGCAAACTATTCTTTTCAAGTTGGAAGCATGTTTTATAGATTGAAGAGATAATCAAGGATTTGATTATGCATCTAATAGATGATCATTAATCCCTATTTAAAAAAATCCACCAATCACAAATTGCAAGGACTAAGCAGAAAGAGGAATGAATCTAGATTGTTGATCTTGATCTAGAAGTTTCACCCAAACAACTATTTAAGAAGGGTTTATGAGCTAGTTCACATATGTGGAGCATATGTGATTAAGAGTTTGGTTGTATGTGAAGTAGAAGGTGAGTTCGGAAGAAGTGATTGAGTAGTGTAGTGAATAGTTTTGAGAAAAATTATAGAAGATTAATCATAAAGAGGTGATAACACATTGCATAGAGGAGATTTTATATCAACATTGAAGTGCAAACCAAAGGATTGGGTATTGACACATTTTAACAGGTGTGTTAGGGTTCAAATATCTTTTTAGAGTAGCTTTAACAGGCTTTTGTAAATCTCCTAACATAGTACTCACTTAGTTATGATGTTTAAATCCTTGAATCAAGGTAGGACTTAACACTTTTTAAAGCATTTAATGGGTTAGACCCCTCATAAGGTAGATCATTAGAAGTGATCAAACATTGTAGCCTTCACACGCCCAACTTTATTATTGTAGTAGAGAAAATTTTGGGGGTGTCATCCCCACTGCAATTTTACCTTCACCTTGGAGGGTTTCTACATTACCAAATCTTTGTGTTAAATGTGTTTTGTTTATGAGTTGCATTCATACAATTGGAAGTTAGATATGATGTTATGTTGAAGAATATGATTGCATTGATAATCAAATATGTTTTCATGTTTAAAATGATAAAAAAATTATAGATCTTGATTCACCATCCCCCCCTCCCCCACCTTAGTATCTAACTTTCCCAATTAGATTTCCAACATGTTGGAATAACTACCAATGTTCCCCTTTTGGATTTGTGACATGCCTTAACTACCTCTTATGTTCTATAAGTCTAGTGGTTACATCAGGCATTGCCTAATTGATATTTTGGTGCAATGACAACCCTAGCTTGTAACAAATCTTTCTTTATTCCTTGCCATTTCTTCATTCTCATTCAACTTATTCCTAGAAAATATATTTAGTACTAATAACATTTTTATCTTTAGGTCCTAGTGTCAATGTCCAAGTGTTGTTCTTTTCAATTTGGTCATTTTCTTCTTCATTGCTTTAATCCAATCTTAATTCCCTAGTGCATCCTTGACTGATCTAGACTCAAAATCATAAATCAAGCATGAATTCTCTCTTAACTTGTTTATTTTAATCACTCCTGCATCTTTATTTCTAATTATAAGGTTCAATGAATGAATACTTCTAACATAGTTTTCTACGATAGTCTTAGTTCTTTCTTGTTCAACATTTTCTTCACTCGGTGGGAGTTCAACTAGATTCTTAGTTGTAGCTTGTTGTAGCTCGAGTAAGGTATCAAGAATGCATTCCTTAACATATATAAATATTTGATAGTCTTCAGGTTCCTTTTCACTATCTTATTCATTCTTATCTACAAACTCATCAATCCCTTTATTCAATTGTAGTCAGTTGAGGGTATAAATAATAGTATTAATGGATTCTCTCCAAAAAAAATTGCAACTCTCTTCTCAATCAAAAATTTTCTAGCATAGTAAACTATAGATATATTCCTTCTTTCATCTATGTCATTTTGTTGTGGAGTTTTATATGCAGATAATTGTCTTTTGATTCCATTTTCAGTGGAGATAGTAAATTCATTGGAAATAAACTCACCTCCTCTATCGAATCTAAAGAACTTCAATTTCTTACCTATTTCCTTTTCAACTCTTGAATTATACCATTTAAACATTTGAAGTGCATCATATGTTTCCTACAAAACATTACACACATCATCCTAGATAAGTTGTCAAAAAATAAAATGAAACATGAATCACTATAGTTGCTTTGCACTTTTATAGGACCATAGAATCAATATGAACCAATTTTAGCATATCATTAGATGTATAGGACTTTATTGAAAAACTTTACTTTTTCATCTTACTAACCTAAAATTCCTTACAAATTACTTTTCCAGGCTTGCAGAATCTCGGTAAACCTCTAACTCTTTCCTTCTTATTAATCTTGATTAGGTTATAAAAGCTTACACAACAAAACCTTTTGTACTATAACAACACATTTATCTTTTCTTACTTTACTTCTTGAAATAAGACATAAGTTTTTAGTAGAACTCAAATAAAATAAGTTACCTTTAGATTAATCACTACTACCAATCAAATTTCTAGCAACATCATAGATTTTCACCTTTTGATTTAGAAACTCTAGGCGGTGATATGTGTTGTTTAGTTGTGCCACACTCAAAAAATTGTATTTTAGTCCTTGAACCCAATAATCATTATCACATTTAATATTTTCATTTGGTGCAATGGATCTTCTTCCATTGAAAAAAAGATTCATTACCAACTCTAAGACATCCTGCATCATATTCTTCAACATTTTCAATTTTATCAGCATCACCATGTTGAAAACAATTGATTAATTATGTAATGTCTTTGATGTTACACAAAATTTCATATCATTTCCAATCAGTGTATGTCAAGCTCACTCAAGTGATGAAGACAGTTTCCTAAGTCTACTACGTATTCCAAAGTTTGCCTAGTTCAAGAGAACAATGTCTATCGAGTTCACTCAGTCATCAAAGGAAAGTTTACAGAAGTTGAGTGTTAACTGAGCTCACTTAGTTGCCAAAGGAACTTTTTGAATACATAGTGTTAATCGAGTTCACTTGGTTAACAAGAAAATCATTTATGAGTTAGTGTTTACCAAGCATTGTTAGCTAACGAAGGATTTTCTTATTTTGGTATATTGAGTTCAATTGATTTAATTGTTGGTTCTAACCGACTGAAGAGATGAATATTAAGTATTTTGAGTTGTATTCAAGCTGACTTGACAATATGTAAGATATAAATATAAGGTCAAGTTGAGGATTGAATGTGTCAAATGTAATAGAAGATTGGATGATTCTTAGAGGAAGCAAATTAGAAGGATAAGGAGAATATCCTTGTTGAGCTACAAAGATACATTCGATCAGGAAGGATCAAGTATACAAGCTAGAATTGAGATCTCTAATCAGAAATTAAGTTGCATCAGAAATCAAGTCATCTCATTGTTACTTTTTAATCATTTTAGCAGTAATCTAAATCTCTTAACTGAGTTGGCTTAATAGCTATTTGTAAATCTTCTAACAAGGTGACATTTCTAGATTGAAGTGTCTAAAGACCTATAACAAGGCCACTCCTAATAAGGTGATTAAATCCTCTAATAGGGTCACACCTAATTTTGTGTTTTGTAACCTTTAACAGGATTGGCTCCTAACAGGGCTCACTTCAGAAGAGTGAAAATCAGTAACTA
Organism: Cupressus sempervirens; assembly: GCA_028749045.1. Lineage (NCBI taxonomy): Eukaryota > Viridiplantae > Streptophyta > Pinopsida > Cupressales > Cupressaceae > Cupressus > Cupressus sempervirens. The sequence continues at coordinate 208,999,293 of CM053792.1, forward strand.
GTTGCAATTGGTGGCTTTTCTCAAATTGGGTTTCCACGTTAAATCTTGGTGTCACTTATATTCATGTTATTTCTTTAATTTGTATGCAACTAAGTTAATCTTAAGGTTAATCACATTAAGAACAATATATTTAGTTATTGTCGAGTTACAATATTTTCTAGTGTAAACCAAGTGCATGTTTGTTTGTCGAGTTACAACAGAATATAGTTTAATTAGAGTTTTGATTTTTATTGACATCTAAGGGATCTGGGATTTATTTTTGTAGTAATTGATTCACCCCTCCCCTCTCAGCTACTCCTCTTATATTTGCAACAATTGGTATCAGAGCTTCTTAGTGCTTGCAGAAAAGGTTTCAAGGACATAAGCTAAAGATCAGGATGTCTTACAAAAGGGAGATCCTAAAGCTGAAAAAAGATAACTTCAAGGCATGGCAGGAACTCATGAGGCTACACTTGGTAACCATTGGAGATTCAAGGCTAAATTATCTAGACACCAAATGCAAGGCTCCTACTAGAACTATGACTGTTGAAGAAATTGTAGAGAAGAAGACTCATAATATAATGATGATTGGCACTGCTTCATCTCTCAACTATGTTGAATTGGATGAGGTCAAATATTGTGGAACTCCTTATGAAATGTGGATCAAGATAAAAGACATCTATGGAGGAGATGAAAATGTAAGGAGAGCCAAAGAGAAAAATCTTAGAGGACAGTTTGATCAAATGAAAATGAGAGAGGATGAAAACATTGCAAAATATGTTGAAAGAATTAAAGCTAGTGTCAGTGCTATCAAACCTTCTAGAAGAACAATTGAAGATGTAGCATTGGTAAGAGAGGCACTCAAAACCCTTCTTCATATCTATGCAATCAAAGTATCTTCTATTCAAGAAATGATATGTGATCCAAATAACAATATAACTTTGGATGCTTTAGTGAGAAGATTGATAGCATTTGAACTAGATAACTATGATAATTATACTCCTAGTTCTACCAATCTTGAGTTTCCATTTGAAGCCAAGGTATCACTCAAGAAGAAAGATAAAAGATCTAAAAGAAAAGAATTTGAAAGTGAAGAGGAAGACAATTCTGATAGTGATCTTGAAGTCATTGAAGCATTTCTTACAAGAAGGTATCCCAAAGGCAAAGGAAATTGTAAAGGTAAGATTCCTTTAATCTTTTTTTCTTGTGAAGAAGTTGGACACATTGTTCTAAGATGTCCAAATAGAGAAGAAAAAGATGAAAAGAAACATAGCAAGTACAAGGGCAAAAAGGATTTTAAAAACTTCAAGGGCTACAAGGACAAAGGTAAGAAATCTTGTTTTATGGCTAAAGATTTAGATAGTAATGAAGATGATGAAATGGTTTATATTTTTGTAAAAGATGAATCTCATGGTGAAGGAGATAAAATGGCACTTATCTCTCATGATAGCAAAAATGATACATGGATTATTGATAGTGGCTACTCACATTATATGAATGGTGATAAAATAAAATGTAAACACTTGGAACGTTATGATGGTGGTAGTGTGAAATTTGGAAACAATGAACCTTGTTGCATAAAGGTAAAAGGTTGTATCTCACTAACCAATGAACTTAGATGTGACAATGTTTATTGGGTTGAAGGACTAAAGCATAATCTACTAAGTGTGGCACAATTGAATAACATTGGATTCAAGGTGGAATTCATGAATGGGTTGGCCAAGCTGCTAGATGGAAAAGGTAATTTGGTTGGGTCTGGAAAACAAACAAAAGGTAACCTATTTTACCTAGATCTCGATAAAAGCTCATGTTTCATTGCTCAAGTAGAAGAAAGTTGGTTATGGCATAAAAGATTGTGGCATGTGAACTTTGATAATCTAGTCAAGATAAGAAAAAATACAAGAGTAAGAGGTATTCCTAGTCTGAGGAAACTTGATATGGGTCTATGTAAAAAAATGTCAAATGGGTAAGATGGGAAAAACAAGTTTCAAAATCAAAGACTATCATTCAGAAGAAGTCTTGGAGCTAGTACATACAAACTTATGTGGACCTATTGGAACAGATATCTATAGTGGATATAAGTATTTTATTATATTTGTTGATGATTATTCTATAATGATGATTGTAATGTATCTAAAAAAAAAATCTAAAGCTTTTCAAAAGTTTAAGTGGTGTTTGGCAAGAGTAGAGAAAGAAAGTGGAAAGAAGCTAAAATGTTTGAGATTAGACAGAGGTGGTGAATTCATTTCTAATGATTTCAATGGATTCTACATTGAAAAATGAATTAAGAGACAAGTATCAGCCCTTGGTACACCTCAACAAAATGGTATAGCTAAAAGAAGGAATAGATCCATCATGGATTGTGCAAGAACCTTAATGATAGAAAAGAGTGTTGCAATCAAATACTAGAAGGAAGCAATCAGTACTATAGTGCATACCTTGAATAGAGTACAATTGAAGAAAGACTCAAATCAAAATTCTTATGAAATATGGTATGGCTACAAACCTAATGTAAGTTACTTGAAAGAATTTGGTAGAAAATTTTATATCTTGAAGGAATCTAGGAAAGGTAAACTTAATGTCAAAGGTGATGAAGGCATATTTGTAGGATACTCCTACAGAAGTAAAGCATACAAGTGTTTGAATCTAACTACTCATAAGATCATAGAAAGTGCACATGTAAGAATTGATAAATTTATAGAAAAGAGTGAAAAAGAAAGCAATAGAAAACTTGAGGATTATAGAAGGTTTGTTTATTATGAACCTAATACATTGCCAAATCTATTTGGAAGCTAGGAGGCCACACCTCCTGAGTCCCCAAAATCTCCAAAAGCTATTGAGTTGCAACCAGTGTAACTCAAGCCATAGTATGAAGGACTCGAGTCACAATCAAAAGCTATCGAGTTGTTGCCAGAGCAAACCGAGTTAGATGGACTCAAGTCACAAACAATGGGACCCAAGCTTGATATAGTATATAATGAAGAGGTTAGTGGAAAACATTCTAAATCCAAAGTACCCATGTTAGCAAGATATGTTAGAAGACACCATGTACCTAATTAGATCATTGGAGACAAGTCAGATGGAACAATGACAAGAAACAAATTGAAAGGTACATATTTGCTTGTTGAATTTGAACCTTTAAATGTTAAAGATGCCTTGGATAATGAAAGTTGGATTGAAGCTATGAATGAAGAAATATAAAAAGAAGATAAGAATAAGACTTGGACTCTTGTTCCTAGACCCAAGTATAAAAATGTAATTGGCATAAAGTGGGTATTCAGAAATAAGCTAAATGAAGATAGAAAATTTTCAAGAAACAAAGCAAGGTTCATTTGTAAAAGTTATTCTCAAGAAGAAGGTATTGATTATGGTGAAAATTTTGCTCCTGTTGCAAGATTAGAAGGTGTTAGAACTTTACTAGCATATGTAGCACATAAAGGATTTAGAGTTTATTAAATGGATGTAAATTATGCATTCTTGAATGGAATTCTTGATGAGGAAGTCTACACAGAACAACCTAAAGGTTTTGTCAATCCTAGCAAAAGAGATATGGTCTAAAAATAACACGAAGTGTTGTATGGTCTCAACCAAGCTCCCAGATCTTGGTATGAAAGACTTCATAACTACTTGATAACGATTTTTTTTCAAAGAACAAATGATAACAGTGGTTTGTATATCAAAGAAGGACCAAACAAGAAGATTGTGTTGGCAGGAATCTTTGTGGATGACACTTTATTTACAAGAAATGATGACTTATGCAAGGCATTTTCAGAATAAATGAGTAAATAATTTGAGATGTCCATGTTTGGAGAGATAAAATTCTTTGTTGGATTGCAAATCCAGCAGAAGAAATATGGTATCTATGTTACCCAATCCAAATGTATCAAGGAGATACTCAAGAAATTTGGAATGAAAGATGCAAAACCTATTGGAATACCTTTGTCTACTGAACATAAACTTTCCAAAAAGGATGATTCCAAAGAGGTAGATCAAACCATATATAGATCAATGATTGGAAACTTGTAGTATGTAGTGCACACAAGGCCTGATATTGCATTAGCAGTTGGTACAGTGGCAAGATTCTTAGCAAATCCCAAAGAAAATCACATGATGGCAATCAAGAGAATCATAAGATATCTAAAAGGTACTGAAGACTATGGATTACGGTACAAAAAAGGAGGCAATTTGGATTTGAAAGCATTCACAAAGGATTATTGGACAGGAAGTGTTGATGACAAAAAGATCACAAGTGGTGGAGCATTATTTCTTGGTAAAAGACTAGTGTCTTGGATAAGCAAGAAGAAAAATTGAATTTCTAAGTCCACAGCAAAGGCATAATATGTGGCAACAATAGTTAATTTTTCCAATGTCATTTGGTTCAAGCAACTGTTGGCAGGTATAAAGATAAAGATCAAGGATCTAGTGGTTATCTTCTATGATAACACCAATACAATTAATATATCCAAGAATCTTGTGGTGCACACCAAAACAAAGCATATTGCTATAAAATATCATTTTTTGAGAGAACTGGTACAATATAAAGAGGTAAGATTGGAATATGTTAATACTAAAGAGAAAATTGCAGATATATTCACTAAGCCATTACCTAAGCATGCATTTTTGTATCTAAGAGGTAAGTTAGAGGTCATTCCCTTATCTAAAGCTCACTAAATGCAGTTTAGTGATGAATCAGCTAGAGCATGTTAAAGATCAGACAGTTGATTTAGTATTGACAAGGTACATTGCAAATGAATTAGTACATGAGGTACATTGATATTCACTAAATATTGTCTTTAGCATGAGATGTCAAAGAGGGAGAAGTTTGTTGTCATATCTCACAAAAATTTTATCACTTCAGAGATGTCAAAGAAGGAGAACTTGGTCTTATATCAAAGAAGGAAAGTTTGCTATTAGAAGAAGATGTTGAAGATGGAGTTTTGCTGATAGGGGGAGAAATTGAAGGCAAAGGGAGTTCACACTGATAGAGAGAGAGTTCTCATGGATGAGAGTCAAAATGAAACTAAGGATATATTCCTTACTTTATTCTTTCTCTAAAAATTTCATTGTATTATGACATGTTGTGTTGCCATCAATGCCAAAGAGGGATATTTTTGAAAATAATTGATTAATTGTGTATTGTCTTTGATGTTACACAAAATGTCATATCATTTCCAATTAGTGCATATCGAGTTCACTCAGGCGATGAAGACAGTTTCCTATGTCTGCCGAGCATTCCAAAGTTTGCCTAGTTCAAGAGAACAGTGTCTACTGAGTTCATTCATTCTTCAAAGGAAAGTTTGCAAAAGTTGAGTGTTAACCAAGCTCACTTAGTTAATGAAGAAAATGTTGGATGGAACTAGTATTAACCGAGCTCACTCGGTTTCCAAAGGAACTTTCTGAATATGAAGTGTTAACCGAGTTCACTTGGTTAACACAAAAAAAAAACCATTTCTAAGTTAGTGCAATGAAAGATTTTCTAATTTTGGCATATTGAGTTCAGTTGATTTAATTATTGGCTCTAGCTGATTAAGGAGATGAATATTAAGTATTTTAAGTTATATTCAAGCTGACTTGACAATATGTAAGATATGAATATAAGGTCAATTTAAGGATTGAATGTGTGGAACATAACAAAAGATTTGATGATGCTTAGAGGAAGTGAATTAGAAGGATAAGCGGAATAGCCTTGTTGAGCTACAAAGATACATTTGATCAGGAAGGATCAAGTATACAAGCTAGAATTGAGATCTGTAATCAATAATTTAGTTGTATCAGAAATCAGGTCATCTCATTATTACTTTCTAATCATTGTGGTAGTAATCTAAATCTCTTAACCAAGTTGGCTTAACAACTATTTGTAAATCCTCTAACAAGGTGGCATTTCTAGATTGAAGTGTCTAAAGACCGCTAACAAGGCCACTCCTACTAGGGTGATTAAATCCTCTAATAGGATCACACCTAACAGTGTGTTTTGTAACCTTTAACAGGGTTGGCTCTTAATAATGCTCACTTCAGAACAGTGGAAATTAGTAACTAGTTGCAATTGGTGGTTTTCCCAAATTGGGTTTCCACATTAAATCTTCATGTCACTTATGTTCATGCTATTTATTTTATCTGTATGCAACTAAGTTTACCTTAAGGTTAATCACATTAAGATCAGTATATTCAGTTATTGTCTAGTTACAGTATTTGCTAGTGTAAACCGAGTGCATGTATGTTTGCTGAGTTACAACAGAATATAGTTTAATTAGATTTTTTATTTGTATTGACATCTAAGGGATCTAAATTTTTTTTTGTAGTAACTGATTCACCCCTCCCCTCTCAATTACTCCTCTTATATTTCCAACATACCGATCATATGATGTAAACATCCACTATAAAAAGTCCATGTATTAGATTTATCAACTTGAGAAATATTCTTATGAATCATCCTTCATAGACACATATACTACTTCCTCATCTTCTTCTAGATCATTGAATTCATCATCAATTTATCCTTCCTCGACTAGGTAACATGGCTTATTTCCTTTGTCTTTGTTGTCTCTAAAATTTTGGTATATGTTCTCCCTTTTGTCTTTCTTATCATTAATATCATTGTCAAGAAACCTACATGAAATATGACCAATCTTATTACGATCAAAACATTTCAAAGGTAATTTACCTTCATACTTTCATTTTCCTCTAGTTAACCTTTTTGCCAACAATGATTCAAATTATTCTAGTTCTTTCTTCTCAGATAGTATGTTGTGAAAGCTACTTCTACATGAACTCTGTAAAGGTATTTCACTTTATTTCCTTGGACTACAATGACAAGAGATGTCTTGAAAGTAGTTCCAATCTTAGGTACACTATTATCATAATTGTTAAGCTCATATATAGTCAATCTATTAATCAAAGCATCAAGAGTAAGAACATTACTAGGTATGGATATCAATCCATGAATAGAAGAAGCTCTAATAACATATATAGGTAGGAGAGATCTAAGGACTTTTTTACCACGTCTTCTTCACTTATGATTCCTCCAACTCTTCTAATAGAGTTAACCACTTCCTTGATTCTGTTGTAGTACTGTAAAATATTCTCGTGGTCTTACATTCTCATGTCATCAATAATTCCTATGAGACCCTTAGCCTTCACTCTTAGTATATTTTGATAGCCTCCATAAACAAGTGTAATTTTTTCACACATCTATTTCACAGTAGCACAGTTCATGATGTCATCATATTCAACATCAGTTACGATAGAAGCTAACTCAATCATCAAGGTGATGTGTCCATCTTTTCTTTCATCTTCTCAATTGTCATAGGACCAAGTGGTGGTGAAATATAGTTATTATACAAGTAGTATAATGCACAGTCTCCAATTCTAGATAGATACAACCTCATCATGCTTTACCATGAGAAGTGTTCCTTGTTCAACTTGGGTACCTCTCTCCCTTATACGTCTTTGGAGCTTTAGATCAAGTCTTTTAAAATTTTCCTCCTAAGGAAAAAATTCTATAGTACCAATTTTTAGACAATTGAGAGAGGGGAGGGGGTGAATTAGTTATCACAAGTCCTTTAAACAATTGGTACTTTTTAAAACTTATCAGTGGATAACTTGGTTAAGAATTCAACCAACCAACAATGGGTTACAACTTAATGCAAATAAACACATGAAATAATACATTAACTCCAATATTTAATGTGGAAACCCAATTTGGGTAAAGCCCACCACAAGAATTGTCATGCACAAAGAAATTTTCTCTTCTCAAGTGAGCTCAATTGAAGGATAACCCTATTAAAGGTTATAAGAATATCTATTAAATGTGATCCTATTAGGGGATTTTCACCAAAAATAAACTAGATTTGTTCACTCTCTTCATGAGTGGCCTTACTAGAAGACTTATTACATTCGTTATATTGATTCCTTATAAAGGATTGTTAGATCCACTCAGTTAAGAGATTTAATGCTACAATGGTTAGAAAGTAACCATGAAATGATCTATGAATATAAAATCTATATTTACATGGTTAGAACTCCTTGCCGCTCAATCCTCTTCTTTACACTCTTCTTTACTTGGTTGATCAACACATACTCTTCACATCAACTATTCCCTTCACTTAATCCATACTTTTCTCTGCTCGGTATACCCTTCTATTCTTCACTTGGTTATCACCTTCTATTAATAGTAATCAACAACTTGAAACTTCTTCCTCATCATTTATATAGACATTTTTTAGCCACTTAATCTCATTGATTATTTTTTCCTTGAATTCCTCTCATCTTTTTTATCACATCTCATCCTTCATACAATATATATGACACTAGCTAAAATATTTTATGCATCACACTAGTTGTAGTTTAATTTGTAACTTGAACTTTCTTGGATCACGAACCTTTCCTTACATGTCTTCCATGTGATCTTACCTAACCAACTTCATCCATAGATTTCACTAACAAACTTCTTATCTTCCTTAGAATCTTCATTCAAATTCAAACTTGATGTCATGATGCAAGAGCATCTTAGGTTATTTTTGGTATATTCCTACTCATTTATGTGGAGGTTCTCAATTACTTCTTTGAACATACTCGGTAGTTGTTGTTGTAGTTGACTTCGTGGATTCATTCATCCTTTTTTCACCAAGTTGGCTTGACTTGGCTCAATGTGCATGTTCATTGAGTGATCCTTTGTTCACCAAGTTGTTTTCTAGTTTGTTCACCGAGTGTGTTTGGTGGCTTATCTGAGTTTGCTCAGTGATGCTTGGTTCCTTTGTTCACTGAGTTGTCTTTTTGGTTCTTCTTTGATAGTTGACATGTGTATTTAATTTGTGAGTTGGATTTAACATATGGGATCAATCATTAGGAAGTGTGTGGACTTATTTTGGACCATTTCTTTCTCCAATGCTGATCTAGAATCTTTTGTAAGTCATTTTCATAAATATAAATAGGGGTATTGTGTTTTACATTTAGTATACTTTATATAGGTTAGAGTTGGAGTCTAAAAGATCTTAGATCATGTAAAGTGTATGAAAAAACTATTCTATAATTGAATCTATGTATTTGGTCACAACTAGGAAGGCCTTACAACCCAACATATATAAAGTAAATTGTTGAATCAATAACTATTTGTTGTTCTATCTCCTTATGGGATTGTCTCTAGGTTATTTTTCTTTTATTGTGTTAATTCAGTGAGGTTGCTTGGTAGATGGGTGACCCTTTGGCCCTTGTTATCAGCTGCCCTTATGTTAGGTGGTATTAGAGACTAGTTTTGTTTTTGTGGAGTTTGGGATCATGGAGAGCCCTAGTTAAAATGCTTGTAGGGTAACAGATCTTATTTATGACCTATAAGTTACAAAGGGTTATGATCTTGAAGGAACATGTTGCCAAGATGGTTCAAGGTGGAGGACATGCAGATAATGCTACTATGGACATTTAGAGACAAATTGCAATCAGACTAGATGTTGTTGAGACAAGCCAAAGAAGAGGAGTACATCCTGATTATGTTAGTAATAATGAAACAACGGTGGCACCTAATTTTGAACTTGAAGTACAAGAGGATGAAGAGAGGATTTAAAGGGGTTTTCCTAGGGCAAATTCTAACCCTATTATTAAAGTTGCTAGTTATTATGGGATATTAGATACCAATGCCTTATTGGAATAGATCTCTAAGATCGAAAAGTTTTTCTAAGTATGAAGGTACCCCTAATAATATGAAAGTGAAAATATTAGTCACAAAGATGAAGGGTCATACTTCACTTTAGTGGGAAAATTTTCAAATAGATATACAAAGGCAAAGGAAAATATAAGATCATAACTTGGGTGAAGATGATAGGTAAACTGAAGAAGAAGTTCCTCCCTACATATTGCCATGCTAATGTATTAAGGAGAATGCAAAATTAAGGTAGAAAGACATGACTATGAAGGCTTATATTGAGGAATTCCACAAGTTAGATATCAGATCTAGACATGTGGATAATGAGGTTGAGAAAGTTTCTAGATACCTAAATGGATTGAGGAATGCAATTCAAGATAATTTCAATTATGTAAAGATGGATAGTGTGGAAGAAGCATATCACTATGCCTTGAAAGCTTAAGAGGTTTTGACAAAGCAACAAGAACAAATAGGAAGAGGAAGAGGAGGAATATTTTAAAGAGGTAGAGGTAGATCTTATGAAAAAAGTAGAATATTTGATAGTATAGTGCCAGAAAAAGGTAAAACTAAATAGAAAGATGAAGATAAAGGTAAAAATAAGTGCAAAGGTGGTAGTTCAGACCGAGGAAGAGGTAGTTCTTACTGAGGTAGTTATAATAGAGAAGGATTGTGTGTAACTTGCTTAAGTATGGAGAAGAGGGTTATAGACATTTTGAATGTACTCACTCCAAAAAGAAGATGGTAAGTGGTGGCAAAAATTCCTTGGTTCAAGAAGAATCTTTGAGTCCGCCTAATGAACCTAAATATGAAAGGATCTTGATGATGAGAAGAAGCTTGTAGAATGAGAAAGATGATGAGGAGCCTATTTTAAGAAGAAGTTTGTTCAATACTTGCTACAAGATTACATGAAGATATTACAAGGTAATCATTAGTAGTGGTAGTTCAAATAACTTGGCATGAGAGGAGTTGGTTAACAAGTTGTAGTTGTAGAGGATGAAACATCCTAAACCATATCATATTGCTTGGATCAGCAATGAGTAAATTATTGGCAAGTGAATAGTGCCTTTTGAAATTTAAGAATGGGAGACATTATGATGAATTCCTGTGTGATATCATGCTATAGATTGTTGTCATATTCTTTTGGGTAGACAAGCAGTGCATAATGGAAGATTGAATCAGTATACCATTAGTGCTAATGGAAAGAGACAAGTGTTGTTGCCCTTGATAGATAATCCAGATGAGGATCACTTTACATTGGTTATGTTTTCTTGGTGAATGGAAATCAGTTTGTTAGAGATGTGAAGAAGAAAAATGTTTTCTTTGTCATCATTCCTAATAAATTGAGTAGTGATGGTATTGATTGAATTCTAGTGTAACACCCCACCAAGGGATCCAAAAGAATTAACCTAAAGTTTTAATTAAGTTTTCCAAACATTTTTTTTTAAAGAAAGAATAACATACACATCAAACATAACGTAGCGGAAGCAATAACATACATTCATACATAAGAAAACATAATAGATTGCATTCCTTAAGGATCCCAAGATGTTGAATCACATTTAAATTTAATTAATATTAAGTCTAACAATTACCACATCCACATGAAAGAGTACTTAAAAGTCCAAAGTCCATTTAAATAATATACATTTGTCCCGAATGCCACTTGGCAATAAAATTCAAAATGCTCAGTCATCCATTGTATATGTCATAGGGTATGAAAGGCTAAAAGAATATACATTTATAAAAATAGATTACATCATCCTTTTCAGATCCATGATACAAAGTACAATACAATAAGAAAAACCATCCATCATAATACACAAGAATAGAATAAAAGGAAATGTAGACAAGGAAACTCCTGCCACAATATCAACAGACGGATCTCAATGGTAAGAGTAAAAAACACTACCACCCGACCACATGGTAACCCAAAAAGGACCACTCCCACTGCACTAAGGAGATAGTCTCAAGTCCCAAACAGGATATCAATCCAAATATCAAAAGTACTCTCTAAGTCTAGGAAATCCTAAAAGTAATTTAACTCAAAGGTTCTAAGATAAATCGACATCTAGACCCAGAGGCACACAAAGACACGTAGGAAACCTACCATGTAAGTGCGCAAGTGTCATCGCATGAATCAATGCTAGAGTTAGCCTGGTAGTCTCTTAAGACCTCGGCCCCCTAGTAACCCTATGTGGCACTAGTATCCTCTCGTACTGACAAGGCATACTAACGATGCATGGTCGCAACCAAGCATTCTCTCTACTCCCATCCTAGTCTATACTAGCACTTGAGGCATGGGCGAGAATATACAAAGACTCTTATTAGGTTCATTTTACTCTCATTTAATGTAGTGTTTTCACTTATTAAATAAATTACAATGGGTTACCCTGGCAGCCACTTAGGGCCTCAGCCTCCATTGCAAGCCAATTCCCAACATTACATATAGATAACCTACCCTAAGCTCATGAAATCACAAATCAAAGAATCATATAAAAATCACCTCAATCCTATACAAGTGACTGGAAAGCATCAAAAGATAAATCACAATAACACATCAGTTCTCTATGAGCAATTGGAAAGCATCCCAAAAATAACTGATCGGAGACTCAAAATGGTTAAGTCAAGTAGGTCATAACATTCACCTCAACTTCACATAAGAACACTAGAAAGCAATAACAATCAATAGACCAACACACATCAAATAGCATACCAGACACATTACCATGGTTGAGTATAAAAGATTGAAATCCAATCGTCATAACATCACAACCGCAAAACTCCCAAGCCTCTGGTAATATCCTAAGACTGGTCAAAGCTAGGTCAAACCCAAACCCAAAACACAAACAATATTCAGAACAATGTAGTTTCATAGTTTGGTTTGATTTTGAAAACATATAGTTAAGTTAAATGTAAGATTTCAGTTCTCATTTCAATGTATATTTCAAGTATATAAGATTCTCAGTTTACCTTACAAATTAACCCATTCATTTATTTGAATTAACTATAGAATTAACCCCTTTCGTTGCTCTTTTTCCCTATAGCTTTGGCATTTTTGGTGGGGTGTTTGGACAACTCCTTGTGTGCATGCTTCCTCCTTGGTTGATTTTTGGTAGGGGATGGGTTGGCTCCCTTCTGTGGCACCCTTTTTGCAAGAGGTGTGGTTTGTGGGGCCTATCTTCTTATTGTGGCAGATTTGGTTGGAGCACAATCGAAGGATTTTTCGTGGAGAACAGAGACTGGTGCAACAAATTTGGTAAAAATTATTAGGTATGGTTCAAGAAACTGTGGAAGCTAGGTGTGAAGTGGAATTCCCTTTGGAGAAAAGGGATACAGAGTTGGTGGAAAGATTGGGGATTCTAGGATCTTCTGTGGCCTTGGCTAGGGCTAAGAGAAGGCATTGTAAGAAGCAAAAAAATGATAGGGATGGAAAATGGAAACTTCCCCCTTATGGCATTTTGAAGATTAATACGGATGGATCTTCAAGGGGCAATCTGGGTCTAGCTAGTATTGGAGGGATTGGTAGAGATTCTGTGGGCTCAATGATCTTTCTCTTTTCGATCTATGAAGGGATATAGACCATTAACCTAGTGGAAGGGTTGGCTATTACTGCTACTCTTGAGAGAGCTCATGCTTTGGGGTGGAGAAGGATAATTTTTTAATTTGATTCCCAGGTTTTGATCAATTTGCTTATTGAACAAAAAGTGGCTGATGTTAGCTGGCAATTGGCTAGGGTAGTCCAACAAATTTTGTGGGTTTGTTCTCTGATGGAAATGGTGACTTTTGCCCATATTCCAAGGGAGTGGAATAGGGCAACTAATTGTTTGGCAAAATGGGCTTTTGAGCATGCTGAGGGATGGAGAATTGAGGACTAGGAGTTGGTTCCTCAGATGCCCAATCTTGATTTAATGAATATTCTTGATGAGGATAGGGCTGAGAATGGTGACAACTGATGGTGTTGGTTGTTCTATCTTTGTTTGGTTCAGTGATTTTGTTTTTCCTTGGGACCTCAGTCCCTAGCATCCTTTGTAATGTTGCTTTCTGATCTTCAATAAAGTTTTTAACCCCTTTTTTCCAAAAATTAATTAAACTATAGAATCACCCCCATAATATCTAAAGTCAATTTCCTAGAAATAATCTAAGGATAATTATTTATTTAAATTATTAAAATAATACTTATTGATGTTTAAATAAAATAATCCATGATTTTATTAAAATCAATATTATGATAATTAAATAAATTTAAAACTCCATTGATAACCTCCATTATTAATTAATCTTAATTAAATTTAATTTAACTAAATTAATTAATAATAAACATATTAATATTATTTAATTAATTATTAATTAAATTAATAAATAATAATAAAACCATTAATAAAATTCATTTAGTAATTAAATTAACAAATAAAATTTTATTAATAAACATTATTAGCAATAAAAAATTAATATTAAAAAACTTATTAATAATAATTATTAAATAACAATAAATAATAATAATAATAATTTTTATTAAAGAAAAACAAATCGACGTATATTATAAAGCTTGCGGGCTTTTCAAAGGGGCTACCAGTCACAGACCAGCTGCTGCCGCAGTCTATACTGCGATCAATGCAACACTTATTAGTGCCATCGAGAGGTGGGGGGGTAAAACCCACCTCCTCCAATATATATTTTTTAATATTTATTTTTATTTATATACAAACTCATTTTTTTTATAAAAGGTTCAAAACAAAGGAACCTTCCCACAATTTTCATATTTTTTTATTTTTTTTATAACAATTCCAACATTAATCTGATAGGGGAAATATGACCAACCAATCAATTTTTTTCTTTAAATTTTCCTTTTCAATTTCAAAACCCTTCTTGGTTTAAATCTAAATTTGCAAAATTACTGAATAATGAATTTTAAGATATTTTAATCTCTACATATGCAGAAAATATCTACATGCATACAAGTAATTCCAAATTGAGATACTTGTCACAAAGCATTATTCAGATAATCATATCACAGTTACGAAGAAGATAGGAAAAGAAATAGCATAATTAACTATGTGAATCAATCACAAGAATCTACCTGGATTTTGATGCTAACAATGCAATGCCCAAAAAGATTTGTGAGAGAAATTTCTCCTCTCAAAACCTTCTCTCTTTCAAAAATTCTCCTTCCAACATTCGCAGTCCCTCAAAAAGGAACCCTCAATTGTTGATAAGGAGTTCTCTCCTAAAATCGGGGCACTAATTGTGTGATCACCCAAGAGGACTCCTTGCTTAACAGACTTTAACTCTTTATTAACTTTTCTTTATCTTTTCCATGCACGTTTTATAAAATATAAAATAACTTTATTTAATTTCACTTCACTTCTCTCTTTAATTAATTTATTAAATTTTAATCTCATGCACACTTTATGCAATCTTTAAACTTTTAATAAATTAATATCTTTTTCACTTTTTAATATATTTTTGAAACATTAATTGATAAAATATTTATCAACTTAAATGTGTAAAAATAAACTCTAAATATATTATTATTAAATTAAATAAATATTATCACATTCTAAAATTAAACTCATAACTTTTATCTTTAAATTTAATTCTTTTTATTTAATTAATTCTCCAATTAATTAAATATAAAAAATATCACAACAATTTTCTATTAAATTAAACTATTAATTTAATCATTTAATTTGACTTAATTAATAGAAAACCCACCAAAGACTTATAAAGGAAAATACGAAAACCCATCATAGAAAAATACATACAAGATCAAACTAAAGGGTTATAATCACAAATTAGTGTCATACGATGCATTCGGAAGGTAATCAACTTAGATACTTGTCTAATTTTTCTAGGACAAATGGGTTAAAGATTTAGGATTTGGACTTAAGAATTTATCTCCCCTCTCTTACCATTGAGATAATGTGATAGGGTACACTCATCCCGGCAATTCAAGGAAGTCAATGCCTGGTACCTACAATCTGCATAAAATTCATGCATGTACAAACACAATATTCTAAACTAAACAAGCAATGGCAAGAAGTGGTGCATTGTGTAGATCCCGACTAGCAGGTGACTATGACTCCCTTCCTTAACCACATAAAAAAATGCCATAAGAAAACACACACACACACCATAAAAATGCAGTATGGGGTAAGTATCCATAAGAAAACACATATGATAATCCATCTAACTAATCATCATCAATAACTAAAAACATTGTAATAATCATCATGCATACATGAAGTATAGAGTACCAAGTAATCTCATCATATAATCAACTGAATGTGAAACAATATCTGATAATATCAAAATGATGTTATTAATCATCAAGCATAAAACTGGCCTAAAAGAGTTTGGCAATAATAGCAAAAATGCAAACTAGGGGTAGGCACTATATCTAGCAGAAGTTGAAGAGTTACTCACCAAGTACAAGAAGATTATTTCAAAGAATGTACCTGATGGCTTAGAACCAATAAGAAGTATAAGTCATTGTATGGACTTGATTCCTGGAAATAGTTTCCAAACAAAGCATTTTATAGATTGACATTGACCGATAATGAATAACTTAATAGGTAAGTACATGAATTGTTTCAAAAAGGTTTGATGAAAGAGATTTTGAGTTTGTATGCAGTACCTATTCTATTGGCACCTAAAAATAATGGATAGTGGATAATGTCTACTAATTTTAGAGCAATCAACAAGATCATAGTGAAGTATAGATTTCCTATGTCAAGGATAGATGATATAATGGATTGTTTAAGTGGTGCAAGATACTTTACCAAAATTGATTTAAGAGTGGATAACATCAAATTAGAATCAAAGAAGGTGATGAGTGGAATACTACTTTCAAAACAAAAGAAGGTTTATATGAATTTTTGGTTATGCCTTTTGGTTTAACTAATGTAGTGAGTACTTTTATGAGGTTGATGAATGAGGTTTTGAAGAATTTCATGGATAATTTTGTGATTGTATACCTTGATGATATCATGATATTCAATAAAACTAGAGAAGAACATTTTCTGCATATTAGGCAAGTATTGGAGAGATTGAAAGAAGAAAAGTTGTTACTTAATATGAAAGTCTTCATTCATGAAAGAGGAGATTGTGTACATTGGTTTTATGGTTTATGATGATGGTTTGAAGATGGATCCTTAGAAGGTAAAATCAATTCTTGAGTGGCCTAGGCTTGAAAATATTGGGGAAATTAGATCATTTCATAGATTGTAAAGTTTGTGTAGGAAGTTCATCAGAAAATTCATGTTCAATTTGCAACGATGTGACTAAGAAAATGTGAGGAGATAAAAAGGAATTCAAGTGGACACATGGAGTCAATATATTTTTTGAGACTTTGAAGTAGAAGGTTGCTAGATTACTTGTGTTAGCTTTTCCTAATTTCAATAAGTTGTTTCAAGTGGAATGTGATGCAAGTGGTAGTGCAATTGGAGTTGTTTTTGAGTTAGGAAGGTAAACCTGTTGATTTCTTTAGTGAGAAGTTAAATTATATTAAAAATAAGTAAATTATGTGTATGATAAATAATTCTATGTTATTGTTCAATATTTGAAGAACAGGAAACATGCCTGGTACCTAAGGAGTTTGTGTTGTTTATTGATCATAAGGTTTTATGGTATTTGGGAATTCAACATAAATTGAATAAAACACATATGAAGTGGGTTGAGTATTTGAAGAATTTCACATTTGTGATTAAGCATAAAAGTAGGGTCACTAACCAAGTTGTAGATGCATTGAGTAGAAGGATATCTTTTTTGACCAAGGTGGAGATTGAAGATCTTGGTTTTGATGAGATGAAAGCTTTGTATGAAACTGATTCTGATTTCTCCAAGTTGTGGAGAGTGTGTAGAGTACCATTTTTTTTAGATCAACCAAGTAAGTATGAGAATTATTTCATTCAAGAAAGTATTTTGTTTAAGGAAATTCAGTTGTGTATACTAAAGGGATCAATGAGAGTTAATTTGATAAAGGAAAATCATAGTAGTGGCTTGGCTGGACATTTTGGTATTGATAAGACATTTAGTTTTCTCAAGGAGAAGTATTCTTATCCTCAATTGTATAAGGATGTTCAGAAGTTTGTAACGATTTGTGGAGTTTATCAAGTAACAAAAGGAGTAAGTTAGAATACTCAACTATATACACCTATTTCAATTCCTGAGAAATCTTGAAGTGATATCAACATGATTTTGTTCTTGGCTTACGGAAAAAAGAAAAAGGAAGTGATTCTATACATGTTGTTGTGGATAGATTTTCCAAGATGACACATTACATACCATGTAAGAAAGCATCAAATGATGTGCGTACTATAGATATTTTCTTTAAGGAGATTTTCATATTGAATGGATTACTGAGGAGCATCATCTCTAATAGAGATAGTAAGTTTGTTGGTTATTTCTAGAGGAGTTTGTGGAAGAGGCTAGATATTGAGTTAAAGTTTAGTTCTACATTCCATCCACAGATTGATGGGTAGAAAAATTTGTAAATAGAAGTTTGAGTAATTTTTTGAGATGCTTAGTTGGAGATAAACTAAGTAATTAGGAATTAGTACTAGCACAAGTGAAGTTTCTATATAATAATTATGTGGATAGGAGTATTGAAAATATTAATTTGATATTGTTACACAAATGCAACCTAGAGGTATATAAAATTTGAGGGATGTTGTTGGAGAAGAGAAGAGGAGTGTTGAAGGAGAATAATTTGTTGAAGTTATGAAGTATTTACATGAAGAAGTGAAACATAATTAGGAGCAGAGTGATTATAAATAGAAGGATAATTCAAATAGATCAAGGAGACATAAGATTTTTTAAGTTGGTGATGAAGTGATGGTTCATTTGAAGAGAGGTAGATTTCATATTGGCACATATATTAAGTTGAAGATGAATAAGTTTGGTCCTTGTAGTAAGATCTTGAGGAGATTTGATAGTGGTAATGATTATGCAGTTAAGTTAAATGATGACATCGATATATCACCTATATTTAATGTTGTTTCCTTGTATGAGTATCATGAATATGATGAAGCATTTTTGTACCAAGTTATCATCCTAAGGAGCAGGTGGAAGAGATTGAATAGATTTTGAACCAGAGAGTTGGCAAGAGCACAAGAGGAAATGATAAGATGGAATATTTAGTGAAGTGGAAGAACAAATCTATTGAAGATGATGCATAGAGTTCTCAATATAAGTTAGATTAAACTCAAGTTGTGATACCTTCATGATTTAGAGAATCATTTCTTTCAACCCAAGGTGTCAGATGCAGGAGCATCTTGGGCTATTTTTTCTATGATGCTCATTTATGTGGAAGTTCTCAATTACTTCTTTGAACCTACTTGATAGTTGTTGTTTCTTAGTGGATTCTTTTAGCCTTATTTTATTAAGTTAGCTTGACTTGGCTTGGTGCACATGTTTTTTGAGTGATTCTTTGCTTCATTTCCTAATTTTTTTTCTACTTTATTTACTGAGTGTGTTTGGTGGCTTATCTAAGTCTGTTCAGTGATGCTTGGTTCCTTTATTCACCAAGTTGTCTGATTAGTCATTCTTTGAGAGATAATCTATGTATTTAGTTTATGAGCTAGATTTAATGTATGGGATTAATCATTGGGAAGCATGTGGACATATTTCGGTCCATTTCTTTCTCTAATGTAGATCTAGAATCTTTTGGAAGATGTTTTGGTACATATAAATAGGGACATTGCATCTTAGGTTTAGTATGCTTTGTAGAGATTAGACTTGGGGTCCAAAAGATCGTAGATCATGCATGATGTATGAGGAAAATATTCTCTAATTAAATATTTTTATTTGGTCACAATCAAGAAGGCCTTACAACTTGACATGTATAAAGTAAATTATTGAATCAATAAAGATTTATTATTCTCTCTCCTTCTAGTGTTGTCTCTTGGTTATTTTTCTTCCATTGTGTTAACTCAACAAGGTTGCATGGTATTTGGCTGAGCCTTTGGCCCTAGTTATCACCCTCCCTTGCATCATGTTACCTCATAATTGATTTAATTTTAAAAAGTTCTTCTTCACCAGCTTGTGTTATTTCTTTACTAAATAACCTCATCTACTCAATTAACAATGTTCACTTAGTTACACTATCTTGCTTGGTAACACTTACTTTCTCAATAACACGTACAAACTTATTTCTCACACTTATATTGCTAGGTACACTTCCACCAAATAATATCTTTTCTTACCCACACTCTTATTCCTTATCCTTTCACTTGACAACTCCAATCCTTTCTTGCCAGATAATGTAAGTGACTTGTTCATCTTTTTAACTCTTCATAAAATCATGTAAAACAATCAAACCAATATTACTTTTTCAAAGATTGATTCATCAATTGCCAATTTAAGCTCAAACACTTACCATTACTTCATCAAATCATATTCCAACCTTACCAACCTTTTCTTTTCTCAACACCACATCCTTTAGATGGTTTGGAAACTTACATAAATTAGTATAATTCAATAGGATTTAGATCAATAAAAAAATAACAATTGATCCAATTCTTCTACATTCCTTTTAGTACTCCTTTTTTTGACATGTTCCATCATCAGCTTCAGTTTTATTACCTGTTCCATCATCAGCTTTAGTTTATCAGTTATAGTAACACTCTTAGTTATACTTATTTCTATATGAACAAAAATAGGGCTTCCACTATTTGGGCATACATGAATCATTTTATGGATGGTTTCCTACTAAGGGGTAAAGCTTTTTGCTATTAAAGTACTATTTGACTTTTTCGTGGGCATTGATTACTATAGTGATTGCCTCTATAGGTAAGATATCCTCATAGAGGTTCCCTTCTATTTGAAGCCTTGTCCAAATTATATCCATATTTCATGTAGTTTTTTTTTTTTTTTTTTGGCTTTTCACCCATATATCACATTTGTTTCTTCTAAAACCTTTGTTATTTACTTTCCCCATCTCATTTTTATCACTTTTAAAATTGTATAAGGTTGGCATTGTATACCTCTTACAGTTATTATCTCTATAATAAACATTTATTTTCAAACTTTGATATTGTTTTATTGATCTCTCTTGAACCTAAACCTTGGTGTTTAATCATGGAACATTTATCTCACTACCAATTGAGTTGCTCAAACCCATGATCCATTTTCTAACTCTAAATCTTTTGTTGGCTTGATATTGTGGTATATGTTTTAGAAGTCATGTGTATTTATCCTAATATTTATTTATTGAGGAATCTCTCAATCAAATGTTTTGAAAACCCATCAATTATAAACCAAAGAAAAATGGTTCATCCATGTCTATCGAAATATTATTACAAATGGGTCTCATGTAAGACTTGTGGATTTTTGGGATAGTTTTGGCCTTTTGATTTACCACCATGTAGAAGCTTCCCTAAATAGATGGAAGGCTTCCCAAATACCTTTGTTAATTTTAAGAATAGTTACAAATTTTAAAATAAATGCTCAATTTTTATTGCTAAGCTTCTATTGTGCCTCTTGATACTGGGCGGCCAAACTTAGGAGTTATGCTAGAATCTTATTGACATTGAGTTTCTCAAATCATACTGACTGAACTAGCTTTTAAGTGTTCCTCTCTACATTCATTTTGAGTACTTTTCTCAAGATTATTGTAGTCTCCATTTTCTTAGGTATTTTGATCTTTTCCATCTTCCCTTTTTTTATCTTAACTTGATATTTAAAGCTACCTAAGTTCCTACAAGATCATCTCTTTGATGATTGATATAACTAAAATAGTATTTGATTTTTTATTAATTATAATGAACAACTAGTGTTATGTTTCCAACTTAAATTAAAACATTAACAAGTATTTTACATCAAACAAAAAAATAATCTTTAAATATTGAAAAGCATATACATAATTTACGTATTTACTATATTATTCTTTCTATAAATTATACAAACTTTTACATGTTTACAAAATACGTTTATTGCTAGTGGGAACTTCTTGCCCTTAAAAATCAAATATAACAAATTACAAGGTGGGTAAACATGTTGGCCCCCCTCTTCCTCCAATACATCATTCTTCACTGACGGGGTTTCTTCAATACATTCTTGTAGCTCATTTTATGGTTAATTGAAGATTATAGGGGTAGTATCTCTTTGTTTTCTATTGTTCATTTCTTCCTTTCCTTTTAGAGTTTTTTCATGATGTTTTACAATGTCTTGTGGTATACCAATAATGAACACTTATAATAGTAAAATAAAATAGCATGTTTCATGTCTTTGTTTTGATATAGTTGGTTCATGGGTAAGTGCACCAAGATGGTATAAAAAAAAGGGGATATAAGTAGACATCTTTTTCTAAAATCAAGTAAACCTGAACTTGAACAAGATGTTTGAGAGTCATACACTCAAAATGACAAGATGTGTAAAAATATAAATTGTAGTACTCTATATCTACTTTCTAAACTACTCAAGTTTTTACAAAACAGATAAGATTAGGTGTTTCAAACCCTACACACACACACAAAAATAGCTCCTAATTTTTTAATAAAACAAAACATAGTTGTTTTTGTGTGCAACACAAAAGAAAATTATATTTAGTATTTTGCAAATCCCTTTGGTAGGATGATAGTTTAGAGTGATATCTAGAAGTTGTGTAGTTTTTTGTAATTTTTTGATGAGTAAGTTTTTGACGAATTATTGAAGTGATTCCATCCTAAAATTTTGGTACCTATTCATGTGTTGGGCATAACTTACAACACAATAAATGATTTATTTTTTAAATGTATAAGAATGAATTGTAGAACAATAATAGCTAGTTTATTTTGAATTTGGTTAAGTATAGTAAAGGTTATTAAAAACAAGTTAGACATATGTCTATGAGGAATGTTAAGATAGTGGTCAAACCAATTAAAGTTTAAAATGTTAATGTTGTCCAAAAAAAATTTAAAAACTTATATAGTTAGAAAGCTAAGAAGACATGTGAGATTTTGGTGGTGATTTAAGAGATTCCCACTTTACCTTTTGGAAACCTAATGAAGGCAAAGACAGGAATTCATCTTAGAAGACGAAAAATGTCTAAAGGAATAAAGTTGGAGGGAAGATAAGCTCCCAAGCCTTTGGGTTAACTCCTAAGGCTATTACCAAGCCATAAACCTATTGGGTTTTAGCTTTTCAAATAACTTGATTGGATTTATAAAGCATAAAATTGTGTTTCTATGTTTACTTAACCTGATCAGGTTATTCTGCTAGACAAAACCCAATCGAGTTATGTATAATCTTGAGTTAATATTATATTTTATTTATGAATATATATTTATAATTAAAATTTATATGCACATTACTAAATTTATGTAATCAAATATTTTTATTATATTTATGTATATATAATCACATATATTCATAAACCCTCTCTCTTAGTAACCCCTAACACCCACTACCTCTAACCTATAACCCTTCTCTCTCCAGGTTACCCTAACCCTCTCTCTCTCAAACCCCTAATCCCTCTATCTCTCCATCTAAGTTCTATAAGTCCTAACCCCAGGTCTCTCTCTAAACCCCCAACCCCTCTCCCCCCGCTACACACCCCCCCCCCCCCCTCTCTCACTTAATTTTTTATATATAAGTATAGAATGAGATATCACATAATTCCTCTAATTCATTTTTGGATTTGTGATGTTCCTCTTGGAAATTGCTTCATATCCTAATTGGTCAAAAAGGTTACATAAATGAACATTGAAATTTAAAGAAGGATTAGAAAATCTATTTTATAAGGGTGAGATAAAAATAAAATTTATATGAAACTTTCTAATTTTTGGTGAAAAAAGTTAATAAAATAAAGGATGGAAAATAATTAGTCTTAAGAAAATTAAAATAGCTAATCAAAGTAACATATACTCTTTTTATTGGATTCATTATTCCTATCAATTTAATATTTATTTTTTCATTAAGCTATATGATAATGAAATTACCAAATTAACATAAGTGCTTTCTTTCCTAAAACAAAATATCATCAGATTTATAAGATTTGTTGGGGAGGATGAGCGTATTTTGAGCCATGTAAAAGTTTGTTAAAAAACTTGTCAATACTCAACCTACTAATACCACACACACACACACACACACTTAGACATCTTTCAATAGTAAATATTATGATAAATTAATATGAACTAAAATCTAAGCAAGAGCCTACAACACAATGGTAACTTGTGAGTCTCTCATGTGGGAGGTCTTGTGTTCAAGGCTACTCAAGATTAACACATAAAATATAATTAATTAGAACAAATAAGAATAACTAATCTAGGCTTTGCCTCATTTCCAATAAAATAAGAACTAAAATCTAAAATAATTTTAAAACAAATGGAATTGAAGCTTGATAAAAAAATTTGATAAGTTTTTCAGAAGGAAACAATAATGTATTTTCATTGATCCAAATTAATTTAGTATTGCCTACACCAAGGCAAGTACAATAACATAAATTACAAAGAATAACCAAAGTGAGGACAAAAAAATTAACCATATTATTTTGGAAGCTAGTCTTGTAGGCTATGTTTATTTGAATATATTCTTGTTGAGAAGTTATAAAGGGTTTTAGGGCCCCTTCAAAACCTATCAAAAAAAAAAGTAAGGACAAAAATAATAACCAAATTACTCATGAGAAAGCTAAAAAAAATGCATTATGGAGAATCTCTGAGAAAAGGGGGTACTATAAGACAAATTGGTTTCAACCAATGACATTGAAAATAAATAATTATTTGAATAAAAATAATAAAGAAAAAATAAAATAAAATTCTCTCAAACTTATACTTATTTTGAAAATGAAAAAATCAATAGTTTTGATTGGTGGAAATAAATTCAAGAATTGAACTAGTTAAACACACGTCAATGGAATATGCTAGCCTACAACACGCACATTAAATAAATGGTTGGAGAGAATAATATCCCTTCCCATATCATACTCCATGAATCAATAATTCCCCCTCTTTATCATTTGCAAGAAAAAAAGGAGTTAGATGAAGTATCATCCCCAATTTCACTCCACATAAAAGGTGTGTTGATTCATATATAGTCATGACTTTAACCCTTGAAGAATATTATCCTTTTAGCTACACAACATCTCAAAATTATTAAAATGTTAATAACAAGTGCTATGTTATAAACTATGAACTATGAGGTGGTGTGGTTGAACTAGCAGTGAGAAAATACAAATCAAAATTCATAAATATTGATGCAAAGTTATGCTGGTAGTTGGATTTGTGTTTTCATCGATGTTAATTATTTATTTTTATTGATGTCAAGTTAATAGATTTATATGTTATCTAATGTTGCAAAAATTGTTAAAAGCTCAACATTGAATATTTGGAAGTTGTTATAATATCTCGTGGTGATATCTAGTTAGTACACAATGTATTTGAAAAATGACAATATGGGAACGTGAAATATGTAGGAAAGTGTATTTAAAGTCCTTATGGGAGAATGCATTGCATTTATTTGCAATACAATTTGGAGGCTTGTGTTTTTGGAGTTAATGAGTATGGTTTGTGAGTTTTCTACTCTCATGATTTTAGGCTCATAAAAGTACTGAGGTTGAAGTCATGTTGGCTATTAATTGATGGTAACAATGGCTATATGGAATGGTTAGGATTAATTTAAAAATGCTTCTCATTGGTCCACATTAATATTTCTAGATGTGCAATTTGGTACACATGTTCTTAACATTTATATAGTATTCCAATAGATATCTTACGTTAGTTTTCTTAAGACATTGTCTGTGTTGGTCTTTGACCAACATAGTGCATTGTGTTAATTTAAATAATGAAATTTTGGTCTGTGCATGCTTTAGAAGAATAGTTAAGAGGTTGAAATGGATCCTACCATGCCTTGGTTAGATCCAAATTATGATATGTGCATTAGAGAATGATATTGAGTTATTGTTTAATGTTTTTAACTGCTTGTTATACGCTATCCTTGATGTCACCAATGAAGGTAGAACATTTTCAAGTGCACTTTAGTTAATTAAATAGGGGAAGCATGTTATGTTGTATTTAGGTTCCCATTTTCTCCTAGAGTGAATCATATTGAGTGAAAGTATTCATGGTGTCTGACTTTGTGTAAATATTGTTTATCCTTATTCTGGCCAACCTAGTTGAGGATTTGATGATCAAGATGATATACAAGCAAGTATATATTTATCTTGAGCATTATTTGAGTATGGATTTAATGTGAATTCAATAGGATGTGAATGTATAAGGGAAGATGTATGCACTATAATATCTTTCAGATTTGACAAAGTTTGTGGTAGTAAGTGTTGACATGATCAAGAGACCCTACATCTTTGTAATTAATCAATTATTTGCACCCACTTGAAGATAGTGAGTTCTTTTGGCATCTTGCATAATCTTCTATCTTGCATTCTAGTCATTCAAGTCTTTTGTATATTTCCCTAAGGTTGTGTGTCGTAGCCTACAAGTCCTTTTAGAAGCAATAAGTTCCTTGGCCTCTAGCCTAAAACATTCTATTCAAGTTCTTCATATAACAATTCTGATTCTCACAATAGTTTTCAAACTTTTTTCCATGTAAAAAAATGGTGTTCGAGTGTATGTGTGTTCATTAAAATATCTCTCATTGATGATTATTTGAATAAAGACAAGCAATACATGTTCATGACTAATTAACACCTCATTTCATTTTTTTGGTGTATTCAATAGGCCATATCAATCCATAGACAATAAACTCATTAAGTTGGAATAATATCTCGACCAAATTTAGAGAATTTTCCTTTTCAGAAGAATGGTAAAATTTAAGTTTTTTAAGTTTAAAATTTAAACCATGTGGGAATATCACAGTCTCAATAATACAAAAAATATATAGCATGGCCTAAGCATATTCACTATTTATCTTCATTTATATATTCATCTGTGTGTGCGCGTGCATGCGCGTGTGTGTACATATATGTATACACAAATTTACATACATAAATAATATTTTTGATTTATATACATAAATATTAGCTCACATATACAAATTTACGTATTGATGAATTCAAAAAAGTATAAGCACTAAATAGATATATAAAAGTAATAGCAAGGATGATTAACTAGACTTCAGTTAAATCCAACCCACAAATAACTCTAGGTCTTGACTAATAAATAAATAATATATTACTAGAAAAGATGTGATGTTTACCAACCAATTGTACAACCATGAAAATGATGAAAAAATCATAGATGTGAATGTGTAAATGCTTAGACAATATTCATTATTGATTCCCATGTTTGCATTCTTTTCTCTAGTGATGTTATACCTCTCTTGGAGGGAAAGGTGGATTTCATTACATACATCTTAGAACGACAATTATAATACACCCATAATATAAAATCACTAGAAATACATTGATATTGGAGCATGGGTTACCTATCATTGATCATTAAAGAAAAATGTTTCAGTTACATAAGCTCATTTAAAATTATTTGAATGATGCAAACCATATTTATATGTTAATTCACCACAAAATGACCGTTCAAGTAAAATCATTAACAATTTCATCAAAACATCATTAGCATAATAATTAAATCTCATGCTTTAACCTATACCCTATGAATCCTCAACATGATATGAATGTATAATGTAGGCTTGCCTATATAGGCAATCTAGATGAGATACATGTGTAAAAAGATGTCACACAAAGTGAATACACATGACTCAACTACATAAAGTGAGATGAATATATAAAATACCAAAGAAAACTAAAGCTTATGTCTAAATAGGTTAATCCATATATTGTGAGCAACTAACTAGTCATGTAATAACATTATTTGCACTAACACAATATTCACAAGCATAATGACAACACAAAGTTAAAAAAATAGTTTCATTTGAATCTTTATATTTTCACAACCTTAAACACAATTGCATTCAAAATATTGTTCCCTATTAAATGTTGTGTGTTGTTTCATCTATAAGGCTCAAAAACTATTTTTTTAGTAACTCACACTCTTACTCCATTTTGCCTCTCTATTCTCTTTCACATCTAAACAAAATAAAAATATATACTCTGCTTGTTAAATAATTAAATAAGGAATCAATTAGATAAACAAATAAGAGATCTATAAGACCCCTCCTCTCACATACTTAATACAATCTTTATGTGTCTCTTTTACAGAGAGTTAGAAAGGTTAAAGGTGTGAGATGAGGTGTTTGAATGGGAAAAATGTTATATTTTTCATCACAAAATTTGAAGGGAATTATGCATACACATAGATATCTTTCTCCTTGTGAAATTTAATGAAATTGCATTTTAGAAATGGTGGCTAATAAGGGATATCAAGATTCTTGTTTTGTATGTTTGGCATTTTGAATTCTCTTCCTATAGATGTAGCATTGTGAGTTTGTATCTTGAGTCTTTATACTATTTCAATTACTTTAATGATAGACCTCATATTAGATACATTATGTTGATACATTGCAAACCTAGACTCTAATTGACAAGGACTTGATATTGTTGTTATGTTGATTTCAACACTGATAATGATGATGTTATCACACATTATTACATGCATTGTGATTCATTAAATTATATGGATATCATGATGATACAAGGGAGTATTGGAATTCATGTTAAAGTTGAGATTTCAATAAATTCAATTATTTTGGTTCATTTTTAAGTTATAGTGGATTATCTAGGGGATTAATTTAAGGTTATTAATTAAACATATGAATGTTATTATCATTATTAAAACTAGTATTTAAAGTTTATGTCTTTGAATTAAGGATTCTGGTCAACTTATTAAATCTTACATTAGTTTTTGACTGTATTCTCATCATGCAAACTATAATTTGAAATCAAAATTAAGATTATTAAAATTATTCATGAGCATTTAACTAGTTGAGTTTAATAACCATAGTTGTAATGTTAGGGTTTAATTGCACAGTTAAGTCTTTTAGAAATAAAATTGGTGTATTTTCTTCTAATTCTTGAGATTGGCATTTTGGTATTAGACCCAAGTTAGACACACTAGAGCATCATTTGGGGTCCATGTTATGTATAGAAACTCATAAGGCATTATGAAGTATTAAGTAAAATAACACCATTAACTTTAAATAAAAGAGAGAACTTGGTCATATAAAGTTTGAATAAATGCTCTCATGCACTCTTCTTAGAATATGTAATGATGCAAGAACATCCTAGGGTAGTTGGAATTCCTAAGTGTTGGGGGGATTTTGGCTTTGGAGTTGAGGACTCGGTCATAGAAGGACTAGTGCTCAGTCATTATTGGGTATTTATTGGATGTAGTGTTGGCCGAGGTGCTTGATCATTGAAGGAGCTCAATATTTATTGTTGCTCGAAAATGCTTGCAATTTTTCCTGAGACTTGACAGTTTAGTTTGCCAAATGGATTTCTTGCATATTTGGTCAATTGACTTGGATCATTTAATGTGTGAGGAGTGTGATTGTGACATGGAGTGATCATGGGAGCTTGTGTGGACCTATTTGAGTCCTTGTTATTTGTCCTAGGTGTATTTAATGGGTGTTGTAAGCCTTCTAAGGAATTTGGTATTTAATATCTATTGTAGGTCCACTTATGGCTTAATTATGTACTTAATATAAGGGTTCATTTAATTTTTAACTCACTAGGGTAACTTTTGGCTTAGATGGGTATAAGTAGAGGGTCTTGTGGAGTCTTGAGTCATTATCATTCAGCATGGAGAAGGAGTAGCTAAGAGGAACAAAGTTTGAGCAGAGCTAGTAGCTTAGTGTGGGCTTGGGAAATAATAAGGTTTCTTGGTGGCTTGTTGGCACAAGTTTAGATTCTTCTTGGAGTTTCTATCAAATTGTGGATCTGGACTACTTAGGGTTGGATCTTGCAAGATCTTGTAGAATTATTATTATAGATTTCTTTGTATTTGGTCGTAACCCAGAAGGCCTTACAAATGGGCATGTTGAATGAAACTCTTATGATTTTATTATGAGAATTGGCATTTTTGTGTATGTTAATCTCTATGTCATTGTTTATATTCTATTGTGTGGGCAATTACTGAGGGGCTAGGGCATCTCCTTTGGGGATTCTCCTGCCTTGTATTACATCAGGTAATTTTTGAAGGTAAACTACATTGAAGACCTCACATTCAAGGTAAGTAATCAAGAATAAATAATAATTTATGGGTTGATTATGATGAGGGAAGCTTGTCTTAATCATTTATTAAAAGGAGAAAATAGGGTGGGTCAACCCAAGAGATGCAACTCGTACTCTCTAAGACTTCAGATAATATTAAATAATTGTATTCATAGGTAAATGTGAGATATAGTTAGTAATTTGTGTATGGATGATGTTATTAGATAAAATTAATCTTCCAAGAACATGCAAGAGTGCTTAGTATAAATTATCAATAATGTAAGTATATACTAGGGGGCAATAATGCAAGAATATCTTAAATCAAAGAAAACATATCATTAAATATATTGAACAAGTGAATTAAATAAAACAGTAATGGTTATATGAAAGAGTATTGTAATAAGTGGACTCTTCATGATATAATGCATAATCATAGAAGCTAATTAACAAAATTAAATGACTCGTAAGGTTGTAATCTACTAGGTTTAATCCCTAGAGATATAGATTAGATTCTTCCATAGATAATACCATATAAATTACTTGTATACAACATTATAACTCTCATAAATCTCCATATTCTAGTGTAATACACGCTTATTAGTCTTAGTGTCAAAGTTTGATAAAGAGTGAGAATACTACATTACAAGCATAGGATGGTGTAGTAACTCTAAACGTGTATCCCTTAGTAATAATGACATCGAATTTATTCGTGCATATATTCCTTAAAAAAATTAAGATATAAGATCTTTTGTTGTGATTTATGAGGTCATGTCAATAAAACTGATGCTTGAAATTGTGATTTATGAGGTCATGTCAATAAAACTGATTCTTGAAATTTACTTTTACTTAATACTTGGTAGTAGAGATGCAAAAATAATAAATTGCGGAAGGAGGCTCTTTCTTGCATACAAATCCTAATATAGAAAAAATTGTGAAACCTTGATATAGTAATGAACATGAGTAGTTGCGACAATCATGAGAAAATAATGGACACCCAAGAGTATGTGATTATTAAGGCCATATTATTATCTTTTAGGTGTAGGTGTATAAAATCATTAGTATGAGGGCTATGGACCAGTGACCTTATGAACTATTGGTGTTTCCCTAAAGGAATTAAATCTCTCATAAAGATCTAAGTATGAGAGTAAGAGGGATTCAAGATGAAATAATAAAATAAAACTAAATCCACATACCTTGAATAATCTGAATTATTATGTAATTAGTTAAGTACAAATTGTTCATTGGATATAACAAGAACATTGATAGTAGGTTAGCTTGTTGAGAAATTGTACTCTAGGATAACTCTTATGCTTTGATAGGTTAAATTATCATTATACTGTATGCAAATGAATTCATTTCTATAATATAAAGATGAAAATGCAAGCATTTTTTAAGGCCAAAGTGTTGTAAAATCTCTATTTTATTTAGTATGCATACACATTGAATTACCATATGCTATAAATGGGAAACTTCTTATGTCATGATGGAAAAATATAAAGTAAGGATGCATATCTCATGTGTACATGTAAGCAAAGCAAACCTAGTTGATTTAGTTACTAAAATTTTAACATGTATAAAATCGTGAGTATGGATCTAGAGGACAAAATATAAGATTGTGATTGAGATACATCAATATGAAAATTTTACTAGAATAATAATTGAAAACTATAAAACCCCTTTTGGTGATGTAATACAGATGCTTGTGAGTTTATCATGTGTGTGGGAATGATAATGGAAACCATGAAATTATATGTTTGATGATGTATGATAAAACTAGTAAACGCGATGCACTCTAAGTGGGTTATATCTTTCACCCAACTTGGATAAGGGAAAGGTAGAAACCATGGATGGTCAAACTAATAGTTCCCTTTTTGGAAGTTGCATATACCAACAAATGTTGTAAAAGTCAATAGTCATGACTTCTATTGCATTAATTTGGTAGTAGCCCCATAGTGTATGCTATATGAGATGCACACTATGTTGAGAAGTAGAGGGATTCCATTGATTGCAAGATTCAAAAGGACGTTAGTCCCTATATACTTTCTCAAATGTAGTACCACACTTATGGGATTTGTGGTGCTAAACCAACCCTTGATGTGTTTACCCAAGGGCTAAGGAAGATCCTATTATAGCAATGGTAATTTAGCATTATGGAAGATATGTTGGCTTGTCAAATATATGACATTACATATTCATTATCTATATCATGTCCTAAGATGTGTGGGTCCAATTTTTGTTATATTTTATATGGTTAGTAAACTAGAAATCTATTTTTTTTGGATAGATATATACTAATTTATATGTACTATTATGGATAAGAGAACCTCCATTCCCCTCCTCCCTCAAGCAGTGACACTAGTAAGGCTACACAATGCTCATAATGTGCAATTGTTGATCAAATGTGAATTGTTTCTATAGTTCACTTATTGTAAAATTTATTATTTTTCTTAATACTGCCAACAATGTAAAAACTTAATGTTGGGCTACTCGGTCAAATTTCATTTTGATGGTCCTATTTGCTTTAAGAACATGCATTTACTTATTTTAAATTAAGGTTTACTAAAGTGGCTACTCTTGAATTTTAAGATATATAATTTATGGTTTTTATCTTGGTTTAAGATTGTTTATTGAGGATTTTTCTCGTGAAAAATGTTGGCAAAATTTTTTTTTGATGTGACTTATGTATAGTCATACCCAAGAAGGATTCCTAACAAGTTGTATGGGGGAGAAGAGCACTAGGGAATTTACTTTTATTATAAGATATGGAATTCAAAGAGAAGGTCCACATGACACCATCCTTTCCTATGTCATCATTATTATGGATGCTCATCCTCATAAGCCCTTGTGTGTTTTATGAGGTGTTACTATTGTTAGAATATAAAGTCCACCAATATAACTAGGGGGGGTGGTGGTGGGGGGTGAATTAATTATCCAACTATTATCACAATTATCAACCTTATTAATCCTTAACCATATGAGTAATATAACTAGTAACCATAACAATATACTCATACACAATAACACTAGATATGTTAACTAGGGAAACCCTTGATCAGAGGGAAAACCCCTGTGGGGATGGTACCCACAAAATAATGTACTAATATAAATATTCCTTATTAGAGGATGGACTCTGTTAGGAGTTTATGAAATACATTTAGTACATATCGGTCCCTATTAGGAGACTTTGAATCCATGTTAAGAGATTCCAACCCTGTTAGGAGTTGTGCCAACCCTGTTAAGAGTTCTAGAAGGTAGATGGAACCACTATCCAAATAGCTTTAGGGGCAAGACCAATGAACCCATTGTCTAAATGATCTCTATATTATTCCTTGTAGATAATATAAATGAAATGTACTTTGTTTCCTCTTCCTCTATCATGTCAACCAGACCTTTTCTCCTTTTGATCTTGATACCAAATCACCAACTTCTCATCCAATAATCCCTTAGATTTCTTACTTGCATTTACCAAATATTCTATACTTGTTCACACTTATTGAATCACATCACATCTTACAATTAAGGAAAATTATCTTCTTTATACCAAGTCGTCAAAACAATTCTTTGAGTTGGTGTTGAGGCTTTCCCAATTAATTATAATAGGACCTCATTAAGATAATTAATTATTTCGCAATCACATAACATTTTCAGCTCATAGTCTTTACAACTTATCACACGTGTGACTCTAGACTTTGCACACTCGCTGACATCATCATTAGACTATCCTCTATCACTGTATAACTTTGCCTATCCTGATTCCATTTTTGTTAGGAGATACAATCCCATCATCAGAAACTGCTTATCAGGTACTCTTATCTTTGTACTGCTCTTTGTAAATTGCACATATCTTCAACTTACTGGATGCACACTTAACCTTGTCATTGAGAAATGGTGTAGAACACATCCTTAACTGCATGTCACCTGAACTTGAAACCTCTGTCTATACGACTACAATCTTTGGTTGCTACTCTTCTAGTCTTCACAAAAACCTCACTATATTGTCATCAATGAAAAATATGGTCATGAATGCAACATGTCAATCATGCCTCATGCTCACTAATACTTAGGATACTCCTCCAAAGGAATACCATCAGCATTCATGATAACAATCTCCCCCTTTGGCATTGATGGAAACATAGATGAAAAACATCTAAGTTCCAAGAATACCAAACAACACTTTGTTGCAATTGTTGTTCTCTTCTTTTCAAATCCTCTTCATCAATCAAATATAGAATCTTTTGGAATACTACTCTATTCTACATCTCTTAGGATTGGCATCAATTGTTCACACACTAAACAACTCTCAGCTTTTCCCCCATTCAATGTTACTCTTTATTAACATCAACAATACTTTATCTTATATATAGGAGATCTCAATCTCTCCCCCATACATAGTGCTTCTCTATGCAATCTCTCCCCCAAAATACTAAGGAGATTTTTTTCATGCACATAACTCTCCCCCATTGACATCAATGATAGAGGCTTCATTATGTCAATCATTTGTTCCAAATCTTTAATCAGCTCAAGTGTCCAAAGACACCATTCAAAAATAGCTACCAAGAGTCTTAGATGACTTTGCTCACCTCAAATAGTCCCCATATAGGAAGCATCAACATTCAATCCAATTATACAATAGTGTTATGTACCACTAAACTAATACATTCTCTGCATCATCTACTCAGAAGTAGGTAGGAGCATAACCCCAAGCATACCTCTCAAGTACTCAAATGTATCTCTAGGCAAGGGCTTCATAAAGATATCTGCAATATGATCTTTAGTACTAACATACTCCGATCTAATTTATTTCTCTGCCAATTTCTCTCTCAAAGCATGATACTTAATAGATACATGCTTAGTCTTAGAATGTAATACATGATTCTTAGACATACTTATTGTGCTTGTATTATCACAATGTATGACAATAGGATCTAAAAATTATATCCCAATGTCCTTCAACATCTATTTCATCCACTTGACTTGATTACAATTGTTTGTTGCTGCTACATACTCATCTTCAGCTATACTCTATGAAATGCAATCTTGTTTCTTGCTTGGCCAAGAAACCAATCTTCCTCCTAAGTAAAATGCTTCACCACTAGTGCTTTTTCTATCATCCATACTACCTACCCAATCTACATCAGTATAGGCACATAAAGTGAAATCACTTGATCTGTCATACCATAAACCATAATTAGGTGTACCCTACAAATATTTGAATATCCTTTTCCTTGTTGCATAATGATATTCCTTAAGATCAGCTTGAAATCTAACTGCAACACCAAATGCATATGTTATTTCTAGTCTGGTGTGAGTCAAATATTATAAACCTCCAATCATTGATTTGTACTTCTTCTGCTCAACTGTAGGTGTCTCATCTTTACTAGATAACTTGTGACCAAATATCATTGGTGTACTAATAGGATTACAACTTTTCATGCCAAATCTTTTCAACAAGTCTTTTAAATACTTAGCTTCAGATATGAAAAATTCATCACTATTTTGCACAATCTACAAACCTAGAAAGAACTTCATCTCACCAATCATGCTCATCTCAAACTCATTCTTCATTTCTTCAGAAAACTTATAACTTTCTTCATCATTCACTAATACATTTGGCATCGATTTGCGATGGCTATGTGTCACAATTACGACAGCAATGTGTCGTCACTACGACAGTAATAGCTATCATTATTTTTTAGTCACAAATTATGACATCTATCCTATACCATCACAATTATGATGCCTATCTGTCACTACGCAACCAGTTTATTGTGACATCAACCCCATCATAATTCTTGTGGCTAACGTCACAATTGCGACAGACTCACAAGAAATTACGATGGTAGTTGGCGTTGTAGCTACAACAACCCCATCGCAATGCTTGTGGCTAACGTCACAATTGCGACGGACACCCTAGAAATTATGATGGTAGTTGGCATCGCTACTATAGCAACCTCGTCGTAATGCTTGTGGTTGATGTTACAATTGCGACAGATACAAAGTAAAACAAAAAATAAATTGGAGATTGGATTGGGCATTTGAAAAATTCATCAAAAAATGAATGTATTTTCCAGTAGGAGAACATTATTCTTTGTTTCACCAAAAAGCAATAAAATGACCTAATCGGTTGTAGATTTCAACCATCTACTAAGAGAGGATCAGAATGGGAAACCCTAATCGTCTCTTCCAAAAGCAAATATGAATTCCATAATTCTATGAATTCAAACAGAGAAATATGAACAAAACCATATCGTTAGAAGCCTTCTTGTAGTTTTGAAGTAGCCCACTTTGTAAAAGGATAAAGGTTTCAAAATTATTCTTAATGCTTTCTTTTCTACAAGTACTAGTAATGGAACAATAATTTGTGAAAAAAGTGCATAGCTTGCAAAAATAAATTCAGAAGTAGGAAACAATCATACTTTGACTATTGGTACTGTAAAAATGAAATATTTTCAACTGCATCATCTGCCTTCTTTCATTGTTCATTTTGAATCATTCCTTTTGTCTAGCATTGCCACATGTAGCTGATGTCAAGCCTCTGCCAATATTTCATTTGTAGGATCACCTCCTGTTGATAATTTGATGAAATAAGGACTTTGCATACTAGGTTTTGCTATTAGCTAGAATTTATTAGAGCGGATAAATATATGGTTTTCATACTTGTATATAATGTTTTTATAATTTATTACAATCTGTCACTACTAGAACCAGCTTAGTTCATTTTTCAGTTATCAATCACTTTTGTCCATCAATCCAATTAACTCATGGGTCATCTATACTACAAATGATTCTAAAAACTAAAATATGATGTTCTCAACTTCATTATACCCAATTTGTGCTCTCAAATGTCTACAAATAGCCCTAGACCATATTGTAATTCTATAAATTTAAAATTATAACAGAATAATCACCGAGATCCTACATTAGTGATGACATTGTCTATTATGCTTGGTATGAACCGTATGCTTACAAACTATCAATGAAACCACATAGACAATTGATAAAACATGATATATTATTTTGAAAAACTATTATTTCATCACTTTGTGTAATCCTAAAATATACTTCTCGTGGCCAAAAATAAGAAAATCAAGGGACAGAGTGGGAAGTTCTATGCCAACAAAAGTAAGAAGTGAATAAAATTTGGAGATTGGGGGATAATCATCCTCATTGATTTATGTTTCATCATACCAAAATTGTGTATGTGAACTGTCTTCCCCTCAAAGATGAAGGAAACTTTAGCATATTTAGTGCAGAGCATTACAAATTAAAGCACCAATTTTCAACTCCACTTTCCAACCCAAGTAAAACGAGGAGGAGATTTCAATCCTTATATAAGCAATCCATTAGATAACTTCTACCTATATCAGGAACACTTAAGATTACAATAATCTTAGACTAAGAGCAAGCAAAACATGGTGAGGAGTTAGTTCCACCAAAAGTGCGTATGCAAAGTAGGGAGGATCATTCAACTCCAAAATGGCAAACATTTGAACTCCAATAGGAATACACACATACAAAGAGAAATAACAAATTTGCAACCTACAACTATGACAAGCATGGCCTTATAAATGGCACTAGAAAACATCCCAAAGGTTTACAAAATGTGTTGATACGGCCAAAATAAAATACTAGCCTAAAAATAAATAGGGCCCAAAATGTATCTCAATTAAATGTCGAGGCCATAATATTTAATTATATTATAAAGTTATTTAATTGCATTAGGGACATTACAATGTGGCACTTGGAGTTTCTGTCTACTATGAACACCATACAACAAACAAATACAGAAATGATAGTTCTTCTTACGAGATGTAATTATTGTATTACAACACAACCACTGAACTGGTCATTTCCTCCTTGTTACAACACCTTCGATCAAACCATGGATCAAATACATCTGCAACTAATTGCAATCTTTCTGTCACTCAATTATTATACTTAACCAATTAGACTAGAATATTTCAATGTTGAAAT
The DNA here is from genome assembly GCA_028749045.1 of Cupressus sempervirens. Taxonomy (NCBI): domain Eukaryota; kingdom Viridiplantae; phylum Streptophyta; class Pinopsida; order Cupressales; family Cupressaceae; genus Cupressus; species Cupressus sempervirens. The sequence continues at coordinate 209,036,936 of CM053792.1, forward strand.
GGTTCCTTGTCTCAATTTCCAAGAAATTGCCATAAATCTCATAAAATCGTCCATGCCTATTCCTTCTCGACACTTTAGGGAAGAAATTGATGTATTACAACTTCCTCCAAACAAGGTCTTAATATTATTTTTTGATTACTAATATTCAATAATAATCATTTATTATGAAAAATTATATAATATTACTTAAAGAAATGTTTAACTAATATTGAATAACTAACATTATTTATTCCATATTTTAACCTAGTGGACATTTCATTAGCAGTGGGAGTTGGTGCTTCCACTAAGTTTGTGAGAGATTGGTCTCTTGCTAAGTTGGTTCTTAGTAAAGGGAGTTGGTGCTCATAAACTTAGTGGTTGGTGCCTACAATTTTGTAAAATAAAAAATATTTTAAGTCATTGATTTGTCAAGGTTTTCTCCCATTAGGGTTTTCATGTAAAACATTGTGTCATAGTGTTCTTGTGAATGATTGTTGGAATTAAGTAATGGTATTGTGATTTATAGAGTCTAATTTTGTAGTAACTGTTATATTGATTCACACACATCCCCTCCTCTCTATATAACCATGCGCTCTTGAAATCTTCAAGTAGACCCACCCTCTTAGGTGTGGCCCTTTGTCACATATTTGGCCATATATTAAGGTTTACTCTTGGTTCCTCCTACCCAAGTCATCCAAAACAAAGATAATATCTTATTAGTATTTTCACAATAGATTCAAATAATGTGGAATAAAACATTTTAATTCATTTATCTTGTTTCTGGTGATTTTTGAGAAGAATTTCCCACAATGTCTCTACTCCAATTCATGCAGTACATTATGAAGAGAAGGGAAGTTGTACATTCAGAAGTTTGATAGGGGTTCCGATTAGAACCAACTTCAGCACATGATTATTTATCAAGATTGAACTAGAGTCTCGACAGTGAAATGAGCTTTTTAGATATATTGTGAGTATTTCTCAACATAGTTGATCATGTATCAGAAAACTTACAGTATCATCCTTTGTCATCTTGATACAAATTCTATTTAGATTTTAATGCTGATTTGTTTTCTTTGGCTATCCAAAGTGTAGCATTAGCTAATTAATTAACACTGCAATAGTTATGGTGGTAGCATACAGATAGTTCAATATTTGTCAACTGAAAGGCTTCATAAGACATCTATTATTCACCATAAAAACCAAGCATGTATAATAAAATTTTATTATCTTTGTTTGGCATTAAATCTAATGTCTGCATTTACAGTAGTTTTTCTGGGTCTATGCCTATGTGGTTATCATTAAGGAAGCAACAATAAACTTAAATCTAATTTGGTTTTTTTCTTTATGCAGTTGATTTATCTTTTATAATAGATGAGGTTCAGTAGGACGCATCTTGTGCCAGAAGATAAATTATATATATTTTAAATCTGATACACAGGATAAGCAACGTAAACGAGCTGAAGAAGCAAAGAACAAAGTGCCACCCCAGTCAACAGCTGAAGCTACTCATCAGATGCTTGAGAAAAAGGTAAAATGTCATTGCAATGTATTTCTGATCTTTAATGAGTCCTTGGAGATGCAACTACTGTGTTTAGCTTGTAAAGAACCTTTTATGAAGGTTAATATGCTAACAAGCTAATCAAATTGTTAGAAAATGTTTGGTTGCAACCTGATAAAAAATCAGCAAGACTTCATCAGGATATTTTCTTCTCTTTGGAAGTCAAAAGTTTGCCATTGAAATAAGACATCTCCATGAGAGTTAATAAAAAGATTTGAAGGATGTACTGTCATTGAATTCAAATTAAAACATGTTGTTTCTTTTGTTGCAGTGTAGATTTTTAATGTAAATCCTAGCATCTATTTGTTTGAATTATATTTTCAATTCAAATATATCTACAACTTGTCTATCCATCTTACAATCATTTTGTGTATGACAGAAACTAAGTTCAAAAGTCAACTACGATGTACTTGAAAGGATTTTTGAAGACAATATACATTCTTCAGACCTCTATCCAACCATATTTAGGTAACTGTCTTCCTCTGCCATATATCTAACATCATTTTACTTTCCTATCAACAGAAAAAGAATGTCACACAGACATCAGATGAAGGAAAAGGTATACAGAATCAATCATCAGCTGGCGATGTTAAGAGAACCCGTTCTGCCTTGTGGGAAGATGAAGAGTCCGCTGACTTTAAAAATTCAAAAAGACAAGCTCTACAAGGTGAAGGGACTGAAGGAAATGCAATTGATTACAAAGAAGAGGGTGTTGAGTTCAAAGAAGAGAAAACTGACCCAAACATGGAAGATGAGTTGGAAGGTGGTCATTGAAGGTGCTGATGGATTAGATAATGAACAGCTCCAACCATACAAACTGCAGTATGGACACGAAGTTGAATATGAATATGATTATGAAGAATATTGAGTGTATGTCACTTGTTGGAAGAAAATCTTAGTGACCTTTATGGTCTTTGTACAGGAAAATTGTTCATTTCTCTTTGGCACAGGTTTGTTCTAACTTATGAGAGTTAGTGGAAACGCATCCAGGTCCATGGCTCACCAGTCTCTATTGTTACTTCTGGAATCTCCAAACATGAAAGCAGTCTCCTATGATATGTGGATGTAAATGCCCATACTGAAGTCCATTGGATCTTGTTGGGGTTGTAAATTTTGTACCTTTGCCAGCAGAAAGACCAGAGTTCAAACCCAGCAGACTCTACGCCAATTGTTTACCTACCAAAACCAAAGATGATGTAAATATGATCTCGTGCATTGTAGGCATTGACTGTCTAGTCATACATGCATACATTTTCAAAAAAATTCTTGTAGTTATGACAGGATACATTTAGAATGTCCTATTCTTCCACTTGGGCATTTGGGGAAGTTCCACTAGCCTATTTATTTTCCCCGTATGTTGATCTGGAGTATTAAAAAGGGAATAAGTTAATTATTTTTAAAAAGTTGCCTTAAATTAATGTTGCAGGTAACTTTTTTCTTAATTCATTTTTGATAAAGTGATTTAGGTTCCATTAGCCTATTTATTTTCCCTGTATGTTGATCTGAAGTATTAAAAAGGGAATAAGTTAATTGTTTAAAATAAGTTGCCCAAAATTGATGTTGCAGGCAACTTTTTTTAATTCATTTTTGATAAAGTGATTTAATCACTTTATATCAGTCTAAAGAACTATTATTTCAATAAAGGTGTATTTAAAATTTATTACCTTTTTTTTTTCACAAAATCTAGACTCCTAGTTTAAATTGAAACCTTAGAATAGAAATTTTATGGGTATTTGACTTTGGAGATGGAAGACTTTTTCCTTATCAATTTAATAGTGGATTCTCTCAGGATTCACATTTGCATTTTACATAGAAGACACTAAAATTGTTGACAATCGTAATCGATGGAATTTCAAGTATCAATTCATTGAGATTTATTAGCAAATAATGAATTTGTTTTGTGGTATGTGCCAATGGTGAAAATATTAGATTGTACGTAGTAAGTATAAAAGAAATAAATAAAATTTATACTTATCTGCTGAGTGGTACCATACCCATGGACCCAAGGGAAGCCTTACATCTCAAAGAAAGTGATCTGAGGCACAAATCAATCATAAAGTCTTTCATCATAGCTTAAAGAGGGGATGGAAGTCCACTGCAACATATTGTAGGGGTCAAAGAGAAGTCATTGCAGCATTTGACAAGTTGGTAACCAGCCCTAAAGTTTGATGTGCAATTGTTCATGTATGCCTTTTTTTTCCCTCACTCCCATGGATTATTTGGAGTTTATCAATTCTTTTTTGTTTTGTTTAAATTGGAACTCAACATCAAATAGACAACTATTAATGTCAGTACATTTACACCAAAGTTTAGGGAATGTGCATTATGTAGAAAATTCACGACTTCTTGAGTAGAGTCAAAAAATCCTTATGTACGAATAAGAATAGCTAATGATTTGCTAAGCATTTGAGATTCATTCAAAGCATTCCATACTTCAGAATTTCAATTAGAGAAGGAAAAAATGTTTAATGCTTGATAAAGCTTGTGCTATAAATAATCAAACAGATACAATCGACAATTCTAAAAGATGAGATAGGTAAACATTTTGCCTTATGAATACATTATTTCCAGAGCTATATAATTAGATTGGAATTTTTTTTAAATAGAATACTTTTCTACTTGGATAAGGAAAATTGAGCATGAAGATAATACTTACCTTACCCATAATACTGCGCTGTCGACTTATTCCCACCCATTCATAAGTTTTCCCATCAAAATAGTGCACAGTTTTCATACTTGCCCATATACCTTCACAAGAAAAAACAATAATGACATTAGGACTAGATTTGTATACTGCTTAAACAATCCATGATACAAAAAAGTGGAAATCAAAGTAAGGTTTGCGATTTTTTCTGAAGATTGAACTCTCCAATTTAGGCTCAGTTACAATGAGGTGAGACACTGAGTATGACATTTGTGGCCCTGATTATATTATTCATAAGCTTTCTTGTCTTTTCCACATTCCATGAGCATTCTATATTATTTTTCACAACCCATTTTATTAACTCATTATGTGAATAAAAAAATTGATTATTAACTAACTATTTATCTGTGTGCATTTGATGTTTAGATACAATGAACTAAATGTGATGACACTAAATACAAATTTATGTCAATTAGTATTTTATTATTTTATGAATATCGATGACTTGATATCTTGTTAGTCTAAATCTTTTCCATAGGTCCTCCTATTCGAATAATTTATAAATAAGATTGGTAAAATTGATTGTGTTTTGCAAATCATATACAGGCAATATTTTAATTATTTCTATTGACTTGAATTATGATCTTTTGATTCTGACATTGTCTAACAACAATCTATTGGCATGAGGTGGATGCTGGTCAATCTTTTTCCCCTCTCGCTTGTTGAGTTAGGCATCATCTGGAAAAGGGAGGCTGATCATGATAGTGAGGAAATTGTACTGTAAATTTTAAGAACTTGTACACATGCATCAATCGTAAGTTGATTGTATGATAATGCAGGGTAGACACATAAAGGTTTTCTCAAGTGTCATCACAAGTATCTATGCTCTCATTGCCTTTCTATCGTTGCATGAGATCCAATGAAACATAGGGACGCATTGTTTCCCTAGTTAATTATGATAATCATATCACTGGTGATAACACAGTCCCAAGACAGTGCTAAGATCCAAGGATGCAATAAAAAAGCTACAAGTTTAGAACTTCATGATAGTTCAAAGCATGAAGCCTTAGATGCATAGGACAACAGTCTAAACATAGGACAAAATAGAGAAATATTTATTATCTTATTGAGCTTCACTTTGTTTCGAGAATAGTTTAATTTTCTCTACTAAACGGGGCCAACCACGTGAAGGTGGAAGCTCATTTGGCCCCACCCCCCTCCCTCTAACAGCACTCTACATTCCCTGTTAACATCTAACATTCATTAATTCTTTCAATCATTAATAAAATGTAACATTCAATCAATATCACATGATAACATTCATTAACACATTAGATTCATTAACATGCAACATTCATTAATATTCTGCATTAACACATAATTCATGAACATTCATTAGCACATAATTAAATTCAATGAGACATAAAATTCAGTCATTATCAATTAAGGTATGTAGATGACAATCATTTCTTTTTTTTCTTTCTATTTCTTTTTTCTATGTAAGCTCTAAGAGGAGCATCAGTTTCATCATCAATTCCCCCCTCATCAGTTGTTCTGCTCTCTGTTCTTGATGGTCTCAAATTCCTATGCTGTTGCAAAGGGGGGTCCTCTGTAATAACAAATAAAAGAGTTAAATTAAAAATAATTTATTATAATTGTTACAAGTATTTAATTATTTTAAATAACATAATTGTGGCACTCTTTACTTGATCTGACCACATCATTTTGTCTGGACTCAACATCAACACGCTCATGAACATCGACCCCTCGATCCTCTACAACTGCTATACAAAATGTTACGTTAATCCAAACACCAATTGCAATTACATATAAAAAATTTAATAGAAAATGTATACCTCCACCACTGGGATGCACATCATGCAAACCTTCAACATCCACAGATTGTGTAGAAGGATTGTTAGGCTGCATTCCAACATCCTATGCATTGTTATGATTGCTTTCTTAAAACAAATATACTCACTTTATATTGGAACTTAACATCAAATAGACTAATTGGTAAAGTATTCAATTTGAAATAAATTTCATTTAGCTTATTTACCTATGGCTCAGATGCATCATTATTAGAACCTTCCACACTAATTTCAGCTCGTAGCCGCTCAGCCATGGCTCTATAGCCTTATTGGAAGCCAATTCTCTTATCCTCTTCTGTGAGGCATCTCTTGAACTCTAAGCCTTGCATTTTTGCGTGGTATGGTGAATTTTACTTGCATTGTTTCATCAACCAATGGAGGGTAGTTAAAATATCAAAAGGAAATGGTAAATAGTTCGTAGGATTTCCAACCCTTGTTACACCTTATTTTGGTCATGTTGGAGTTGTTCTAAATTGTCTTTAGTGTTTGGGAGTCCTAGAGGATCCAATTGCACTCTTGGTTGGGTGTGTAGAATAAAGGTCAAGTGTTGCAATCTGTCCTATGACTAGTAACAACAAGTTTGCCTTAGACCTAATTTTTTTTGGGTTGTGTTGATGTTTGTTTTGGTTTCCATTTATGTTAGAGGGTTGGAGTTGTCCAAAACACTTGGTGTCAAGGTTGGGTGTATGAGGCCTTGAATGGTACAAGGGAGAAGTAACTAGTATGCAACCTTATGTGATGAGTTGGGTCCATGAATTAACGGAGCAGTTGTAACAGTAGATTAGTTCCTTGTTTGAAGGTGAATCAAGCCTTGAATGTTCTTGTGGAGAACATAGGATCGGGGTGATAACTTGAATTGCTTAGTTGTTCCAAGGTGCTAGGAGTTTGTTGGTGCTTCCAAAGTGTGTTACTCTGCATCATATATTGGTGTGGAGGAACATTGAGATCCAAGTTGAGGATCAGGAGCATAGACAAGCTAGTCTATCCTAGCATTTCCCATCACATTATATAAAAAAATTGATACAATTTTTCATTTACTAATACTTACAACTCATGCTTGAAGTTTCAAAAAACCACCAAAGCTGAGCTTGTGTGTCCTGTGTTTTTCTAGTCTTGCCTTTGTTGCCTTTGATGTGTCAGGCAATCTATGAAAAGTTTGAAATATGTTAGATAATATAAATATAGAGGTTAATTAGTACATAATTACATTCTCAATAGTATCACATACCTTGATGTACTCTCTACTAGTGTAATATATTTTTTCTTGTCAACTTTATACTTTCCATCCAAAATCAGAGCCTGCCACTCAACCTCAGGAACATAGGGCGGACGCTCGTACCTGGGGTTATCCTATAAATTTTTTCTGTATTGGTCCCAAATATAATTCAAACATAAACTAGCTTTTTCAAGGAGCTTGTTTCTCTCGAATGCACGAGGTCCAAAGAGTTGGGTCATGCTCTCTATAAGATCATCCTTCAATGGTTTGTCTTGGTTATTCCACCTTTTAAGTAAAAAAAAATATGTTAGAATCATAAATAAAGTGAAGCTACCTTTAATATAGTTCAAGAAATGGATGAAAAGGAAAACTATTCTAGCAATGATATGAAATCAAAATAGTGATTTGGGGTTTTAGTTAGGATATGATGTTCCACTAGGTACACAGGGTGGGCTCGAATATTCTCAAACACTCATCACCAAGTTTTCTCCAAAAAACATCATTCCCTACAAAACAATCACGAGATCATTAGTCGATGAAGAGTGATCAAAAACTAAATTACTATTATATCACTATAGAATAATAATAACTTTAAAGTACCTGGAACTTTGGCTACTTTTAATGGAATGCCTTCATTGTCACTAACGATCAATATGATATCCTTCACCGTTCACGTACTAGGAACATAGGAACATCTAGGAAATGATGTTGCAACTCCTATTGCAAAAATTTTCATAAGTCTTTGTCACGAAGTATAAAAGAACAAATGATAATTGATGTTAAAAAGTTGTAAAAAAAAACTTTGTTTGTTGCTGTCATAAGAGAGAAAAAGAGGGATTTTGTGTACCAGTAGATGGTGCAACAGTCGATGCCTGTAAGTTGTGCGTTATTGACTCAGCAGTCAAAAAGAGATTTGTGGTTGTCCTGGATGGAGGCGGCATCGTCATAGGATACAATTGATTTGAAGCTGAAGAATAAAATTGTTAGAGCATGCATAATTATAGAACACATGGACTAGCATGGACAAGATTGTTAGAGCATTAAAAAAAGGATTGTTCGAGCATGTATTGTCAATGATTATGATCATTCCTATATATATTCAGTGGAAAACACAAGTGGGGAATGGAACATGCAATCTACCTAAACCACCTGCAACACCCTCATCATGGGAATGGGGCTCGAAATCACGCAAAAAACTCTGTAAAGACAACGCATCCATATTTTAATTAATGCCATAAAAGAGCATAACATAAAAACCATTATTGAACTCTTGTTATAATTAAAAATTTCATTAATACTTACTTTTAAGGTTTCAGAGGTGTGCAACAATTTAGATCCCCTATCTTTTATTTCCTAAGTAGTAGGCTTTATGGTTGCTAAACATATAATTTCTCTGCCAATTTTCTTTAGCACCTTTTTAATCAAACCGATCGGGTCATCGGTCTCTGCTAAATCAATATAGAAAAGGTCCTCCTCGGGGGGGGCTGCTGAGGGACTGCAGGTTCCTTTCCCTCCCTCTGACCACTGGCCCTCTGTGACAACAATAGTATTAGTACTATCAAAATTACTCCAAAACAATGAAGAAAACAACATTAAAAAAATAACATTTTGCTTCCATCTAGTTTGCACAATTACAATGAGTTTTACCTGCTCATGTGTAGATGAGCTAGGAACATCGTCAGCATCCCCTTCGGGCAGTTGCTCCATATTGTGCCCCTGTGTCAAAGATCAAGTATAAAAATGTTAGCCAAAAATTTATTGACTAAATGGTATGTTGGAGTCATTGATTAGAAGTTGGTTTAATAGTATGTACCAACCCCCATGATAGTATCCTCATTTGTATCTATGCGGTTCAAATTGTAATAAATAAGAAGCTCTTCCCCTGCACGTATTGATTTTATCGCACAGATGAATACATGATTTCCCTCACGAGCCTCAAATATGTAATTGGGTTGCTTTATAGTTGACCCAAGTCGTGTACTATTTATAAAACCCACAATATTCCCTATTGCTTTTGGCCTTCCATCAATGTATATAGCCACACTTTTACTTTGATTATTGTCTTGTTGTTGTATATAATTTGCCAATAGGGCATACCTGCGCATACTTTTTCTATATTGAACAATATGCATCCAACTTTTGTAATTGTAACATGGTCCAACATACTCCATCAATTCAAAAACTTTGTTGTAAGACACCTTTATGCCGTCCATAGAAAATAGGCCCAAACCATGTAATGATGATGGTGCTATGCGATATATCCTCTCATTAACACAAAAATCAGTGTTTATTGGAGGAAGTTCCTTGGGTACCCAATGTTTCTGTGGATGTTGGTACCTCAAGGGCACCTCGATGTCACCTTCCATCTCATCATCATAAGAACATGACCCCCCTTGAGCAAGCAAAAATTTCATGTGGTTATTGAATTTCCTTCTAGTCCTTTGACCTTTAGTTAATCTCCCTATTCTAGATAAACTGCATGTGTCACTTTCCTCTTCTATTCCTATATTTCCCTCACTAGAGGAAGACACTTCTGACAAATACCTATTCACTGGTACCTGAAAATGGGAGAGATCTTAGAAGACATCAATCTTACTATTGATAAGTGTATTAAATAGACTGTCTATAAGGAGCATCGACTTATACCTGTCGATCCATGAGACTGTGCGGGATGCTCCTGAAAGGGGTTTAGTTTCTTGCAAATGTAATTCAATTATCGTGAGCATAATTACATCATAAGCATAATAACATCCATCATAAGCATCACATAAAAATTAAAACCATTAAAAGGTACACAATATAACACTTAAATCAGGCTCACATTATAAGCCTACTAGGGAAGTAGGCCTAGTGAAGGGCTAAAATTGGGTTTTTGTATCAGCTGATGAGTTGAGGGCTTAGTCACCTTGGGGACATGCTATTTGAAGTTGTTTGATGTGTGTGGAGGTGGAGGAAACACCTAGTTAAGGTGAAGTCAAGTTTAGCACCTATTGAGGCATTGTGAGCATTTGATAGTTTGTTGATTAGATTGCTTGGATGAATCCATTGGATGGATTGAGGGACACTCATGGGATTATTCCAAAGATGTAGAACCTAAGGTGGCATAAGGATTTGGTGTGCACTTTGATAGGTTATGGAGTTGGCTTGGATCAAGGAGAGGGATCTTATGAAGATACTTGGTTGGTGTTGTGAGAACACTATGGAAGTCCCTCTTGTTATGAATGATTGCAAGTCCACCTAAGGTCTCTACATCACCTATAGAGGTAGAATTATTAACCAAAAAATTGGGTAAGCACTTATATTATGTTTTCCCTATGAATTTTATTCTAGTTACAACTCCCTTTTATAGATATTTAATGAACTCCCTTTTCTAAACTAAACACTTACAAATGCTTTTGACCAAAAAGAAAATAAGGCTCAATACATTCATGCATCGATATGTGTTTTAAATAGTTTTATTTAATTAATTTAGATTAATAGTTAATTTAGATTAGCAGTATTCTATTTGTAGTTGAAACTTGTAGCTTTTAAATAGATAATGAATAAACTATGTAACCATAAAAGACAAATATATTTCTATCAAGAAATGAATATTAAATAGATTAAGGATTGATGGCATACCTCTAAATTTCATCATCCTCATCCTCGTCGTCATCATCATCATCATCATCATCCTTATCATCATCATTGTCATCGTCATCATCATCATCATCCTTGCCATCATCGTCATCGTCGTCGTCGTCATTGTCGTCATCGTTGTCATCATCAACATCATCATTATCAACATCAACATCATCTTCATCATCATTAGTAGCAACATCATCATCATCATCTTCTTCTTCTTCTTCATGAAAATTTGTGTTAGGAACATCATCCAATAACTGTCGATCGTGATCACCATCTACATCAACTTCTACTTCTTCGGTATCTTCTTCTTCCATCGCATTATACTTTATTGGCCTTCCTCTCAGTTCATGTCTAACAACAAATGACCAACCCAGTTTATGTGGAACCTCTAAGTAAAATACCTACTCACATTGGCTTGGAAGAACATAGGGCTCATCCCCAACTGGCTCAAACGACCTTGTATTAACCATTGTAAATCCATTATCATGTTCAATAACAGTTCTATCAGGATCATTTAGATTAAGTCGTAGCATGTACCATTTGACAATGAAGAGTACTAATTTGAAGGAACTAAAGTCACACTCAAGTATATCATCCAAAATTCCATAGTATCGATTTTCAGACTCTCGAGGATGTAAGTCATTTCTAGATGAAATATTAGTCACTTGAAATACTGTAGTTATTCCTGAATCACAAGTTTTCTTCATGTCATCCAACACTTTAACGCAAAATTTTTGACCATTATAGAACATAGCCTTGTGGTATTTAACCTGCAATAATATGTGAAACATGTCAAAATTATTGTATTGTGAGTTGATAAACATACGAGTGATTAATAAATCTGTACATACCTGGAAACCTCTTGAACCACGTGCTAAATCTATTTCCTTTTGCGTAACATTGGAATCTCCATTATGATGAGCTTCTTTAACCAATGAAGATACACCTTCCCATGTCAATGTGCGACTAGAATGTTGACATCGTTCAATCCATATCGTCATCAATCAAGATTGTTTACAATATACAAATGTAGTGCATCCCACTCTTGAGCACCTGTACAAAAAAAAAAAAATAGACAACTTACAACCGATTTATTTTGAAGATTAAGAAATAATTTATTACAATAACATCTTATAATTTATTACCTCTCACTTTCTTCAATGTACCTTTCCCCATCAAGTACTCCCCTTCTAATTTTTTAAAAGGCTTGAGATCCCAACTGCGATCTACATGGACATTTGATGCAAACTTAGGAAGATATTTAGTAATGTACACCATAGTCTAGTATACCATATATCCCTCTACCATAGAACCCTCAGGATGTGCTCTTTGTCGAACCAAAGCCTTCAAACATTTCAAGTGCCTCTCAACCATCCACATTGACCTAGTGTGTATAGGTCCACACAATTCAATCTCCTCAACTAGGTGTATGAGGTAGTGTTCCTGTGCATTGAAAAAAGTTGGAGGTAGACACTTTTACATTTCACACAGTAAATGAGGAATTCTTCTCTTCCAATAGTTTATATCTTCTTTATGGATTTCTTTAGATGACAACCACCTACATTAAGAGATTCAAGTCACAAAAAATATATAGATACGAGACTTTACAAAATAATATACAATAGATTACATAGCAAGAAAAAAAAATTGCAAATATAATAAATATATACAACAAATTGAACAGATATTACTGCTTATCTCATGTATTTTCCAAGATCGTATATCACTTGTTTGATGTTATTGTTGAAGTGCTCTGGGAGAGATAGAGGAAGCACGTACTACAGTAATTACAAACCAATCATTTCATTGTTTTCTAACATAACATAATGAACAATACATGTAGTTTATGAATATATTGTAAATATAGAAGAACATAACTTACCTTGATGAAAGTATGACAATCATGCATTTTGAGCCCTGGCCCAAATTCACTTGGTGGAACAACTCCCTCAGCAAAAGAAAAACACTCTCCATTAATTTATTTTCCATAAAATTGAACATTTTATTAACCTTAGTCTTCTTACTCTTCCCATGATAAGAATTTTGTTGCTTGGTGCAAGTGAGAGTGAAAGCAATTTCCATCACTCCAATTGCAAAAAGCCTCTCAAACAACAATGTGGTTACCAAATCCAGCTTGTATCGAGGATTCAATTCTAGGGGCACACAAGACAAACATTCTCAATCATTATCAACCTAATTGATGGTACTTACATGGCACTTCCAAAAAGGATCGCAAAGAACTCCCATCACATCACTATCGTTGCCTGCATACCTCATTAAATGGATGAAGTTGGTGGTGGCCAATAAAAGAAAGGAAAAAAATAATCACAATGGATGAAGTTGATAGTGCCCAATAGGACATGATGTTGACCTCTTTGTTGCCTTGACTTCTCAAATGTGATAATTTGGAGTCATCCAGAGAAGCTAATTCTGCATTAATTTGATCTATGTAGTTCTACAAGTGCTAAGTCGTCATGTCCCTTTTATTATTGCATTTAAAATGATTTGTGAATCACCCTCAACATGAAGTTTTCTGGCTCCTAGCTGCTTTGCTACTCATACTGCTGAGATAGCAGCCTCTAGCTCTGAAACATGCTTTCTACCATCTGAATCATACTCCATGATCCATCATTAGGATGAAAGAGTTCAATGAACCAAAAATTGGATCATGGTGTATGATTTGAAACGTTAATTATAAAAATAATGTTACATAATCAAATTCTAGAAACATACTACATAATTCAATGTGGATTGTGGAAGCCTGCTATCTTTAACTAGAAATATACTTATGAGCTCTACATTCATTTACTTTTTTCAAAGTTTACCTCAATTATCTTTTATTCAATTTGTTGCATATATGCATACGATTAATTATTTGGACATCTTGCAACAAAAAAAAAGTTCAGTTTACATAAGATGACTTTTGTTCAATGGATTGATATGCATTTAGATTATTGGTATATGATTTATTTGCTAAGGAGAGATCAAGGGTTTTTCTATTTATCATTTTATGGCAATCCTAAATAAGGATAACTATGACCCTTGACAAAATAGTTGCTTGACACATCTTAAGTTGCTTTATCTTTTGTATTATCTTTATAGACTTATACCAGAACCAACTATACCTAGGACACAATCAACATGGGGAACTAATATCAATCATTTTGTAAGATTAATTAATTCCAATGTTGATTCAGACATTGTGTGTTGTATTAGACCTTCATTACCCATTCACGCTTGGACCATAAATCTCTCCATTCCCAAATAATCTTGGTACAAATTTCCTCATTCCCCTTGATTGTTAATGTTTTTCCCAGAAGCAAGGATAAATAGCAACAAAGAACACAAAAAAGGTACAAAAGACACAAGACATTTATTCTGGGAGAACACTTCGGCTTGAAGGGAAAGACCCAACCACACTAGGAAAATATATATTTTATTGATATAAAAATGTTCAAGTACAATTCTTTCAACTTGATACGTTATCTCAACACACAAAGCAATCACATATATATAATTGAGAGACTCTTCATATCACAACCAATGTTCTCTTTAATTTCCAAATACAAGTCTCTTCATATTTCCAAATGCATGACACATGTCACTTCATATAATATTATCTCAAATATCCAACTGTAAATAGAATCCATAGGTATTATCTCAATTTCAATACATAGAGAAAAATCAGAGATAAAGATTTCTATCACAGCTAAAATCTTTAACATTGCTAATGCTAGAGTTCATTGCAAGAAAAAACAAGTGTGTGATACAATGTTTTTAAGGTCAGGTGCATTAATAAGTACAAAAAAATTACATAAAAAAAGCCAAAAAATTGCAATAAATTGGGAGGAAGAAGAAACCAATGAATGTGTACAACTTTATTTGTGAGCATTTACAATAGGTTGCTAGGAGTAACTTAAACCTCACCATTCGTCTCTATTGGGATTATGCAAATGCCTATTAATTTCAACAATACCTCTTAATTTCCACTTGCAATAATATTCTTCCTTATGGAGAAACTTGGTTTCTTCTAAATCAATGTGGTATTTTGTATTGAAACAATGCTTAAATTTGCATATTAGTTTATGTATTCATGTGTAATGTCAGCATTATGTTCTTTATTCCTAATAGCAATAAAGTGGATAGTTTCTCCAATATTAAGGGAACCATATGAATAATCAATTCTATGGATAGCTAAATTGAAAATTCACAAGTGGTTCTCTCTAGACTCCAATCCTGCATAGCAAAGATCACATTCCTAATCATCTAGTGAATTAGGCATTATATTGATGCTTTTTCCTCTAATATTTTTTAGATCTCATTTGAGATTTCCTTTGACATAAGTTTATGGAGTTGCAGTGTGATAGAAAATTGCCTTTAATAGCCCTTCCTTGATATTATTCATTTTCTAAAGCTTGATTGTTCCATTTCTATCAAGTGTTCACGAAAAACAACATATTTACCTTTATCTTTAGACATCTTATCATCACCATGCTACCCAAAAAACAATTCTACTAAACACTAATGCTACAAGAGAATTTCAAGTCTACATTGAGGTACAAATTGACCAAAGATGTCTGACCTAAGATAAGTGTTTGAAAAGAATCAATACAAATCTAAGTCAATTGCTAGGGCATTTAAAGAAGCCAAAAGATGAAACAAGGAAGTGTGGATACTCACAAAATAATACAAGACCTACGGAGCAAAATTGAGCAAAACCTACGGGGGGTTGGCCTAGGAGGCTTTTCACTCTGTCTGCTTCTTTAGCAGCTCCATTGCTCCCCTTCACCAACAAAACCAAAGCCAACTCAGTCCGAAAATGGCCTTGCCTCAAACTTGCCTTAAATCATCCATCCATCCGTCGACATTGTGTCTAGTAGTGGAACAGGTTCAATATCAAATGAGGTGATGTTGTATAAAAAATGAGCAACAATTTTTTTTTTCTCTTATATCCCGTTAGCATCGCAATTGCGATGTCGTCAGGCTATAATTGAAAAAAAAAAAGCCAAAAACACATTACATTTGCCTGCCATCGCAAATTGACCCCTAATGTATTAGTGATTTCCTCCAAAGATTATGTCATCAACAAATATCACTATTATCAGCAAACCATTCCCAATTTCTTTCAAATATAAGTTACTATCTGTAGTACCTTTAGCAAATCCAAGTTTTACCAAAAAACTTGTCCAACCTTGCATACCAGGTTCTAGGTGCTTGCTTTAGACCATATAGAGCTTTTTTCAATTTGCATACTATTGGAATGACTTCCAACATTCCCCTTCAGGATTTGTGACATGGCTTAACCACCTCATGTGTTCTATAAGTCCAGTGGTTGTATCAGACATTGATAGGTTGATATTTTAGTGCAATGACAATCCTAGCTTGTAACAAGTGGTATTAGAGCTTGGTTACAGGTTCGAACCTCCTTAAGTAAAATTTGGGGGGGGGGGGGGGGGGGGGGGCGAGATTGTTGGACTAACTCCCAACTTTCCCCCTTTAGGATTCATGACATGTCTTAACTTCCTCCTATGTTCTATAAGTCTAGTAGTTGTATTGGGCATTGATAGGTCGATCTTTTGGTGCAACGATAATCCTATCTTGTAATACACACCATATCCTTGTCTTCTGTCAAAGGAAATCCTTCAATTTTCTCAATGTATACCTCTTCTTCAAGTTCTCCATTTATAAAGGTTGTTTTGACATCCATTTGATACACTTTGGATTTCTTATTTTCTACATAAGCCAAAAACATTCTTATTGCTTCCATTATGGCTATAGGTGCATATGTTTCTTCATAATCTATTCCTTCTTGTTGTGAATAACCTTTGCATACCAATCTAGCTTTGTTTCTCACAACTTCACCTTGTTTCTAAATACCTATTTAGCTCCTATAATGTTTTTGTCTTTACGTCTAGGAACCAATTCCTATGTATCATTCTTCATAATCTAATCTAGTTCTTTTTTCATTGCTTGAATCCAATGATCATCTTTGCATGCCTCATCTGTACTCTTAGGTTCAACTTGAGAAATTAAACACAATTCATTATTTACTCTATTTCTTGTAATTACTCCTTTATCTTTGCTTCCAATTATCTGTTCAGTAGGGTGATTCTTTGTCAGGTTCTTGTTAGGTGTAGGAGTTGTTATCTCAACTCTCACCTCTTCTCTTGTTTCAAATCTCTGTTCACTTCTTTGCTCAACAATTTGCACATTATTCTACAAGTCATTGTTAGTCTCAAAGAAAACTTCTACATCCTCTCTAACAATTCTAGGATTTTCTTCTTCTTCATCAAAGTTATAATCCATCATCCTTTCTTTAACTCCAAACTTTTCATCAACTTTTACATTTTCACACTCAACAATTGCCTTAGTTTTATGATTAAAACATCTATAACCGAGGAGCATACCTTCATCATTTCTTGGATCAAACTTACTAACACTGTCATCTCTCTTTATGTAACACTTGCTTCCAAATTTTTTGAAATATTGTGGTGCCTACCCCTAGTTTACTTTTCATGTTATATTGTCAAATTCTTTTAGGCCAACTTTATGGTTATGTTTTATGATTTAGTAGTACTCGGTTACCTGATTTGATTGGATGTTATTTCATGCTCAGTTTATATATTTGATGAGATACTTGATACTCGGTTATTTCATGTGTTCATATTTATTCTTTCGATGGTGAGGCTTCGTATATTCATATAGTGATTTCAGTTGTTTCATGATGATAGTTAGATGGATGATTTATATATGGTTTTCTATGGTCACTTACCCCATACTTGCATGTGTGTGGTGTACATGTATATTTTACTTTATGTTTGACATTTCTAATGTGGTTGAGGAGGGAGTCGTAGTCACCTACTAGTTGATATCTACACGATGCACCACTCCCCACAATTGCCTATTTAGTTTAGATTTATATGTACATTTTTGGCTTTTATACAAATTGCAGGTACTGGGCATCAACTTTCTTGAATTGCTAGGATGAGCGTGCCCTATCGCAATATCTCAATGGTAAAGAGGGGAGATAGTTCTTGAGTCCAAATCCTAACCCTAAGCCAATTGTCCTAGAAAATAGGACAAATATTTGAGTTATTTACCCTTTTGAATTTGTCAAGTGACGTGAATTCAAGATTTTGGCCCTTGAGCTTGATTTAGTACTTTGACTTTAAAATGAGTTTTCTTATTTAGGTTTCTGGGTTTGTTGTAATTTTCAGTTATAATTAAATCAAATTAAGAGAATATTAAATGATTTAATTTAACAAAATTTTTATAAAGAAAAAACAAATTTTAATAATATTTAATTAATTGAGAAATTAATTAAATAGAAGAATTAAATTTAAAAGATTTAATTAAAGTTTCAAATTTGGTGTAATTACATTTATTTAGTTTAATAATAATTAATTTAGGAGCTTCATTTAAATAATAAACTCTAGCTATTATTATTATTCAAATTAATAAATATACTTTTAAATACATCTTATTATTTAATAAACAAAAGAGAGAATAAATTAAACAAAGTTTATTTTAATTAAAATACAAAAAGTTTGCACATGAAATTAAAATAAATAAATAAATAAAAGAAAAGGCTTTGCATGTTCATAAAATGGAAACCCTAAAGGAGAAAGCTCTTTATTAAGAAATTAGAGTTCATTTCTCCACACACAAGGGTTGGAGGAGCAACTTTTCGGGAAAGGGTTTCGAGAGATGAGAATTCTTGCAATCTCTGAGTGTTCGTCTGGTTAGCATAAGATCGATGTAGGAACTTTGTTGAAATTATCACAGTAGATTACTTTGAATTTTTCCTCTGTCTTCTCTATGTTTGTTTGTGGATCTATTTTCAAAGATCGATTTTGGTTGAAACCCTTGTTTGAGAAATTATTGTTATTCATTATTGGAACGTCGGTGAGAGAAATCAATCGAAAACCCTTATTGGAAAATTGGCCTTACAGAAAATTAAGATCGAGAAAGGATGAAAATGAAAACCAGATTTTGATTTTACAATTTTGATTGTTTCAATTAATTGTCCCTATCAGATTTTATTGTAAATATTTTTAAAAAAAATGTATTAATACCACAGTAATAAAATTATTATTGTGGTAAGTAATACTAAAATTTTCTCAGATTTCATGTTGTGTATCTATTGGAGGGGAATATATATATATATATATATATATATATATATATATATATAAGGGAGGTGAGATCGTCACCGCCCACCTCCCCCTCCCCCTCTCTTCATTGCCGACAACCTTTATAAAGGTCTACGCATGACAAACCTGTTGTTGTAGTAGTAGGTACTGTTGTTGCTATAGCAGGGCTGCTGCGACAATCGTATAAGCCTACAAGCTATAAAGAAAAGGTAAGATTTGTTTTGTTTTTTATAAATAATTAATTTATTAAATAATTATTATTAAATTAAAAATTTATTATTAATTATTAATTTATTTAAATGATTAGTAAATTTTGTTTTGATAGGTAATCAATTGAAGCCTAGATTATTTATTATTCATTTTATTAATATTGTTAGATTAATTATTATTATATGTTAATCTTGGGTAGATTCGAACCCAAGACCTCCTCGATGAGAGGCTCGCAATTTACCGATGTGTTGTAGGCTCTTGCCTATGTTTAGTAATTATTATTATTAATAATTAATAAATATTATTTATTAATAATTTAATAATAATCTAATAGTGATTAAATTTTAATAATATTCAATTAAAGGTTTTATTTTGAAATTATTAATTAGAGATATATTTTTTTTTTAAAATTGGAAATTGTAACTCTATTTATAATCGAGGGAATTGATTATTTTTAATAAAACTCGAATTTTGTTTAAATGTTTCATTTTATATGAAATAGTTTTTATATTAAGGGATTTTGAAATACTTATGAACTCAAAAACTGTATCAAATGTGACACTTTGAAAATGAAAACTTGAACCCATTTGTAAACTAAACTTTTTATGATTTCAAACCAAATGAACTATAAAACTACACTTGTTAAATACTTGATGTGATGTATGGTTTACTTTGTGTTGGGGTTGGGTTTTAACTTAGTACGTTAACCAATTTGAATGTTTACCAGAGGCTAGGAGTTATTGTTTTATGATGTTGTATGTGATGTCGTGGTTATGTGATTTGACCTTTGAGGTTTTGATCAGTATATATTTTATGATTTCCAATTGCTTGTATAGGACTGTTGTGCTCATTGTGACTTAATGAGACTTTTTGTTATGAGCTTAGGGTAAGTTACCTTTATGCATGTTGGGAAGTGGCTTGCAATGGAGGTTAGAGTCCTAAAGAGGTTGCATAGGTAACCCATTGTAGGTTGTATTAATAAGTGATAATATTTCATTAAATGGGTTTAAAATGAATTAACCAAAGTCAGTGGATTACCTCACCCATGCCTCAAGTGCCAGTACATGCTAGGATGGGAGTAGAGAGGATGCTTGGTTGTGACCTTGCCTCGTTAGTATGCATTGTTTGTAAGAAACAATATTGATGTCGTATAGAGTCACTACGAGACCAAAGTCCAAAGAGGCTGCCAGGGTAACCTTAGAGTTGTCTCATGTGATGAAACTTGCCCACTTACATAGTAGATTTCCTACGTATCTTTGTTGCCTCTGGGATTAGATGTTACTTGTGTCTTGGTACCTTTGAGATAGATTGCTTTAAGGATTTCCTTGATGTAGATGATGGTTATGACTTTTGGATTATTATCCGTATGGGACTTGAGATTATCTCCTCAGCATGGTGGGAGTGGTCCATTTAGGTTCCATGAGGTCGGGTGGTAGTGTTTCTTATACCATTGAGATTCAATAATTAGATATCATTGTTGGATGTACTTGTTTGGTTGTTTTATTCTTCTGATCTTGTGTTTATGTTCGATGGTCATATTCTATTGTACTGTACTTGATTAGTGAAGAACTTATGACATGTATTTATTCATGATGTATATTCTTTTAGCATTTCATACCCTGTTACTTGTACATGGATGATTATGCATCTGGGTTATTCCATGTGGCATCTTATGTATTTGTATATTATTTCATTTGATTCGTGGTTATGGATATTCTATAATGTGGGTTTTGTTATGTATCAGTTTTAATCTTTATAAAATATATGTACGTGATTTAACGTCATGGAACCCTTAAGAGATGTAATCCATTTATGGATTGTTTGTATGTATGTGAGTTATTGCTTTTCCTATATTATCTCTTGTTGTTTTAATCTTTAAAAAAAATGTTTGGAAAACTTAGTGACATATTAGGTTAATTTCTTTTGGGTTCCCTAGTGGGGCGTTACAAATACTTTACTGAAGGTGTATGAACAAACCACAATTCATAAGGGGTCTTATTTGTACCTTTTCTAATTTGAACTTTGTTCATGGTGTATACTATTCTATTGACAACTTCTCTCCAAAAAGTTTTGGATACATCATTTTCAAACATCATTGCTCTTGTTGCCTCTAATACTGATGTGTTTCTCCTTTCTGCTATTCCATTCTACTTAGGGGTCTTGGGTGATGATAATTGTCTCTTAATTCCATTTTCTTCACAAAACATGTTAAAATCTCTAGAAGTAAATTCTCCACCTCTAGCTGATCTCAAACATTTAATATTTTCACTAGATTCATTCTAAACTCTATTCTTGAGTATCTTGAACTTTTCAAATGCTTCATATTTCTCTTTAAGAAATGCTACCCACACCATTTTAGTGAAATCATCAACAAAAAATCATAAAGTGCCTTTCTCCATAAAATCCTCTTGCTCTAGTGGGACCACTCAAATATGTATGAACAATCTCCAGCTTCTCTGTGGTAGTAAAATTCTTGCTGGGAAATGATACCTTATTTTGCTTAGCCATGATACACTCTTTGCAAACAAAATTAGTAGGCTTCATGATCTTAGGTAAATCTCTTACTACATATGTACTACTAACCTTTATAATAGTATCAAAATTTATATGAAAAAACCTTCTATGCCATAACCAACTGTTATCCACTTTTGCAACCAAACATGTCATCTCAATAGGATTCAATTGAAACACATTACTTCTGGATCTTGTACCTGTTCCAATCAGCTTACTATCCTTATCTTTGATAATATAGGTCTTCTCTGTGAACTAAAACTACCAACCTTTATCCACTAACTATCCAACACTCAGCAAGTTATGCTTTAAATCATCAGCAAAGTAAACATCCTCGGTGTTAGTCTTTCTAGCAAGAGTAATAGATCATTTCCCTGTGATGTGATAGGTCGTATTTTTACCAACTATAACAATACATCCATCATGATTTCTAAATTTAACAAACTTGTTCATATCACTAGTCATATGATGTAAAAATCCACTGTCTATTATCCAATCATATTTATTTTCAACTTGGAAAACTACAACCTTTTCTTCTCTAATTTCTTTATCAAGCTCATCTTCTTTTATGGCTACAAATCCTAGCTCATCATCACTTTCACTTTGAACTCTTTCCTCAAATTCATTATCTTCATTTGCATACAAACAATCTCCAAGTCTTCTAGGCTTAAAATTTCTCTTATACTTTCTCTCTCTTTGAGGACACTTAGATGCATAATGACCAAATTCATTGCAAGTCCAACATTTAAAGATTCTCTTACCATTAGGTTCTCTCCTTACAATAAGGGCTATACCTTCTTCAATCTTTTTGTCCTCTTCAGATCTGGTTCTATTGCTGCTAGCATAATCTCCATGGGTGCTTGCACTTCTAGACAATCATGGACGAACACTTAAGGCACTAAAAATTGTCTCCACTCTTGTTAGTTCTCCAAACTATCTCAAACTTCCTTTTGCTACTTCCAATCTTCCAAGCAAAGTTTCCCTAGAAATTTTCTCAGTATAGGGTATCAAAAGCTCAATCATCTGTGCTACTTTCTTGAATGGTGGTGTCAAAGTTTTCAAAATCTTTGATACAATCTCATCTTCTTCCTTGGATCCTCCACATGATTTGATTCCTGCAATAGTCTCAGATATCCTACCAACATAGCTTCTCACTAATTCATCTTCTAACATTTTAGTATCTTGAAACAAGCATATCCAATTCTGTAATCTTATTATCTTTGTATGTTTATCCCCTTCAAAAGTAGATTCGAAAGATTTCCAAATCTTATGAGATGTTTCTAGAGATTTTACCTGACAGTATTCATTTTCAGGAAGAGTTGTTAGTAAGGCTTCTCTAGCTTGCATATTACACATGAATAGATCTACATTCTTCAAGCTTCTCTTCTTTCACAATTTCCTTGTCACTCTTTGTCAAAAGCCAATATCCTGGACCCATACATAGAAAATGAGTCTTCAACTTTTCTTTCCAACTATCATAGTTAACCCCATAAAACTTAGGACTATCTTTTCTAAAGTGATTCATCATTGATCTCCCAAAGTTGTTAATATTTCTCTTCAAAGACCTGAGGCTCTGATACCAATTATTAGAATATAAAGTCCACCAATATAATTGAGAGGTGGGGGGGGGGGGGGTTGTGAATCAGTTATCCAACTATTATCACAATTATCAACCTTATTAATCCTTAACCATATGAGTAATATAATCAACAACCACAACAAGATATTCATACACAATAACACCATATATGTTAACTAGGGAAACCCTTGATTAGAGGGAAAACCCCAATGGGGATGGTACCCAACAAAATGATGTACTAATATAAATATTCTTTGTTAGAGGATGGATCCTATTAGGAGTCTATGAAAAATATTTAATACATATTAGTCCCTGTTAGGAGGCTTTGAATCCCTGTTAGGAGTTGTGCCAACCTTGTTAGGAGTTGTAGAAGGCAAATGGACAAGGCAGGAGAATCCCCAAAGGAGATGTCCTAGCCCCTAACAATATAACCACACAACGGAAACACAAAATCAAGAAGCAACAATACAAGATCTGATACCAAATTACAATAATTGTTCATAAAATATAATTGATTACATGCAATATGCCTGGCCGTAAGGCCTTTTGGGTTACGGCCAAATACAAAAAACAATTACAAAATTAGTTCTGCAAGATCCAACAAGATCCAACTTACAAACCAATCTCAACTAGTCCAGATACACAATTGGATAAGAACACCAAGAAGAATCCACACTTATACCCTCAGGTCTACCAAGAGATCCTCTAGTTTCTAGCCACAACTCTAGCTCTTCAAATTCACATCTATCCTTCATTCCATCCCAATTGAATTACAATCTTGTTGTAAACTACCTCACATTCGGTGCTCTATCCATAGACTTAGGAAAAATTTGCTCTTCAGTTGCTCCCTACACTCAACTGAATGAATCACTCCCTCTATAATGACTAAAAGACTCCACAAGACCCCTAATTATACTAATCTAAGCCACAAGTTGGCCTAGAATGCTAACAACTAAAATTAAATACTTGAAGAGCCACAAATCGGCCTACAAAAACAATTAAATGTCTTCAAATTGATATCTGAGAAAAATTGTGGTATTTCCTAACTCTGATTGAATTAGAACTCATGCTTCTAAATGAAGGTAGAACTTTAGGTCTTCTACAACCCTTGAAATGTGCAAAGGCTAATTCACCAAGGATAAGTGTTCATCCATCCTGAAAGTCAAATACATAAAACTATTACGCAAAACTGCCAAAAATTGATACTTCGGGAGAATTGCCATATCTTTGAACTTATGAGGAATTAGAACTTACACCTTGGACCATGGATAGTTCCCTAGGCTCTCTTCAATCCCTTAAGTGCACAACCTCTCATTCAATGCACAAAATTAGTTACACAATCTACAACAGGCACCCAGAAACTAGAAAAAACACAGTTCCAGCAGTAAGGTAAAAACAATTCAAACTTCAATTCAATCCATCCAATCTCTAAGAAATCATGAGGAAAGGTTCTCCAATGTGTCTCCAACACATCCCTAACCATGAAAACATAACTCCACCAAAATCTAAGCTCAATGCTCCTTAATACTTAACCAAAATCCCTCCAAACATGCAGGATTGTAGGCAAGCCTAGGATGCTCCTGCATCAAACATCCTAGGTTCGAAAAGATGTTCTAGCAACTGGAAGAACATCTTCTGAGATTCAGTGCATAAATCCCAAACTAGTTCTTCACATACATGTCCTCCAAGTCTTCAACTTGCACACTCTTTCCCTTGTTTTTCTTCTTCTTCTTCATGTCCACCACAGGTGTTCCATAGGTCTACTTTCCATGCTAATCTCCAACCTTCTCAGAATCTACCAATTTAACTCGGCTACCAATACTCAGGTTATTCCTACCGAGCTCTTCATTTTGCAAAGGAATTAGGGAAAACTTCCTACCACCTTTCTCAATAGTAGACACATTCCTAACACAGTCATGCATAGCCCTGCAATCATACTGCTAAGGTCTGCCAAGTAACACATGACAACTGTTCATATCCACGATATCACACAACACTTAATCCTTATACTATCCAATCTGGAAATCAACAAGGCATTGCTTCCTTACTTCCAAAGCATGCTCAACTTGCAACCAGCTAATCCTATAAGGATAAGGATGTCTCATTCTCTTCAAACCAAGTTTTTGAAGCATCTCCTTAGTAACAAGGTTATCCATACTACCATCGACTACAATCACCATGCAGATTTTACCACTAGACTTACAACAACTCCTGAATAAACTAGTTCTTTGATAGGAATCCAGTGTCCTCTCACCAACCAATACTCACCTAGCTTGCAAACTCTCTCCTTGCTTAGGTTGATTGTCTTAGACTACAACTTCATTGACAGTAGCAGTTGTCCTCCCAATTGGACATTCAAAAGATCTATGCCCTTCTTGACCACACTTGAAACAATTACCTCTAAACCCACCTCCACTTGTCCTTCATTTTTGTTCAACAGGTTTTGGTTCATCTTCTTTTGGTTTAGCTTGTGCCGAACTATCCTGCTTCTCCTTCCCTTGGGAACTACCTTGATTCTTCCTCTTTAGCTTCTCCTCTACTCTCAAAGCATACTGATAAACATCCTCAACTGGAGAAATATTTAGCATACCAACCTCATCTTGAATGTTGAATCTCAAACCATTAATGTATCGAGCTACCTTCTCTTTTGTCAATTCTCTATGCCCAAACCAAATAGTCAACTTGTAGAACTCCTCTATATAATCTTTCATAGTCATATCCTTCTGCTTCAAATTTTGCAACCTCTTAAACAACTCAAGTTCATAATCAATAGGAATGAACTTAACCTTCAACTTAGTCACCATCAATCTCCATCTAGTGATCTTCATTTCACCTTCCTCTTCTCTATCTTTTTATAGTTCTTTCCACCAAAGAGTAGCATGTCCCTTGAACTTAGTTTGTGCCAACCTTACTCTGAGTGGATCCTCAATATACTCAAGCTCAAAGTATTCTTCCAATTCACCAATCCAATCAATCAGGTCTTCAAGATTCAAAGTACCCAAGAAATTAGAAACCTTCATCTTATGCTTCAGCTTCAACTGAGATCTAGGTCTAGCAAATTGACCAGCCCTAGTTCCAATAGGTCTCCCCACATGATTAGTTCTATCCTCACCACTAGATCTAGTAGCTTCAAAGTCTTCAAAAACTTCCTCATAACTTCCTTTAGTACCCACGTGCCTAGGTACACCACCTAAAGCACTTACAATTTCAGCAATCATGTCACTCTTCATCAATCCAATCTTAGATCTGAACTCTGCTCTTATCTTCTTTGAGATCCTTTCTTCTACAACATCACTAAGATCATCAATTTCCCTAGGGTCCAATCTTCTTGGAGGCATCTTCCAAAATTTTAGCAAACCCTAAGCAATAAATCCACTAATCCAAAAGATCAATCAGCCACAAGATCAACCTTCTTTACAAATCCTAGTGTGAACTACCTCAGCTTTGGTGACCTGTCAACACACTTGGGGAAAACTCGCTCTTTAGCTACTCCCCACACTAAACTGAATGAATCACTCCCTCCTGAATGACTAAAAGACTCCACAAGACCCCTATTTATAGTAATCTAAGCCACAAGTCGGCCTAGAATGCTAAAACTAAAATTAAATACTTGAAGAGCCACAAGTTGGCCTGTAACATCAATTAAATGTCTACAAATTGATATACGAGAAAAATCATGATATCTCCTAACTTCAATTGAATTAGAACTCATGCTTCAATCCAAAGGTAGAAATTTAGGTCCTCTACAACCCCTAAAATGCACAAAGGCTGATTCACCAAGGATAAGTGCACATCCATCCCGAAAGTCAAGCACAAAAAATGTTGTGCAAAACTGCCAAAAATTGATACTTTAGGAGAATTGCCATATCTCCCAACTTATGAGGAATTAGAACTTGTGCCTTGGAACATGGATAGTACTCTAGTCCCTCTTCAATCCTTGAAGTGTGCAACCTCTCATTCATTGTGAAAAATTAGTTACACAATTTGCAATAGGCACCCAGAAACCATAAAAACACAATTCCAACAGCAAGGTAAAAATAGTTCAAACTTCAACTCAATCCATCCAATCTCTATTAAATCATGAGGAAAGGTTCTCAAATGTGTCTCCAACACATCCCTAACCATGAAAACATAACTCCACCAAAATCCAAAGTTGATGCTCCTCAATACTTAACCAAAATCCCTCTAAACATGCATGATTGTAGGCAAGCCTAAGATGCTCCTGCATCACAAGACCAATGAACTCATTATCTAAATGATCTCTTTATTATTCCTTGCAAAATAATAGAAATGAACTATACTTTGTTTCTTCTTCCTCTGTCCTATCAACTGAACCTCTTCTCTTTCTGATCTCAATACCAGATCACCAACTTTGCATCCAATAATCCCTTGGATCACTTACTCACATTTACCAAATATTATGTACTTGTTCACAATTATTGAATCACATCACATCTTACAATCAAGGAAAACACTTTCCTTTATACCACGTCCTCAAAACAATTCCTTGAGTTAGCCTTGAGGATTTCCCAATTAATTATAATAGGACCTGATTACGATAATTAATAATTTCACAATCACATAACACTGTTGGCTCATAGTCTTTGCAACTCCTCACACATGCGACTCCAAACTTTATGCACTTGCTAACATCATCATCAGACTATCCTCTGTCACTGTATAACTTCACATATCTTGATTCCATCTCTATTAGGAGATACAATCCCATCATTAGAAATCACTTATTAGGTACTTTGTCTCTATACTGCTCTTTATAAATTAGACATATTTTCTTCATATCTTTGACTTACTCGATGCACACTTAACCTTGTCATCAAGACACAATGTAGAACACATCCTTAACCATGCATCACCTGAACACCAAACCTCTATTCGTATGACCACGATCTTTGTCTACTACTTTACTAGTCTTCACATAAACCTCACTATGTTGTCATCAATGATAAACACAATCATGAATGCAACATGCCAATCATGTCACATGCTGACTAATGCTTACGATACTCCCCCAAAGGAATACCATCAACATTCATGCTAACAACTGTATTGTGAAACTCTTATATAAATATTTACTAAATTATTGCATAAACAAGGTGAGGTTATAAATGAACATTATGGGGAGCACCTACAAATTATGAATACAAAAAAATATGATAGACATATTAAATGGTTTGATCAAGAACCACTACTCAATGAAATTACAAGATTAGGACCTATCAACATCTTGAGTGATGCTAATGGTATAATTGAATTATGCCTTGTACAAAAAAAGAGTTCCATAAATCAAGTGTGCTTGTATGTGAGTATATTGCAGGCATTGGTACTTTGAGATAATATTGATATATATGTCTGTATTGAAAATAAAGGAATTATGTAAAGTATACATATACTAGATACCTTAGGATTATTGAAAATAAATCGTTCCTTTATATGCTACCTTATTTATAAATTTTGTGAAGTGCCCAAATCTTGGGAAAAAATATCTTCACCATGAGCTATGGCTCAAGCCCTGTATTTCACAAGGTTAAGGGAAATAAGTACACAGGTCTAACATATTTATGCACGTACATGTGCTTACTAATTTAAATTGCTCATCAATAAGATTCATTTTTATTAAGATTAGGTAAAGTCGTAGGATGAGGAATATGTCCCTAAATCTAGTTGACTTACAAGAGGAAATCAAAGACAAAGGGGGGAAGATGTAAGACCCCTCCTCTCACATACTTTATAAATTCTTAACTTTACAAATATGTCTGTTGTATAGAGGGTTGGAAAGGTTAAAGGTGCGAGATGAGGCGTTTGAATGGGAGCACTGTTATAGTTTTCATTGCAAAATTTGATGGGAACTATGCACACACACATATCTTTCTCCTTTTGATAATTTGATGAAATTGTATCTTATAAATGGTGGCTAATAGGGGATTTAAGGTTTCATATTTTCATGTTTGGCATTTTGAATTCCCTTCCTCTAGCAGATGTATTGTAAGGGTCTATCTCGAGTTATTATAACATTTCACTTACTTTCATGATAAACCTCATATTAGATATATTATGTTGGTACATTACAAATTTAGACTCTAATTGATAGGGACTTGATATTGTTGTTATGTTGATTTCAACATTGATAATGACG
This sequence comes from Cupressus sempervirens, assembly GCA_028749045.1. Lineage (NCBI taxonomy): Eukaryota > Viridiplantae > Streptophyta > Pinopsida > Cupressales > Cupressaceae > Cupressus > Cupressus sempervirens. The sequence goes on from CM053792.1 coordinate 209,066,438, forward strand.
ATGTTATAATACATTATTACATGCATTGTTTTGTTAAAGTATATGGCTATTATGGTGATGCAATGGAGTATTGGAATTCATGTTAAAGTAAATACATAGATCTTTAAGTTATAGTGGTTTATTAGGGGATTAATTTAAGGTTATTAATTAAAACTAAGAACATTATTAGCATTATTAAAACTATTACTAAATCTGATATTGGTTTTTGACTATATTCTAATCGTACAAGCTATAGTGCAAAAACCTAATTAAGATTATTAAAATTAGTCATGAACATTGAGCCTAACTAAGTCTGTTAACCCTAGTTGCAATGTCAAGTTTAATTGCATAGTTAAGTCTTTTAAATTTTTCTTTTTTGGTGCACTTGGTCCTAAATATTTTTGGGCATGACAAGACCATAAGAACAAGAATTTCAAATGAGAGCTGCAATGCACAACTATCAACACTAACAAGTAATACACATTAGAAAATATTATATAAGTAATAATTATAATTGTTATGATATTACTCAATTTGCCTAATATTTATACTTACATATATTCCAATGCATCTCTTTCTTTGATCTTGTCAAATCTTTATGAAATTTGATTACCATCAAAAAAAAAGTTTTATTGACCACCTTCTTAAATATAAACTTCCAATGTATCCTAGCCACACATCTAGATATCTCTTTTCATGAGAAATAAATTGTACAATTATTAGAATTATAATTGTACTAACACATCAAAGAACATTTTCAAGTAAAATAGATTAACGCTGTTTATCTATTTGACATAAAAGCTAGAAAAAAGAAAGAAATAGTATGCAATATAATCCCAATAGACATAATCTATTTTAATTTAAAAGACAATATGTTTTATGCATAAGCACACAATGGTTTGAATTAGGAAAAAAGTACTTTGAATGGAGAGCCACAAATGCATCAATATGTATCCCAAATAGGATGCATGAAAGGACAAATATGTTGGCACAAGTGCAATTGGAGATAAAAGAGAATTAGAGTGGGACCCTTTCTATTCTTGAAGTACTCAAGGCCTTTCAAGCTCTATTATAAGACATGCCACTTGCGTGATATGCCTCTATATTTGTCACTTTAGGGAGAAATGGCGAGTCTTCCTAGCTGTTCAGTTTCCTATTCGAAAAGCATGGGAGAAATCCACTTTAGAGAGACACAATAAACAAGTATTAAAAAACAATTTATGTACCTAAAAAGTATTGATACAGTTACTTTATTTAGCATTCAAAGGTAAATATGTTATCGTTATGAGCTCTAGAAAGGCTGCAGTAGCTGCTATTACAAGCCGAGGTAGAAAAAAAAATATTGGTCCACACCTTTGACAGTGAAAAACTTCAAGTTGTCCCACCTTTGACAGTGAAAAACTTGAAGTTGTCCCACCTTGAAAGGCAAATGGGGTGAGGGGCGAATGCGGGATATGGGGGACCAAGAGTTTTGATGGAAGAGTACTTCATTATGAAGCGAAGCTCCTCCACATGAAATCTGATTTGCTGTCGTCTCATATCAATGTGATTTGACTCATAATAGAGCCAGTATGGCGGAGAGAGAGAGTGGAAATGACGAGAGCCTGAGCACTTTTTTAATCTTTTTCTTCCGTTGTTGTACACTCCAGCAGCATACCGCACCAGTGAATTCAGTAGACGTTCTTATGTTTCGGGATTTGGGGCGCTTCATTTCCATCTCTGACAGCACCCAATTGGCATTGCACTGCCACATATAGAAAAAAATGCAATTCTGCCTCATATGTGGGATTCTGCATTGGGCTTAGAGTATTGGGTACGTTTGCTCTGAGGTTATTGGCGCAGTGGGGAACTTGCAGGCAGAGAAAGCGGGGGAATAGATAATAATGCCAAGACCAGGGCCAAGGCCATACGAATGCATTAGAAGGGCATGGCACAGTGACAGACACCATCCCTTACGGGGCAGGTTGATACAGGATATATTCAGGTATTTATTGTTTGTTACCTTCGTTGTTGTGCCACCGAGAGGTTTCAATTTACTGAGTTCTTTGGGCACCCATTTCCCTGTTTCCGGGAATTTTCGTGGAATTTGTTTAGTTGATGTAGATTCCACTTGGGTTCTAGAGAAAATCATTTTTTTAACAATTTTGAACATAAGTAGAGAGTCAAATCAATGTGATGTGTCCACATATGATTATATAACGATTTGTTTATATTTTACCGATATCAAGAAGGAGACAGTAATTTAACATTCTCTCTCTCTATTTGTAATGTGGTTTAGGTCAGAATGGCTTACAGGATATCAAAGTGCATTTACTTGTTTAGAGGATCATCTGTTTCCTGAATGGTCTGTTAGCTTGTTTTTTATTAAGATTTTATCTAGAAATAACCAGGTATTTCTATTTAGTATTATTATAAAGTGGCAAGCTAATAGTAAATGCTTTTCAATCTTCACTTTCATTTGCAATGCACACCTTTTTGAAAGCTTCGCTCTCAATGTATTTTTGGGTGAATTCGTCTACTAATTTATTTCTACATGTGATATGTGTTACTTGGTTCTTAGTTTCGTGGTTGGTTAGTTTATATTGGTAGATGGAGTGCTTTACTTGAGGTTTGGCGATATTTTACTAACATCGGTGTTCTTCCTTGTCTTTAATTTTGTTGATGTTAAAATACCGGGAACTATTTTGGTTTGAATGTTTGATCTTAGTTGGTTGAAATCTGTCAAAGTCAGATTTACCTACCCAGATGTCCCGCTTTCTCAAATTTAAATCATTATTGAAATAATTTTTTAAACGTTCTTTTCAGTTAGAAACTGGTTGAACACGGGAAATAGAGAACCATCTGTCTTGTCCTTAGTTTATGTTTGTATAATATTATATATATGATCCTATATAAAGAGGAGACTGTCCTGTCCTTTGTCAATTAATGTTTGTATAATGTATAATACTTGATATGATATGATATGATAGATTTTAATGACGTCCACAAGGCTAAAGTAGCCTATGGGACCCACACAATCACCCCCCAAGGTAGGAGCGGAACTAATCTGTCTGCAGAGTTTTGGTTAACTTGTCTCTCCTTGGCTGAAGTTTGATAATCAAAGCCGCTGTTCTCTTGACTTGATCCTCCTCAAATAAGTAGTTCAAGTCCCTGTTCTGTAATATCTCTGTATAACCAGATCTGATGTCACTGTAAGCCAGGCAATCTTTGACAAAGTGCTGCTCCGTCTCTACCACTCCCATACTACAGAATAGACATGTTCTGTCTGTCCACTCTTCATTTGGAACTTGCCATCTACCAGTTTCACATCGCAGCTGGTGTGAATTAGTTCTGAGTTGTGCTATCAGCATTTTTGCTCTCTAATTAATAGGTGCTCTTATATAGGCCTTTTCATCATGACTAGAAGTGGGGTTAAATTCTTTAATGTAATAAGATATCATTTAGATGATATGCTCATGTTCCACAATTTGTAGTTGTAGGGGATAGCCATGTTATAATGCTTTCTTTTCATCTCTGTCTATATCTCAGCATTCTTACAGTTGTTTTCTAAACTATAATAGGCCTCCAAACCTGCATAAATTTCTTTTGAATCTTACTATGGTTGTTTATTCTTGAGATCAATTCTAATGTTCGAATCAATTTATGCTTGAATTTAAGCCATAGATCTTAGTGCAAAAGTGCAAAATCTAATGGTTCTCGTCCATGATTATTCAAGAAAATTGCAGGTTAGGCGATTTTTAAGACTCAACCAGCATGATTTGGGTTTTATTTACCGTCAGCCCAAACGTGTTGCAGATTATTTGGAGGACTTTTAGTTGTTTGACTAAAGCTTCAAAACATTTGTCAAGAGGAAGAATTTTATCCTTGACCATAAAATATGCCAAAAATATATTTTTACAAAACATACAGAAGCCTGATATTATACTTCTAACACACTTCAGGTTTTTTTATCAGTAAGGAGGATTATTCAGACTGGCCCCACTCCAGCAGAGGTCACAAGGGGACCTCCTCACCTTCAAGATTTTCAACTTAATTAACTTAATTTAATTTAATTTATTTATAGTTTATTCAGCTCAGAAGCCACAATGGAAGTCCAATAGCCACCACTTGGAATTAGATGTCACCTTGGGTATTCGAACATGGATCTCCATTTGAGAATCCTACGACCTTGCCATTTGAGCACAACTCCATTGACAACACATTTCAGAGACATCCATATGAAGAATGTTGTCAACTCTTTGCAGTTATTTTGTCTTGCATTTTTGTCTGTGACATTAAAGAATAAGGCTATCTGTGTAGAACCTGATAGAAATTAGTACAGATTCAGATAGGCTTATTCTAATTTTAGGTTGGATATACATATCTTTGATGAAGACTTATAAAAGTTGGACTTAGCACTGAGCCACTTACTTATGACTAGTGCAGCAGATAAATTACAATAGCGTATATTGATAGAGTTTATCAAAATAGGATCCCAAAAGTATTTTGATGAATATTTTAAGAATATGCATTATTTACATTGATTTACTGAAATTTATGCCGAGCAAAGCACATTGCTGTTGCCGGGATGAATATACTTTAAAATGGCAATTAGTCAGACTTTGTAGACTGACCTCTTTTCTTGTTTTCCTTTCTTTTATCATAGTGCTGGGTGAGGCTTGTGTAGAAAGTCGGGGTACTAAGTAAAGTCTATCGCAGACAGTTAAGCAAGTCAATAATTTTTTGACCTAATGTATTAAAATGTAATTAGGATTATGTTGGAAGCAACTTAAAAATTGCAGACTTTGTCTTAAGCTATTTTTGGATTTATGGGATTGACTATTACTGAAGTATCAGATGACGACTCTATTGACAGGGAAAATATTACAGGAGATTATTGAATCTGGTTATCTAGAGACAACAGATTGGGCCATTGTTCCAGTCAATGACAGACAAACTAAGAAGGAATCTGGGTAGGATGCCACAAAGAAGAACACTACGGCATTGTATTGCAGTTAGATTTGCTAGGCAGGAGCTTATTTTCAAGAGTGGGGGGTGCAAAGTCAGCCGAGTATGTCTGGAAGAATTTACAAGAGACTTACCAAGGAAGTGACAGAGTTAAAGTGTTCAAGTTGCAGACCTGCAAGAGAGATTCTGAGAATCTTAGAATACAAGAAGTTGAAGCTGTAATAGCTTATTGTGTAAGAGTCAAGGTTGTGGTCTATAAAATGACAACTCTTGGAGAAACCATGAATAAGTAGATAGTGGTGATGAAGGTGTTAAGGACCAATACTTGACCATCATAACTGAAGAGAGCAACAATTTGACAACTATTGAGTTTTATGACAACTATTGAATTCAATGAAGGTGTTGGCTGGTAAATAATTACTATCACTGACTACCTAGACTTCAATGACTATCTAGGTTGCACTGTCCGAATTGGTGTTGGTTGGTGCAGTACAGTGCAACCTCCCACACACAAAGTAATTTCTTCAACCACTTTGAGACCAATCCCTGGAATTTGGAAATGTGGCTAAGAAGTGATCTATTGAGGAAAGTTGTAGAAGTGATCAAAATCTTGAATTTACAACCTAAGATTCTAAACTATATCAATGATGACTGACTTCGGGAAAGTGAAAAAACATTGGAGTGTACAGATAGATCTAAAGACCCTGCTAAAGTCCAACTCCTAATAATTTGAGCCCATCATGTCATTTGTACTCTGCTGAATAAGATTGTTCAGGGAAAGGAATGCAAGTAATTCTTTCATGGATGTTCAATTATATTTTCCTTGTTCATTAAGTAAAACAGTTTATAGAATGGATGGGAGCTATCAGAGAATGACTCCATCAACAACTCCAAAAAGTTTGAGAAAACAGAGACAATTCTAAATGAATTTCTAGGATTTTTGCCAAGTACAATTTTTCTGGTACTTAATAGAGAGGGAATTTTGTTTAACCAACAGCCTAAAGATAATTCATTGATGAATTTTATCACCATGAGATAATCAAGAAGGGAAAAAATATTCAAGGGGTGTGAATACTCAAGAAGTAGGAGGGCTTTGATTACTCAACCCTTAAGAGGAAGTAATAAGTGAATGATTTGATTTGTTCATTCAGTTTCCCACCTTCCCTAATATTTGTGTTTCTAGTTCTCAAGGAAGGCCGTACATGGCTTGAAGCTATTTGGGTGACCTTGTATTGCTGACAGAATATTTAAGACAAATTGCTTACATGTACAAGTCTTTATCTGATAAAATTTGGTATTTACGATTAAGGATGCATTTTCTGTAAACAAATTGCAATACCAAATTTTATGATGCTCAATCTTTGCGTGACAGAAGTGGAAAAATGGAATGTATTTTGAGGAAACAGTATACCCTTGTCTCCCTTTTAGGTGATTATTGGATGAACTACAATGATATGATTGAGGTCAAGCACAAAGAACTGAGCAAGATTCCAATGGAAGAAGTTACAATATATAGAGCTCTTAAAGTTAAGGTCTGTCTATGTCTTGAAAATGATGAATTGATTGAATCACCTGTGTTTTTCTGTAAAAAAGTTTGATTCAACTTCACGGAGATGTATAATTCCATTGAGGATTAAGATGTCAATGGGGAGGATGATTATACATTTGTATTAAAAAATGCATGAAATGAAACATGCATGCTTGTGAAAAATGGTTGCTGGTTTTTCTGGCTCTAAAAGCCACTTGGTCAAAACTTGAAGTATCCCACCCCAAATTACACAACCAACTCCTTTACTTTGTAAAACATAATACCACTATAATATTACCAAGAGGATATTATCTAAAATTCTGATTCCTGCCCTACTTCCTGATTTTCTTTTTACTTTTTTATGTTTCAGACTGTTCAGACACTTATAACAGCCAGTAAATAATATCAAACACATCATATTATTATACCAAACGGTTCGCCCAACATCAGAGATGAAATAACATGAGATACACAATATATGAACAATAAATGCACACCACAACTCTGTGGTACGGATGATAACTCTGCTGTTATAAGTCAGAATATAGAAGTCTGAAAGTACATCCAAACATAGGCAAAACATGACCATCACGCCCATAAATGCCCCAGTTCCAAAATCAGATTAATACCCTAGGAATTATACATACCAAATCATCGCAAATGAACAACAGATGTTGAAATTGTCCCCTAGGAGTGGCACAAAGCTTAGGGTATGAGACCTTAATACAAATTGAACACAAACCACCAAGAATACTGCTCCAAATGTGGTGCTCAGACCTGCCTCGTGGGCTGTTACAAGTTAGGGTTAAAGGAAAGCCTAGTCAATGAAGAAACCACCTTTAAGATTGCCAAATCACCCCTCTCAAGTGGCGTTTAATGCAAGATATATTAGAATATTATATAATTACTCTAATGGTCATCTATGTAATACTTGTAATCTTTGTAGATAAGATTGTTTCCTAAGTTTCTTATTAGAAACTTTCTATTCTTGTAACTTTGTAAATTCTTAATAATGATCTCTTCAATCATTTGTTAACACATCATAGTATTCTACCAATTACTTTCCAGTAATAAGATAAACATCAAACTGCTTCCAATTGAATTAAATATAGACTTTTTACACCTACCCTACAAGTCATAAATCTGAACAGCCACCTTAATCTTTCTTTTCCTTCACAAGATAGTGCCAAATGGAAGGCAAACAAGCCCTAATTTACCTACAATGATGTATTCTCAAGTCTAGACACCAATCTTCATTTAATGTCCCAGCCCTAGCCATCCATTGTATTATGAAAATATGGCAATTAAACCTCCAAATCTAAAGCAAATTGTCTTCCACCTGCAAATAAACTTCTAACCCTATTTGAGAGGATTTTCCCTCTTAAAAACCCTAGCTGGTTGAAGCTCCCAAATGATGTAAAACCTTCAAATATGCTTAATGATGAAATCTGGGTAGATTCACCTCTCGATGTAGACTTGCGTTTTCATCCAACCCACTGATTTTCATTACTGTCAGGATGTTTGAGAGTGGTTTCAGATTCGTAGGAGTTATAATGGAGATTTTCGATTTTGGGAGATTCTAAAAAAATCCAGACAACCAAATTTCAGGGACCAACATGCCTCCATCAGTGTTATTCTCCACAACTTTTCTTGACTTTCCAAGATAAATTTGATGTTGGAGCAAGGATTCTAATTCATCTCTTGACTCTAGCTCCACATCCTTGACTAGCTTGGCCAAAATCTCACTCATATCTCAAACTGACTTGACTATGTAGAAAGCCAAAGTTGCTGAGACTCATCTTTAAGACTCAAAGACTTGACAATTACCAGTGAATTAAGACTACGTTGGACAATTACCAATGACTTAAGACTACTTGGGACAATTACCCCACTAAACTAAGAAATTTGCTACTCTTAAGGGTATTGAGTATTCTAATTTCTTGTTAGTAATTTGATATTCAAAACTTCAATGTTCATTGCTGACTGTTCAAGTATTTCGTATGTGGCATTTGCAATGATCAAGTATTATGCTATGAAATAATAAAGTTTTACAATTCTGTATATTTCTTACTTTTTTGTATAGATAATACATACATACATATACATATACATATACACACACACACACACATATATATATATACACATGCATACATATACATATATACATACATACATACATATATATAAAATAATTATACACACATGTACCCACATGCACTGAAACCCCTCAAAATTTTTCATGCACCGACGTATTGGGTTTGCAACTCAAAGCTCGCAAGCTTGCTAAAGAGAAAATGAATAAGCCAAGTATATCCAAATGGACTCCAAATGAGCCCTTTTATAATTCTCTAAGGAACCTTTCGGAAAAACCATTTCGTTTCATATTTATTTGCAATTAGGAATAACAATAAAGGGGCACCTTATATAATTTTTAATTAACATAAAGTCACTTTATTAATTAATTTTTATATTCATCTTATATCTCTCTATATTGGTGCCTAAAAATTATTCACTGCATTAATATTTTCAATCAATAACTTATAACTCCCATGATGCCAATATTAAAACTTCATGTTATATTTATTATTAAATAATGTTAGTTAAATATTTAATTTATTTTAATATTTAATGTTAATTAAAATAACAACTCTAAACATCATGTGTCACCAATATATCTTCAATTCAAAATTTCAAACAATCACCGACCATACAAATCTCAAAATTGAAGATGCTGCAGGCTAAAGAAGAGGAGATAGCAAATTATGACCAGCTGCTAGAAATACTGGTTACCATGAATAGTGACTGATAAAAATAGTATGTCAGCATAGACTCCCAATTGATAAAAATAATCTCAAAACTGACACTAAAAACAATAACAGTAAGTATCAGACAATTTGTCCAAAATAACTCCAAAAAGTGTTGTTCAACTCTAGTACATCCTTTGAGCTCATTGGCGACATCAAAAACCCCCTTTGAGTGTGCTGAACCAGACCTGGAAGACAATACCAGCTACTGTGCAAGAGGGGACATTACAAAGAACAGCCTGCAAAAGGAGGTTCAACACAAAATATATTCTTCACAAAATGAAATAAAATCAAACATCATTGGCAATATTAGAGGTAGTAGAGGTGATGCAATATTGGAGGCAATGAAGGAGGTGATGACGAGTGTAAAAAAATAGAAGTTTTGGACTCTCCCTATCGGGGTGGTTGTTGCAACATGTTGAGAATCTCCACTAAAGGACCCAAAGAAAAATAATGGAACATCTAGACCTAAGGACACCAATGCATAAGGTATTCTTTTGATGTTCTTGTTTTATTGGACGGCGAGGCACAAAAATTTAGATTTTATGCCTCTAATTTTGTCATTAGTTAGCAAAACCTTACAGGCACAAGGTATATTGACAAATATAGTTCTCAACTCGGAAAACTATCATTTTTCAAATTCGTTAATGTAGTTGTCCCCACAGTCATTTGTTCCAACAACTCACTGTCTTGCCAAATGTTTTTGTTTTGGATTAAGAGTTCAATCAACCTTTTTCCATAATGCCCCATTGTAGTAGAGTCAAGATCAGTCCTACGTTGTTCTTTTGGAGAGTCTAGTCTTAAAAAGTTGACTACACCCTTTTGTCAAATATTTTAATGTTCATGAAAGGCCCTCCCATTGTTATAGTGTGAAGTTCAGCTTATAATTTAATTTTATAATTTCCCCTTCTGGGATTGCCTTTAATATTGCCCTAAAATCATAAGTTCAAATAGAGAAAGAAATGTAATATAGTTTGAGTTACAACTGTATTAAAAATGTTTTAAAGAAGATAAATCTTGGTTCAGGTCCTACAATTGTGTTGAACAATATCGAGAATATGATGTTTAGTACCAATCATTTCTACAAGGGTTAAGGATCAAATAACATATAACCAGCGTATATATCAACAATCATCTTAATCCATTTAGATAAATCATGTAATATTTATAGTGCATTTGTATAACTCAACCATAATAGGGGTTGAATGAGGGAAGCACAATAGGGTGCACAAGGCATCCCTCATACTAAGCCCCTTGGTCCACGCGGCAAAATGCCACCTATCCAACATTGGGTGGTCTACCTAGTGGGGGAGTGTGTCTTTTCCATCTCATTCATGTTGCCTTATTGAGCCATGCATGACTATGACTTATCTTAATTCAATTCCAACAATCAAACATCACATTGATTGGAAAGGAAATCGCAAAAGGGCATTCAAAATACTCCTTTTGTCTAAGCACGAGGGCAGGATACAATACCCCCTTGGCCCTACGTGTGGCAGGACGCCATCCATCCATCATGGGGTGGCCTAGAAGGGAATTTCATATTTGCTCTCCCTCGTATTTCCTTACATGATTTCTTGTGGGGAAATAAGTAAAATAAGGAATAGCATTTCATATAAGTGCCTATATAAATTATATGTATTAAATATACTACCACAATGCATGCCACAATATTTATTATATCACTCGAATTTATGAATGAGAATGCAAGATCTTATAATTGAGGTAATCTGCTTTGAATTCCTTTCTCTTGTTTGATACTTGCTGACCATTTTGCTCCCCCCCCCCCGGTTTCACAAATATTGCCAATCTCATGAAAACTAGGGTGGTGGCCTTGATCCACGTTCATTGACTAATTATTAATTGCCATGCAAGCCTAATAGGAATACGACAAAAATCCTTGACTTTTCTCTTTTATTCCCAAGTCTTGAATCTTTTCATATTTGCATGCTATATCATTATGAAGATTTCAAGTTGTGACCTTGTAATTGCTTTTCATCGCTTGGTCGCAGGTAGTTAGCATTTAACCATCAGGGAGGCTGTGACAGTGCGATGCAGTCAAATTCACAACCAATCGCGGCATCACAGTTAACTCCAAATTTAGGCGATCTCAAGCTTGCGACCATGCAAAGATTAACTCCAGCGGTAAGGATTCATGTATTATCGCATAGTTGCAGGAAGTTAAGGGTTAATCAGAGTTCAACCTGCGATGCAACAATTACTTGGATTGCTCACTCGCAGGGTTAAACATCAAAGTTAATGGTTAAGTTGCGATGGAGCGATTAGCTTTGATCGCATGGTAGCAGGTCAAGTTTTGCCTTAGGAAAGACCTTAGAGGGCTCACAAACTTCCTAGCCGTTAGATGTAAAGAGGATCTACGTTTGTCGTTATGTTGCTAGCGGGAACTGCTCGATCTTTAATTATGGCGACATAATGACATGACACCGCATGTCATGGTGGGCTAGGCGTGTTTTAAAAAGTTGAAGCGTCGCAAGGGTCAAATTCGAAGGAGTTATTCATCGAATGAAAGCAGATTAGTTGAATTGATACACTCCATCGAAGAGCTTCAGAGATTTAAGTCGCGACCATGTGAAAGTCAAACAGGCCATAGTTAAAGCTCCTTCATCGCATCATCGCAAGTGGTCAAGAGAAAACCATGGTTAGAGCCGCGAAATACTTTCATTGCTTGGTCGCAGGAGGTTAGTCCTAACCTAGGGTTAAGATTGCGAAACAACGATACACATGGAGTGCACCATCGCAAGGTTAAACTTTAAGTTGCGATGTTGTGATGGAACATCTAGTAGTCAAGTGTGATGGCTTCACGGGGTCATAGTGGTTAGACAAAACGAGCAAATGACAATCGGGACTAGGTGATCACAGTCAAAACCTTGTCTTCGCAAGGTCGCAGGTATCTTCGATGCAATCAAGCTTTAGGCCGGGATGGCGCGAATGGCAACGCAAATAGGTAAATTCTCAATCATCATAGGGTCGCGAACATTTCATGCTAGCCAGGAATTAAGCTGCGATAGGGCGACAAAGACAGAGATAACTGATTTCGTATCATTGCACAGAAGACTATTATGTCTAAACCATGGCGATGATGCGAATGGTCAATTTCATATTGGTCGTAGGGTCGCAACAGTCAAAGGGATAAATTGGAAACAAGCTACGACATAGCGATAAGCATGAAACATAAAGATGATCGTGGTTTCGTAGGGTTAGACAGGTAAAGAAAGAAATAAGCTATGAAGCCGCGAACAAGGGCATTCAGTGGTCAACATAAATTTAGATGGTTGAGCAAGGTGGCAAAATATTTCAGGGAGATTGGTCCATGTGGTGTGGTGTAAGGATTGACTCTAGTTGATTTAATGATATATTTGATTTGGCATAGAGAACACGAAACCAATAGTTCATAAATGGCAATCAGATCCGTTTGATCGTCTGCAACCACTTCTGAGTGTTCTCCATGCCTGTTTAATGCAGATTTCTTCCAATCACCACCATGCTTGTCCTTTTGCCCAATCAAGTGATAATGGTCACTGCTTCTGTCTGCTCAAAGCTAGATTTGCATGTAAAAGGTTAGATTTCTTGTATGGGGACATACATCTGATCATGATCTCTTCTGATTAGCAGTTATTTCTATTTTGCAATTTCAACTCTACCGTGTTAGAGTTTGAACTCAATGCAATGTTAGAGTTATGCCCGAACTTTATAAAAGGCAGTTGTCTGTACTTTGCAGTAGCATTATGCTCTGCAATATTGCCTTCCATTGATGAAATATTTCTGTTCTTACCTCTTCTTACCATTCATTAATTTGTGCATGTTATTGCCTTGTTTTGAATGTTTCTTTTCATCTTCTCAGATCTATGTGTTCTGTCAAGTCTGCTAGCAGTTGTTGTATAGTGAAATCCCTTTCCTTTCAGCACTTCAACTAGTTCTTAATCTGCATAGGGTTTCTTAGAAGGTAGAATAGAGTTAAGATTAGTGTAGTTGGGTGTTTCGTTGATGTGTAGAGGTTGCAACCATTCAATCTAGGTGCATCACCCCCTTTAGATTAGACAAGGTAGTTTGCTTGCTTGCATCTCCTTCTCCCTTTTCCTTCAAAGTGTAGTTAGGTGCATCCTAATTGTAAGGAAGCCGACCTTCTCTGAAGATTCGACCTCAGAGTGCAAGTCCCACACTTGGAGCTCGTTTCCATGTTACACGAGGTCGCTTGAGGGTCATACCTCAAGCAAGGGTGCATACTTTTGTGTCAACAATACTCCTTGATGCCTTCATTTAAATGGAGTTCTCCTTTTTATGCCCCTTCCTATAGTCATAGCTCTTTTCAAGAGTGGTTCTTCCTCACACCTCCATTTGCTTCTTAACCAATTGCTGTTGTAAACATCAGATTGCTGCCTTAATGAAATCGCTTCTTAACTATATCTACTAACGAATCTCTATGGTAATCAAGTGGAGTTGCTTCCTTAATGAGCTACTGAACGATAAATAATATGTGAGGTCAGATTGGTTACTTTTTCTTTTGTTTGTTTGGGTTTGATTTAGATCTCAAAACTTGTGAAGACTTTGAAACAAGACAATTTTCTTTTACTAAGAATGGTGCGATCATTTTTTGTCATGGTGGGGCCATTATAGTCCACCCTCCTTGAGATTGCTTGTCCTTGAGCAATTATAAATTTGGGTGATCAAAGATCTCAACTGCTTGCTAAGTGGTATGTTCTATAGGTAGACCCTTCCATCTAACCAAGTACTCATCAAGGGACCTATTCATCAACCTTTTTCTTGCATGTCCAAAATGGTTTTAGGCATAGTTGGTAAACGTAGCTTTGCCTTAGACTTAACAAACCAAAAAGTTAGACTTGGACTCAGACTCGACAAAAACTCAAGAAATGACTCTACAAAAGAAAAAAATTGTAGTTCTACAAAAGACAAAAGAAATTAATGCATTTAGAGAATATAAGAGCCATATTAAAACATTATGAAGAACTTACGTTGTTTACTACTATATATGATAAATTACATACATGGAATAATAATAAAGATGGCAATGCATACCAGATATGGAAGTAAACTACGTTTTTATTCACCCAATGATTAAAGGGTAATGGAAAGAGTGTAAACTCAAAGTTGTAGTGTACTTCAAAAATCAAATGGGGGTTTACAGGGGGTTGGGGACTGCACCCTAGTGGGGTTAAGGGGCAACACCCTTAGTGAGATCAAGAAAGAGTGCAAACTCAAAGTTGTAGTGTACTTCAAAAATCAAATGGGGGTTTGCAGGGGTCTGGGGACTGCACCCTAGTGGGGTTAAGGGGCAGCACCCTTAGTGAGATCAAGGGGCATGGCCCTTGCGGGTGTCTATGGGTAGTGCTCCTATAGGGTCCTGGGGCAGCACCCCAAGGAATTTCCTTGTTGAAATACAAGGTGAGGTTAAGGGGCAAAGCCCTCGTCACCAAGACCAAAATAAGACCTTTTGAACCGCGTTGAGCTCCATGATGCACATCATTTTCATAAATTGACTACATTCACATATGGCCTTCTCGGTGACAAAGAGATTGACAAAAAGACCAAAAAGAATGCGTTTTAAAATTTGATTGTATGCTTCCAACAAGCATCACGATACCTCCATCAAGACTTGCAAGTCCCTTGAAAAAACTTGCAAGTCTCTTGAATGCACTTGTTAGGACTTGGTTTGTGAGTCCATGGTAAGTCGACTTGGCCCTCCATTTTACTTGCAAGTCTTGTTGAGTTTGTGGCAAGTCCCACGAGTTTTTCGTCTATGGTTTCAGGTTCCAAAATTAATTTTCTTTCATTATCGAGCAGATAATTCCAAAGAGTCCAAGCACGAAGTAGCATGTTCAAGTATCTTTTTAAGTTAAGACAGATGAAAGATATCATGGATCCTACTATTTTCCAGTAGTTTTGATTCGTAGGCAACCTCCCTATCCATCTCAAAATTTTAATGGTTCATAGAATCTAGGTTTTAGTTCTAAACTTAACTTTCCTTGATTTGATGATTACTTATAAAGTTATTTTCTTAAGAAACTGTTGACACAAAAGTCTGCAACCTTGCTTGAGGTATGACCCTCAAGCGACCTTGTGTAACATGGAAACAACCTCCAAGAGTGGGACTTGTGCTCTGAGGTCGAATCTCTGGAGAAGGTCGGCTTCCTTAAGATCAGGATGCACCCAACTACACTTTGAAGGAAAAGGGAGAAAGAGATGCAGGAAAGCAAACTACCTAATCTAATCTAAAGGGGGTGATGCACCTAGATTGAATGGTTGCAACTTTGCATGTAGATGCACTACACATCAACGAAACACTCAACTACACTAATCTTGACTCTATTCTACCCTCTAAGAAACCATATGTAGGTTTAGAACTGGCTGAGGTGCTTAAAAGAAAGGGATTTCACTATACAACAATTGCTAGTAGACTTGACACAACATAGAGATTTGAGAAGATGAAAAGAAACATTCAAAACAAGGGAATAACATGCACAAATTAATGAATGACAAGAATAAACATAAATATTTCATTGATGGAAGGCAATATTTTGAAAACAAAAGGGGGGGGGGTGGGGGTGGGGCGGGCAAAAATGGTCAACATTTCTGGCGACTCAGAGGGGATGCTTGCCTGCTAAGCATGGACTAGTGGCCTTAAGCAACCCATTGGGCTATAGAGTCACAAAAAATGAGACTGCTCTGCAAAACCAGAAAAAATTGCAACCTGTGCAATTACAAAATTTCAAAACTTGGCTATCTCATAGAGAAAAGCCTGTGCTAGTGCACTTCTTTGAAAATTGAAAAAAAACCTAATCTACTATATATAGGAATTCTTTGAAAATTGAAAAAAAACCTAATCTACTATAGAGTCACAAAAAATGAGACTGCTCTACAAAACCAGAAAAAACTGCAACCTGTGCAACTACAAAACTTCAAAACTTGGCTATCTCACAGAGAAAAGCCTATGCTAGTGCACTTCTTTGAAAACTAAAAAAAAACCTAATCTACTATATATAGGAATTCTTTGAAAATTGAAAAAAAACCTAATCTACTATATATAGGAATTTATAAATGTGAAAGCTAAACAAACCCATTGACTGGTTTGTTGAAGTAGCTGCCATTCCTCATAAGTTGGTTTCTTTTCCCATGCACATGGGCAGCTAAAAAGATTAGTAGACATGACAAGCATACTGCTGCATGGAACACCTTTTTCCCAATGCTGAAGACCTAGCACTGGGGCACCTTGATTCTGAGCAATACAAGCTTGCTCTTCCATGTAAACTTCTCCCTCATGCTCTGGAATGAACATGACTGGGGGTAACTTGCTGATTTGTTGCAGAGCTAGATGCCTTATAGGGCATCCTCTTGATGGCATTGGGTCAAAGGAGTCATCCTCGACCGTGTTGATGTTGTCTGCAATGGTAGTATCCAACTGGTTTGGAAGTGGCTCCTTCCTTTGTGAATAAACAATCTCCACCTTTTGCTCATGATGCTCATGAGCCACCTCCTTGGGAGCTATTGGTATGGTGTGACTCTCCACTTGTTGTTGCATGTTCTTCATATATAGGAGATGATGACTCAACCTCTATGGAAGAGTAGATAGCATCAAACTCATCGAAAAGGTCATCCTCATCATCGATCTCCTCCATTATAGATGCAATAACACGCATAGGTTGAGGGGCAACCTCCTGCATGTCAGCATGTTCTTCCTCAAGGATAGAGCTGTCCTTAAGGATCTCTTTTTCATCCTCCATATCATGAAGGGTTGTTTGCTGCAACATATTTTCCTCATATGGGGAAGATGACTTGTTCGATAGGCACGAGGCCTCAAGTTCATAGAAATTAATCTTCCCCATCCACTGTGATGTGCCCATGTCACAACAGTCTATGATGGTTTGAAGAAGAGAGAAAATCTTCTTCCTGGATCGTCTTCTCTGTTGTGACATTGCATGCGGGCTAGGGAGCAGCCTCATACACATCGATGCGTTCCTCCTTGAGGACAGGGGTTTCCTCCTGATGCTCTTTTTCTTCATCCTCCTACTGCAACACATGTTCTTCAATTGGTGGTTGCTCATTTGTTGTCTTTGTAGGTTGAGGTTCAGGGCAGCTTGAAGTGGGAATCTGGAGAGGACTGCTTTGTCTGAAGCTAGTAAACCTCCTTTTGGGGGCTCTTGTGCTTCAGCTCTCTGCATTTGGGCAAGCTTGAGTCTTGCCTCATCACATTTCTTTTGTTTTAGTCTTCTCTATTGCAACAACTGAGAGAAAACCTCCCGAGCCTTGTTGAAAATATCGAATGCCTCAAATGCCATGGTGCAAACATGAGGATCATCCTCCCACATCTCCCTCTCACCACGTAAATCATTAAGCCAAGAGGACATAATGAGAATAACATAAGTAGAATCTCCACAGGCTGTATCCTTATAAGGATTATGAACGAATTCAAAAATCTTGTTTATGTCAAAAAATCCTTGGACCAAAAAATTTAGGCGGTCATAAAGCTCGCCTACCTTTGGCCTGAGATCACTATAGGGCTCTAAGGAAGACTGGGCAGGCTGAATAATAGCCTCTCCATAATATGGGGGAAAGGTATTTCTGTGAAGGGGAACCGTGATAAAGCATTTAGGAAAACAACTTCACAGAAATATTGAGGAAACATAAAAATTGAAAATCATACCAGCACTTGGTCTGTTGAAACCAAAAGATGCATAGAGTCGCCGTGGTGTTGAATGAATGCCTCCAAAGGCTAGTGGCATCGAGAAAAACACCCAATTTCTCAGTGAATAAAGATCAACTGGCTAACCAGTGGACTTATATAGCTGAATCTTCTTGTCCTACCGAGCGTGCCAAAAATTGTTGACACAAAAGCCTACACCCTTGCTTGAGGTATGACCCTCAAACAACCTCGTGTAACATGGAAACGACCTCCAAATGTGGGACTTGCACTTTGAGGTCGAATCTCTAGAGAAGGCCGACTTCCTTACAATCAAGATGCACCTAACTACACTTTGAAGGGAAAGGGAGAAGGAGATGTAGGAAAGCAAAGTACCTAATCTAATCTAATCTAAAGGGGGTGATGCACCTAGATTGAATGGTTGCAACTCTGCATGTAGATGCACTACACATCAACGAAACACCCAAGTACACTAATCTTAACTCTATTCTACCCTCAAAGAAACCATATGTAGGTTTAGAACTTGTTGAGGTGCTGAAAGGAAAGGGATTTCACTATATAGCAACCACTAGTAGACTTGACACAACACAAATCTGAGAAGATGAAAAGAAGCATTCAAAACAAGGCAATAAAATGCATAGATTAATGAATGGCAAGAAGAGGTAAAACATAAATATTTCATTAATGGAAGGCAATTTTTGGAAAACAAAAGGGGGGGGGGCAAAAATGGTCAACAAAAACCAAATCCCCAACTTCAAATGTCCTTCTAGTCCTTTTCCATTGACATAACTTTTTGTTAGAGTTTTAGGTGACTCTACAACTACCTCAAAAGATCAAATGAAAGACCAAGTTTACTTCCACAAGAGAATGACAACACAATTGCATTAGGATGCAAGAATGATATTATTGATAATGGACATAATGAAAATGTACATAATAGGGCTTCTTATATTAGACAAGATAATAATAGACAATGATAAAGAGTAGATCAGTTGTTTCCCATACAAGGTGAAGCACATGTCCACCCAAGAGGGATCCTCCTCCATTATGCAATGAAGTGTGTGCCATATGACGAGGATGATAATGTGATATGTGCATTAAAGGTGGATCTCACACAAAGGGAAATTAGATAACAACTATCACCACCTAAAGTGGAATTCTCCTACAATATATGCTAATACAGGTGTAAACTCTTAGGTATCTCATATGCAAACTACTATGCGATGCATTATCTTGAGTTAGCTTAAGTAAAGTGTAATTACTGAATATTTAATTACACCATCACTTTTGTTGGTTTTGTGCTTGGTGTAGGTTATCATGGAGAGTATTTATAATATTCATGTTTTGTTGCAGTTTTTCTCTGCTCATTATTTCCTTGGAGTATCAAACTTCCAAATAAGGTTGACTTGTACCCATGTAAAGCCTTGAAGGGGCTCATCTTTATCGATTTATGGTTGGTGGTGGTAGTATAACAATGTTCTCCTAAGTGTAATCACTTGATACACACATTTTATTGTCCTATAACATAGTTCCTTAGATATCCTTCCACCCATTTGTTTACAATCTCAATCTATCCAAAAGTTTGGGGATGATAACTCATGCCTTGTATGAGTTTCGCCCTTACTATTAGAAGAGTTCTTGTCAAAATTGGCTAAGATATTGGTTGTCTCTATTACTAACAAAGTTTTTAGGGAGACAATGTAATTTGGAAATTTACTTGAAGAAAACGTCGACTACCTAAGGAGCTCTATAGTCAATGAATATTGCTATAAAATGTGCATATTTAGTGTTACATCCCAATTTTCGACCCAATTTAAAATGTTCATATAGGCATTGAGGTTCAAATGAAGTCAGTTGACAGTTAAATTTGTTATAATCCTGTGAAATGGTAAGATGGTTAGTTATAATTTCATATGAAGATAACATGCTAGTTGATTATTTATCATGAATTCATGGAATTGAAAAGGCGGTTAGCCATTATGATTTTTATGATTAATACTTATTATGGTAATATGATTTAACCGCGGAGAATTTCCTTGTAGGGAGTACATCAAAAGGGTGGAAGTATTGTTAGAAAAGAATTGGGCATAGGAGCATCACCATCACTAGACAAATGGGTATGAATTGTGAATCACCATGGTTGAGGACCTAGCGACTGCATAACATGATACAATTAATCGACATGTATGAGCTATTAAATAAATATTTAAAATATTTATCTTTTTAATTTAATTAATGCATACCTCAAATGGCTTTTGGTTGACTTTTCCACCACATCGTTATAATACATATTTATGTACATACATAGATATAAATTAAAGGTGACATCTAGTATTATTTTTATACAAGATTTTATCTATTTAATACGTACATTTAAATGCATGTACAAGAAGATAAAATAAATCTTTCAAGATGAAACATGTATTTAGATATACATATTTAAAAAGTACGACTATGGATAAACATTTAATATGTGCCATCTTAATAAAATATATTTATGTGCAAGTAAATAAATATGTTTATATTATTCTTTTGATTTGTAACCTTTCAAGTTCTTTTCCATATTTATTTATTTATTTTCTTTACTAGAAACTGAAATGTACACTTGGCATATTATATCGGCATCCAAGAAGGCGAAACATTTCTTTAAGAGTTACAACTTCTTGGAAGCCTTTGAGAAATCAAATGCCTTTACATATATTTGGAAGCCGAGAGAAGTTAGATATGTATTTTGCGTCCACACAATTTTACTCTTGCATTCCTTTCCACAGTTTTACTCCTTGTTTCTACACCCTTGTTGAAGGCAGAAATTGGACACCTTTTGATATTGCATACGGATTGCTTTTGTGAGGAAGCCGACTATTAAACATCAAGCCAAGGCTCACGTTTCTGTGTTACGTTAGACCAGGTTAAGTTGTCACTTTTTTTTTGAGTGATACATCTTCATTCTTTCTATTTCTGCATTAGAAATTATAGCAGAAGGAAGTATGTCCATGAGAAGTTTGCATTGTAATATCAAAGAGACTAATCTTTCCATATTGAGTAAAGACGAATTGTCATGTTGAGTTCAAATATCTTTTTTGTATTGCTGTAAGTCAGAATCGAATTGTACTTTTGCAAGTCTCAAGATTGTGTCCTCAAGCCATAAAAGCTGAGATATATTGAATATGTAATTAATCATACTTTAGCTGAGGATCAGCAGATTGAGTTGGTTTACTTTGAGATTTAAACACCTAGGACTCACCCGACTGAATGGCCAAGGAAGAGGTGATAAAGAAATCTGCAATAACATGGAAACAAAATCAAAAATGATAAAACAATAACATATTAATTTAAAAAGAGAAATCGTTTAATAGCTCATGCATGTCCAATTCATTCTCTGTTGTCAAGTCGAGTGGTGTGATTAAGTACTAGGATGCTCAGTGGCTGACAAGGTGTTCCATGTCTATTCTGAGTAGGGAGGGCCTTTCTAGTTAGAGAAAATGTGGGGATAAGTTGAAGGTCTGTGGTTGGGTGGTTAAGCCCCTGACAATGTTTCCCCTCTCCACGAGATGTCAGGATGTGCATCAGATAAAGATAAGTGGAGCATTCAAACATTTATTGGTACCATGTATTTTTATTTTTATGATATTTATACAAGTAGAAGATATGATGGATTAATTTATATCGTTGAATTCGGTTAATTTTTTTTGATGAAAGCAACCTTTCTCGTCAATGTAATTGGTAACCATTTAGATTGGTTGACCTTCCAACTAAATATGGAATATATCTATAGGATTTTTATTTTAGTCTTTTATTTATAAGAATAATGATCATGAGCATATCTTCTAATCTTATGTTATTGCCACAATTAGCAATAAGAAGAAAATGAATGAAATAGAGGTATTTGACGTCCCAAATGATACAGCGGTATCTGATGTCCTAAATGATACAGTGGTATCTGATGCTCTAAATGATACAGTGGTATTTGACGCCCCAAATGATGCAGTGGTATTTGATGCCCTAAATGGTCCAATGGTAATTGATACCCTAATTAACACAATGGTATGTGATGCCCTAAATGATCCAATGGTAATCGATGCCCTAATTGATATAGTGATATTTGATGGTAATTGTCAATTGATTTTGATATAGTGGCATTGGATGGTAATCACCATTTGATCCTAAGTGATATTTGTGGACTAACCTGGGTGTTTACAGAAGCATCCCTAGATTGATTTCGGTTTTGAATTCCATGTTATGTAGATTTTAACTTCCATAGTAAATTCATTGATGGTGTTTATAATTGTTAGTTATGAAATTTCCATTTAACTGATTGTAACTGTTAATCTCATTCACATGAACATAACTGATATAATTGTCTTCCTATGAAAATGAAGTAATAACTGTATTTCTTTAATATGTTAGTTGTTAATTAAGACCCGGGAAAAGTGGATGTTACATTTAGTAAGGTTATCCACCACCACATATATACAATCTTTGCCTTGTGCTTTGGGAAGCTTGGTTATGAAGTCCATAGAAACTCTTTCCTATTTTTGATTAGGAATGGGTAGTGGTTATAGGAGGCTTACTGGAGAGTTTTTTTTGTCTCTATTCCTGTGCCAAGGTAGACATTCTTGAACATGTTTGATGATCATTTTCTCGAGGCCTTTCCATGAGTATTTTCCCCTTGTTTATAAGTTTTATAGCATCCTTGGTGGCTGACTATGGGGTTGTCATGGTATTCTATAATGACCCTCTCCATCTTTGAACTTGGTACAAGGTATATCCTATATTTGTATCGAATTAATTCTTTCACCATCTTATATTCTTCATTTTGTGTTACTTTCTATGATGTCACTGGCTTGTGGATCTTTGTCATACTTCTAAAAAATTGAATTCTTCCAATCCACGGAGATGCTTGTTATGGATGTATGTTGATATTATGTTTCCCTTTCATGTATTTGATATTAAAATCTTATTTTTGTATAAAGCTCACCCATTTCTATGGTCTATCTTTTAAATCCTTTTGTAATAAGGATCTTAGGCTATTGAGATCCTATTTTACATTGAATATCCCACAGACTAGGGATTGCATAAATTTAGCTAAAGAATGCGTGACTGCTAGCATCTCCTTATCATAAGCGGAATGGCTTCTTTCGATTTCCTTTAGTTTTCTACTTCTAAAGGCTATAGGATGTTTGTTTTGCATCAATATTGCTCCAACACCTCCCAATTTATCACATTCCAACTCAAATGGTAACGAAAAGTTTGGAATCCCCAGAAAGGGATAGGAGCTCATTACTCAAGTTTCCCAAAAACTTGTTTTTTCTCTTGATTCCAAGAGAATGCACTTTTCTTCATTAGGTTAGTCATCTAACACATTTTTAGTAGTATTTGCAGAGTCCCATAAATCCCCTTAAGTGTGGTAAAGTTCATGGTTTCACCCAACTTCCTATGGTTTCTATTTTCTCCTAATGAACATCAAGACCTTGAGCACTAATCATGTGTCCTAGGTATATAATTTCCTTTAATCCAAAATTCACACTTCTGTATCATGGAAAATAGTGATTGGTGTTCAAGTATTTCCATCATCTTGTTAATGTGTCTTAAATCTTCCTCCCATGTCTTGCTATAGAACAAAATATCTTCAAAGAAGACTAATAGGAATTTCCTTAGTTCTTTCCTAAAAAAGTGGTTTATACATGATTGGAAAGTAGCAAGAGCTTTTGTTAGTCCAAACTATAAGACACGAAACTCGACGTGTCCAAATTGGCATCTAAAAGTTGTGTTGGGGACTTCTTTTCTTTTCTTATCCTTATTTAATGGTATACAATTTTTGAGAAATGTACTTATCCATGAAGTTCATCGATTAGTTCATCAACTCTAAGAATGGGATAACCATTTTTTATGGCTTTCTTGCTCAAATCTCTATAATATAAACACATTCTCATAGTGCCGTCCTTTTTGACTAGTACCATGGATTATCACTAGACTAAGGGACTAGACTAGGTTGAATGTGACCCATTTCAAGAAGTTCATTAATGGTTGTCTATATCTTCTTTGGACTTTTAGGGGTGCCTATCTTGTGTAGTGATTACAAGCTTAGCCCCTTCTTCAAGTTCTATGGTATGTTCAAAACCTCTCTTGGGGGAAGTCTAGTGGAATATTACTAAATGCTTTCTTGTGTTTCTTTATGATAGATTGAATGCCAATGCGTATGACTTTGCCTTGGGAGGAAGATTTGTCAAGGATCATGCATTGTGCAACCCATTCCCCTTGCCCATGTCTAAAGATTCTTTCCATCCTCTTGGGGAATCCATTAGACAACCCTTCTAAAATGACTTTTGGCTCACTACATGTAAAACAAAGTTCCAATTTCGGGGAGTATAGGAAGAAATATCCCAAAGAGTACAACTAGGGGTGCTCATGATTACATCACTTTCCCCTAATTTAACAATTTCGAAATATTCTTTGATTGGATGCTTTCCCAAGTTAATGTTTAGTCACAATTTGTTTTTGTACATGGTGTAGTGGTCCCAATAGTCAAGGCTACTGTAAAGTCCTTGAAATCCTTTGTTTTCAATTACATTATTGTAGCTAGATTTTGATCAATAAAGTTGTGAGATGCCTCACTATCCATAAGGGTAATTACCTTTTGTCCTCATATAACAATTCAAAGTCGGAAGGGGTGGTGTTGTGGATGCCTTTGAGGTGCATGCTCTTCTTCATTGCACCATGTTCTTTTTCTAAGCTTTGCCTCCCTTTTCTATGTTGTGTGCTTGGCTTTTCTTTCCATGAGTGTTTTGGCCCCCATTCTTCCTTGCATTTGAAGTGCAAACCTTTTGTTTTGAGGATTTTTGGTTGCCTTAGGTTTTTTACAATTACCAAAATTCTCATACTCCCCTTTTTCCTTACATTGGAAACACAATTTTCATTTTTGAAGTTATTTGAGGTCATCTCTAGGATATCTTACTCCCGTACACCCTTTTATGCCAATCTTTCTTATAGGGGTGTTTGTTATGTGCGTATGACATTGGACTTTTTGTGTAAGGCTTCTCTCTTGATGATGTGGTTTCCAACTTTGATGCTTTTTGAATTGCATCTTCAAGTGTTGTAGGATTGAGAGCACTTACCAAACCTCAGATTGATTCATTTAACCCTTCTACAAATAGGTATGTGAGTCTTCTTTGAGAAACTTTGGGCACCATTACTAAAAGTTTCTGCAATTCAATGGTATAATCTTCTATGCTTCTATGTTGTTTTAAATGTGTTAGTTCTTTAAACTTAAAGTGCCATTCAAGATGTTATTGATTGAATCTTTTAATAAGCCTTTGAGTGCATTTGATCGTAAGTGGTTATGTGTTGGTTACCTTGGGTAATAGGGCCATGATGCCACCCATCATGGGTAGTTCCTTACAGATGTAGAATTACAAATTTAAAAGCATCCTCTTCTATCATCAAACTAAGGGAGAGCTAGGTGCTCATCTAATGGACCCATGAACGTGTTGTGACTCTTTGAATCCATCAAAGTTAGGTGGAGTCATTTTACTTATCCTTTATCTTAAATGTTTGTTAGGTTGTTCTCTTTCGCTGCTAGGGGCATTCCACATTTTAACATCATAGAAAATCCCTAAAGTAGACATTTCTCCCAACTTCAAGACCCAGTCTTGAGTATTATTCAGCAATTTCATTAACATTGTTAATGGTTGGATTATTTTCTTCTTCCTTTATTGTGTGCTCTCCCCTAGTTATGAAGGAAGGTCTTGTCAGCCTATGGGTTGATCTCTTGTTATTTTTTAAATGATTAGATTTTATTTCCTTTATGTTTGTTTGGTTGGGTCAGAGAATATTGATTGTATCATTCACATATTGTAAGCTTTGTAGGAGTGTTTGAGTTGCCCTTGCATTGTGTTCCCTAAAAGTCTTCATTTCATCTCCAACCTATTCACCCATCTTGTTTCCTTCACTAGAGTTGTTCGCTACAACTCGTTTCCTTTCCCTTTACAATGTTCCTTGAGCTCTTTGACTTAGTTGCATCCACTATCTTTCAGAGTGTGGCAGGAACAATGCTTTGATACGAAATGTAATGCTCCCCTTAAAGATTGCCCTAAATCTTGCCCTAAAATCACAAGTTCAATTAAAGCAAGAAATGTAGTATAGTTAGTGCTATATCTTTACATTTTTTTTTAATAAACAAGATAATTCATGGGCTAGGCACTGCAACCATGCTAAACAATATGTCAAATCTAACTCATAAGATCAATTATTTCTAAGAGGTTGAGGATCATACAACATATATGTGCATACATATTAATAATCTTCTTAATCCATTTAGATAAATCATGTAAAATCTATATTTTATTTTCAGAATTCAACCATAATAGGGGTTGGATGAGGGAGCACAATAATGTGCCCAAAGTGCCCCTCATACTAAGCCCAAGGGTAGATACGACACCCCTGTTGGCTTACATGTAGTGGGGGATCTTGTCTTTTCCCTCCCAATTCATGTCACCTTATTGACCCACCTATGATTGTGACTTCGCTTAATTCAATTCCAATAATCAATCATTGTAGAGGTTGGAGAGGAATCCACAATAGGGTGTAGTGGCATTCCTCTTATCCAAGCACAAGGGCAGGATACAATAACCCCCTTAACCCACATGTGGCAGGAAGTTATCCATCCATGTGTTTTCTTACAATACCCTCATTGTATTTTCCTACTCACCTCGACATGATTGCTTGTGGGGAAGTAAGTAAAGTAAGAAATAATATTTCATATTATTGTCTCTACAAAATATATGTATTAAATGTAATACCACAATATTGACTATATCATCCTAAGTGCTAAATGAGAAGTAGGCTCTTATAATAGAGATGATTTGCTCTGAATTCCTTTTTCTTGTTTAATCTTCCTTGTTTCCTTCAAAAGTTCTCCTTTTTATTGCCTTTAATCAGTAAGGAAGGATTATGTCCCTTCCTATGGTAAAAGCTATTAGCCATCACGTCTGCCATTGTGCCAAAAGTTTGACTTGTTAACACTTGATACAATCACATGACATATAGAACACAGGAGGCTGTTAAGCTACGTTGTGAATTCCGAAGGGGATTATTGCCTTGTAAGGAATGATTACGTCCCTTCCTATGGTCAAAGCTATTAGCCGTCATGTTCGCTGTTGTGCCAAAAGTTCGACTTGTTAACACCCGATATAACCATATGAAATATAGAACACAAGAGGCTGTTAAGCCACGTCATGAATTCCTAAGGGGAACGTTGGCGGTTAGTTCAACAATCCCCCCCTCAATGTTACCCGATAGGAATCGAACTTGTGACCAAGCTCTAAAGCCACTTGTTAGCCGTCACGTTTGTTGTTGAACCAAAAGATTGACTTGTTAACACCCGATACAACCACATGACATATAGAACACATGAGGAAGGTAAGTCATGTCGCAAATCCCGAAGGGAAACGTTGGCAATTAGTCCAACGAAAGCCCTTTTTTAAGAGTGGTGCCTTTCACACAGTCAGCTTCTTAACAAACTGCTGTTGTAAACATCAGATTCCTTCCTAAATGAATTTGCAGCTTTGTTATTTGTTAGTCATATGGGCCATGGGTCAGATCATAGTATTATAATCAGCGCTCAATGTTGCTGGCTTGGTTGACTTGGTTAGGTTTTAAGTCATGTTCATATGAGCCCTAGTTTTGGCAGTGTGAATGGCAGTTAGTCTAACTGTTTCAACCTGTTCTATTTATTAAAAAATGGACAAGGGAGCAAGGGGCAACCCCAAAGTCTACCCATGTCTTGTTCTTGTTTGGCTCACCTTTCATAAATTTTGATGTCATTTATTTGTCAATGACTTTCGTTTAAAGTATATTATACACTAATCATTAAGCCAAACATGGGAGGAGTCAACGTGCATCTGCCCATAAAACTACGAGGAATCAGATTAATAAAGATGGCATTTCCAAGGCCAATTTGAAAGATCAATTCAACCAAATAGGTGAATACATTGAATATCTCTCGAGCCAGATAATATATTGGTTTTAAAAAATAGTGACATCCACCGAATTCTTCAAAGCATATACCAGATCAAGGAAACTTTCATTCAAACGTGTGTGATTTGTCAATACTTTTCAGTTGTTAAACAGTTGGTCAAGCGAATTTCTAACAATGGGTTGAATTTGACTGAAGATTTCATCAAGAGTTGGCATAAACTTCAACTTTTATATGGAAACATGATTTTTAATGAGAACTCTATACTACAAAATGGAGATTTGGGGAAAGATTGTTCCTGATTTAGTTGAAAATTGAAATCTTCAAAATTGCTTTAAAGGAACTTGTAGTAGCTAATATTTGGTTTCTATGAATGATGATGGAGTGGATGTTCAAGACTGAACTTTATCTTGATGATTTAAAAAATACTAGTGCTTAACTTACCAAAGACATTGACGAATCCGATAAACTAGTGCTTTTGATTGATGATGTACCCAAGAGATGCATTGCCCCTTGTTTATTGAAGATGGCAACCAACACATTAAAAGTTATCATAACCAAATTTCAAAATCATATCAAACAAAATTGAAAATCTGCGCAAGATTGTTGATTTCAACTGTAATCTCATACCACAACAAAGCAAATCTACACTTAGAAGCTTGCACAAAAGAATAAACAAGGGTGGAGACTTGGATTAGGGATATTACATATGATGATACCAGTAAGGTTCAAAAGGCAGTGTAAAATTTTAGAAATTACAAGTTAAAGGGATCAAACATTCAAAGAGGTCATTGACTTGTATCTTGGAGATGCTCACGTGTCTTGAATTGATAGAGTTGAAGGAGTGGAGATAATGTATTCCATTGCCACCACATTGTGCTTATGAGGAATTGATCCTACATATTTCAAAAAATGCAATTTGAAATATTCATTAATATCATATTATAGGTAGTGTAATTGGATGTTTCTAGATTTGACTATGTAAAGCTTTCTTTCATATCAACATTTCAGATCATACTGCATGATTCATCATCAAAATGCAAATATAAGTTATTTGCCTTATCTTCTCTTGCCATCCGCTTCTTGATGATATATTGTGGAGTATGAACCAAAATTTTGATGAAAAAAGCTTTACATAGTCAAATCTAGAAATGTCCACTTAATGACTTTTCTTCTTTTGATATCTGCATCATGATGATGGATCAAGGATTATGAATAAAAACTTTAACGATAAAAATCTTTACACAGTCAAATCGAGAAACATACAATTATAATATCATGGAATGTAGAACTTTAATGTTAGTGTAGGTGTTTATTTTCCTTATGCTAGGGGATATTTATTTCATAGTTATGGGACTCGGACTCGCCTCTAACTCGGAAAATCAAAATCCGACTTGGACTCAGACTCTGCGACGGGACTTGGCAAGGACTCGGAAAATCGAAAAACCCATGAAATTCAAAGATTTTTAAGGATTTAAAGATTTTTTCATGCATCATTTAGTCAATTAACATCAAATACACAATAATTGAGATAAATAGAAGCTACTTAACACTCATACATAATTTTGCATAGATCACATAAGTATAACATCAAATTTTTGAAGGGAAAAAATTGAATAACATAATATAAAGTTAAACATAGTGTCACTGTCAAATGTCTACAACATATGAAATCCATTGAATCAAAAGTTGAAAACATATATCAAAATATTAGCTAGAGTGTAGAAGACTAAGGTTCATAGTAGCCTATGCCCTCCTACAAATACACCTAAGATGAGTCATGGAAGACTCAAATATTGAGAAATATGTTTGTTTCAACTTATGTTCGCATTGTAGACAACAGGGCTCTCAGTCTCAAGTATGTCTATCAATTTGTGTGGTGAAACACAACCTTTAACAGTAAAAGTCTTTTAATAACAATTTTAATACCAGTGAAAAAAACACCTTCCAGAAATCTCTATCTTTTGAAATATAAATTTAAAAAAAGAAAAAGAAAAAATTTGGGAGTTTTGGGCTCGGGACTCAGTGAGTCCACGTGGACTCGGCCGAGTCCGAGTCCAGAAGCCATTTGCCTCGGAAAGGCCGCCTCTGCCTTGGACTCATAGAGTCCCGGAACACTGATTTATTTTTCCTACACATATTATTAAGCTTGCTTAGGTTAGATTAGAATGTTTAGAATGAGGGCACACGGTACAATCCTTCACTTATATCCACACCCACCTTTGGTTAGTTGAATCCCACACCTTCTTTTGGACTTACTAAGTTATTTGCAATCTCCCATAACCATTTGTTTGTCTTTACCTGAGTTGGCATAACCATGTTTTTGGCTTTTACAAATTAAATAAAACTTCCACCTATTTTGGGCAGATGGGAGTTATTGTTCTCTTAGAAGTATATGCTCATATTTTGCTATAAAAACAGCTCTCACTTCTCCCAATGCTAAGTTCACCAGCTCACCTATTCATGAATGCTAGTTTAGTGCTAAGGGGGTGCTGAATTTTGTTCATCTCTGGATTCAGTCTTGCTTTCCTTCGGTCATTTTGAGCTTGGGTGACTTCACAACCAAATCTAACATTTAGTGGCTTCATTTAATTAACAGGTTTTTAAGGTAGTGGTCACTGCCTGATATTTTCAAATTTTACAAATAGGTCCTCAGGTGAAGGATATAAGATTTTCTTAGAGATCTGAATTTTAGTTTTATAATAGTTGCATGCACAAACGTGAGGTATATTGAAGATAATAAAATTTGTATAAAGAATTCTCTCACTTTTAAGCATTTTTTTGTCATTCTTAATCTCTCAAGTTTTTGCTCCCAAACCTCAACTAGCTTTGGTTGATTGCTCAAAGCCTGCTTTTTTTACTTTGAAAGACATGCAAATTTAAGCATAAACTCCAAAATTGTCAAACTTTCTGTCCAATCAATTTAAATGAATGGTGTAAATATTCTTATTTTCCTAGAAAGTATTCAATAAAGGGAAATTACCTGGATAAAAGGGGAAGGACTCTGTCATAGGTGTTGCATTGCAAAACAAAATGTTCATTTGACGAATTCTTTTTGATAACAAAGTATTTTCCAAGAAATGGATGCATTCCACTTACACAAAATATTACCCTCTGAACTGGATGTCAGATTTGGAAAGAATCTTGATCCACTTGGCTGAGAATTGGAGTAGATTGCTAGTAGCCTAGGATCACAAGCTGTTGAAATGTGTCACATACCATAGAACCTTCAAATGTGATGACGGTGTTAAAATCAGTTTGGCAAAGTTTAATCTGAAGGATCATATTGTTAGGTGTGGAAATCACAAGATCCTACTCTGACCCAAATTTGGCTGATACCACCACAGTTTTGTTTTTCCTCATTCAGCAGCTCAGTTTGTCCTTTTCTATTCACGATTAGCAACTCTTGGGATTTTTTGGGTAGAACACTTCATCTTCCCCTATTTGTCTCTTCATTTCTTGGAGTACCTGGCTATGTATGATAGCATGCTTAACAAGAAATGGAAGAAGAATAGTATTTTTAAAATTTAAGCGAAATATCTCAACAAAGAGATTGCTATCTATTTGAAAATGACTTTCCATTTCAGCAAAGCTACAGTTCACATTGTAGAATCAATTGTATATATTGGATTCATTTGCCTTCAGTTTGATTCATAGCCCTTGTTTACAAAACATTAAATTTCTGCAGTCTAGGGCACATTGCCCACAGGGTTGCTCATCAAATCTGGATCACCCCTTGAAGACCTAGGATAATAACTTGACATTGCAAATTTACAACTATGACCTTGTTGATATGGCTTATTATATTACATGGTATGTTGTGTGCAAGGTACACAACAGTCTCTTTTGGTCTCATTGAGAAGCTTTGTCTCCAAAGCCGGAGAAAATAAGATTTACAGCAATAGGTAGGTGTGCTTAAACTTTTATCACAAGCTGAATTTAATTTTTTTGTAACTGATCTCATGAACACAAAATTTGCAGAGCTTAAAAAATAGTGTATGTTTCTATGTAAACATCATAAAATGTGCAAAACATATAGTTAGTGCCACACAAATATGTAAAGACAACTTTTCCCTGGAAAAAACCCTTCAAATTAGAAAAATTCCAGCAAGAGCAAACTTGAAAGCAACTAAAATCACTATAAAGTCATAAACAGTAGTTTACGGATACATACAATGCCACCAAGGTCAATTTGAGCACTGACAATCAATAGTAAGCTGTCTGAACACCTTTAATACAACTGTCAGCTTAGAAACCTCTCTTAAATATGCTTGTACTTGTTACAGCTACAAGATGGATATAAGAGTCAACTTTTTAAACTTTGTGCAGCAATTATGGCATTCCTCCAGCCTATTATTGATGAAAAATAGTAGATAAAATAACAAATTAGAAAACCAAATGGCAAAAGTTCTTTGTATTCCAAACTTTGTCTATATTTTGGTGAAATTGCGAGTCCCAGCAGGGATTGATTGTGCATTCACCATGTCATACTCTCATTTGCCATGGTAGAAAGCAAATTTCAAAATTTCCATATATCATACATGCGAAGTGGTAATTTGAATCTTGATCATAAATGTGTTTCCCTTCATTTTGAAGGTATAAAACCTGTAATGAGCACTTTGCCTTGTATCTATGTTGTCATCTCCATGACATCATCCAATCCTTCCTTTGTAGTCTATTAAGTGTGCTTGAGTTATAGTATCAAGATGGGTGACTTCTAGAAAGGTCAAATGCTTCAGCTTTGTGATCACCAGTTAGATGCAATGAGTGCTAAGTGTACTATTCATTCTCATGAGAGATGGGTTCTTGTGAATCACTACTCATGAAACATGGGTCGATGATTTTGAGTCGAAATTAAAAAAATGAATCCAAATAGCAATATTATTAGTTGACTTTTTTTGTGAAAATATCTTCTATTTATCAGTTGATAAGCTAAAGAAGCTCTATAATGAATGGGTCATAAGGCAAAACACTTGCTAAAGGTTTTGTGAATTTAGTAGAAGCTAAGTGGGTTTAATCTTGAAGGAAAGTCCAAGGTTATGTGTGCTTTAGTGTTACATCCCAATTTTTACCCTAATTTTTTTTTAGCTGATTATAGCCATTGAACCCAATTTATTTCTTCATGTGAATTTGAATCAGTTAATTATAGCCATTGTTTTAATATGTCAAGTTATAGCCATTTCCTTCATGTTCATGTGAAATCGAATTAGTTAATTATAGTCGTTGTTTTAATATGTTAAGTTATAGCTGTTTCCTTCATGTTCATATGAAATTGAGTCAGTTAAATCTAGCCATTGTGTTAATTTATTTATGATCATGTGAAATGGAGTCAGATAATTCTAGCCATTGTATATACATGATGAATAAGTCAGTTATTATGATGAAATTTCTAATGATCACTTGATGATTATATTTAACAAACTATGATACTTGAATTGATGTTTTGGTGAGAATGTTGTTTAAATGTTCACAAGATGGAGATCGGAGAGAGAGGGGAAGCATTACGAAACAAGGTCATCAGAAGGGGATGGTCATAGGGTTCAGTCATTAGGAATGATAGGCTTGACCTAAAAACTGCCCTGGCAAGGTTATTAAAATTTGGCAATTTATTTCATGGTGGAACTGCATGAGCTAAAAGTAAAAACAATATAAATATTAAAAAAGAAAACAAAGTTCTTACCTTTAAGAAATTATCAAATAATAATATCATTTTAATATTATTTTATTATCTTAATTAAGATCATAGATAAATAATTATAAAGTGATATCATTATATTAAAATCATTAATCATACCACCTTACAACTACGTACCTATAAACATAATCAAGAAAATAAGATAATATAAATAATATTTAATATTTAAACTCTTCATCTTCTTTCTTTTTAATTTTTCCCTCTTTATTTTCTTTCTAACCAATTGAATAAAGAATTGAGCATGAAGGTCGGCTCAGACTTATCTATTCATCCTTTTTCGTGTTTCGGGAATGACTGATGAATCATTTTACCCTTGCTCGAATTTATCACTGCTTTCAGAATACTGAACATAGCACCGAAGCCTTATAGTATCGCATTCCTGTTTATTGATACCAAGTTACGCTGCATACAAAACATAGAGACAAATTGAGCCAAGCGGGAGTCTCCTCTGACTACGGTGACAGTTTGTGTCATGTAAGAAGTGATCTTTCCTTTCCATTTATTTCCTTCTTGTTACGTTGAGTCGACTTTATGTAAAGCCAATTTAAAATTCGTTGTTTCCAAGTAATCATTGCAAAACTGTTGTTTTCCTGATTTGAAAGAGAATACAACTGTATTATAGTCAAACGTATTTCATTCAGCCATCTATGTAAAATGTTAATGTACATAGATGAAGTTGTCTGCAGTCAATATTCTAGTTTAATAAATCTTCAAGTTTAATCGACTGCCACAGCATTGATTTAAATATAAAGAACGTCATAATCATAATATCTAAACATGTGTTACTCTGCCAAGCTTTGTTGAATGATTTTCTTTCTTAAAAGATGTTATACAATATGGAATAATGATCAAATCTAAGATGAGTAACAAATTCAAGTACCAAAGAAATTCACAGGCTAAAGAGCTAAAATATTGTGAAAAAGGTACAAGATATATTGATGGCGTTGAGGAATCACCGACTAGATGGCCTGTTTATGGTGAGGAGGTGTAGATGAACCTGTAATGGAAATATACAAGAATGAAATTAGTAACCAATAAATACAAAAATAAAATAATGCATTTAGCTCATGCAAGTTCCACTTTTGAAATTAGTTGTCAAGCTAAGTGGTGGAGATCAGGCTATAAACCCACATTTCGAAATCCTTGGCTAGGGTGGAATCAGGCAAACTTGCCAGAACAAATTGATCTTGTTGTTGTCTAGACGTTTCAGTTATTCTGTCGGATAACTGCTGGGACCTCAACCCACCTGATTACTTTGATGGCTGGATCAACGAACATCCCAAGCCCGACCTTGGGGTAGGGAGGGCCGTTCTATTAAATTAGAACTTGTGGGCATAAGTTAAAAGGTCCGTGGTTGGGAGGTTAAGCCTATGTTAATGCTTCTCCTCTCACCAAAGCCAGAGCTTGGACAACCAATTAAGAAAGTCTCACAAATAAAACTTTATGTTCTTTTTAACCTATAAGAATAGTATATCCCTTTCAAGCTTGAAGGTCATTTATTTTAAAATTAGATATTTTCTTTAAATTAGTTAGATGATCATGCATATTTAGCTTTGCATTTCCATTTTAGTTGAACTATAAATTGTTAAGTATTTATTTTCATCTGATCATGTAAATTATTAGATAAATGATATTCTAGATGGAATTGAAAAGCAATGTAGATTTAATTTCAGTTTTAAATCCGTTATTGAATACTACGTCATGTGAATATGAAATAGAAATTAGTTGGTTTAATGATGAAGTTAGTTAGAAGAAAACCGGTTGTTACATATGGTATCAGAGAGCTGGGTTCAACACTGAACCTAGGGCACATCACCTTCTTTAGATCTAATAAAATTTAAAACTAAATATAGGATGTTAGTATGTAGAACACCTCGCAAGAAAACTCGACATCCTATTTTTCCATACCTCATTAAGAATATGACTAAGTATGATTACTCTTGCTGTTCTGAACCACAAGGTAATGAAACACTGAGCCAAGCTATTCAATGAATGAAAAAGGAGAGAATTCGATGGACACCTGCCAAGAAGGCAGCATACAGGAATAAACTGATTCAAAACTGGAACGCTCGGCAGAGCAGCTCCCTCCTCCATTTTAATAGATCATGGATGGTACGAGACATGTACCAGACAGAACCAGAAGCTGTAAAACCAGAATAAAGATATTCTATGGATGTAGACTACCTCAATAGAGGAATTTTGCAAATAAATTTTGCTTTGTTAAGCAATGGAAATGAATTTTGCTTTGTTGAGCAATGGATATAATTTTGATTGCTTTGTTGAGCAATAGAAATGAATTTTGCTTTGTTAAGCAATGGATATAATTTTGATTGCTTTGTTGAGCAATGAAAATGAATTTTGCTTTGTTGAGCAATGGATATAATTTTGATTGCTTTGTTGAGCAATATGAATTTGTAATTAAGGATTGCTTAGTTGAGCAATGAAAATAAATCTTGATATTGGAAATATTTTTTGGCAAACAATGAGAAATTTTGAACAATAGAAATGAAAATTTCTTTTTGAGCAATGAAAACTAAACTATAAATTTAACTGTGTAAACTAACAGGTGAAACACTTGAAATACAACATGAGTAACAATGAGAATACAGAAAACCAAGAGATATTTCGTGAGAACCATCTATCCTCCAATGAACTGTTACTTCAAATTTTACAAGAAACACAACTAAAACTAGAAACTATGGAAAGAAGAATGAGCGAGATGGCAGCCTAGACGGGGGAACATCGTGAGGAAATGCAAGACACACCCAGGGTCGAGACAAAAGTCTCAGGACATAATAAAACCCCCTCCGCTAAACAAGTGGATAAACAAAGAAAGAAGGAAATTGTGGCTGATTTATCAGCAGATATTAAGAAAATTAAACCCCCTAAGTTCTTTGGTACTGAGTCCAGAGAAGAAGCCGAAGCATCGCTGATAGAGATGGAACAATACTTCAAGATCTGAAACTTTATAGAGACCTCAAAGGCAGTTTGGGGCATATACCAATTCACCAGGGAAGCAACAACTTGGTGGGGAAACACCAAGGTGGAACTAAACATTAGATCTACTGACATTACATGGGAAAAGTTCGTAGATATATTTAGGACATGATGGCTGCCTCAAACCTTCTATGACCAGAAACTCATGGAATTTCAGAACTTGAAATAGGGAGATTTGTTGGTTCACAAATACTGGGAGAAATTCACCAGATTGCTTAAATACATACCACCATATCAACAAGATACCAACCTGAAGGTAAGAAAGTTTATTATGGGGCTGAATAATAGGATAGGGGGAGCCGTAGATGTACTTGCACCACGAACCATGGAGGAGGCTTTGGAAAACGCTCAATATAAGGTTAAAAAGGATGATTCTATTCGGGACAATAAGAGAACGACCATCTGGAAATCAAAAGGCATTGAATCTAGACCACCAAGAAAACAGTTTAGGGATTATAAGAACAACAAACTTGAGAATAAAAGCAATGGAACTAATGACATAAAAGGAAATTTTCATGCGAACAAAAGTGATAGGAATAATGAGAAAGGAGGACCACCGAGGGGTTGTTATATTTGCTGAGGGAACCATTATAAGAAGCAATGCCCTAACTTCATTCATCCACAACGCCCATCTTTGCCACAACAATAGGTTTTTCAGCAAAGAATTCACGTAACCTTGGATAATAGATAGGCGGAGCAATAGATAGGTCCCATTGAAACACCGAGTAAGATTTACGGAAACCTTGTGACTATACTCATTGATACTGGAGCAACTGAATGTTTTATTTCACCTAGACTGTTAAGTAGATTACCAAAAAGAACTAGTTTTATGGCAAAACCATGGACAGTCAAATATGCAAACCAGTCAAGGGCCAAGGTAGAGCAATTCCTGTTTGAAGCTCAGGTTGATTTTCCGGACTTCTTTACAGAATTGAATTTATATATAGCTCCGCTAGGATCTTATGACATTATCATTGGAATAAATTGGCTTAGTGAACATAAGGCTAAGGTAGATTGCCTTGCCAAAATCATCAATTGTGTAGATGATAGAGGTAGACCCACAAGTATTTTAGGGATCAAACATGAAATTAGAGCCCAACAGATTTCAGCAATGCAACTTAAGAGATATGGAAGGAAAGGTTGTGAAATATTCGTAGTAAGGGTTGAAGATACAAGAGAAACCACTTATGGGGATGATTATATTTATGAAGATGGAGCAATTAAGCAAAAAATTAAAAGAATCATTCGAAGAAAAATATCCCTATTTGAAAAACTATCAAGATGTATTTCCTAAGGAACTCCCTGGCTTACCCCCTTCCCGGAAATTTGATTTTACCATAGACTTGATACCAGGAACAGAACCTGTATCCAGAGCCCCATATAAGATGACCACCATGGAACTTATGGAATTGCAGATTCAACTGCAGGATATGTTGGATAAGAAGATGATTCGACCTAGTGTCTCACCGTGGGGAGCCCTTGTGTTATTTGTAAGAAAGGATGAAACCATGAGGCTATGTATAGATTACAGGATGCTTAATAAAGTCACCATCAAAAATTGATAGCCATTACCCAGAATAGATGATTTCTTCGATCAAATGAAGGGTGCGACTGTGTTTTCAAAAATTGACTTAAGATTAGGATACCATCAACTGTGAATTAAAGAAGATGACATACACAAAATTGCTTTCAGAACTAGATATGGACATTATGAGTTTACGGTGCTGCCGTTTGGATTAATTAATGCTCCTGCGACCTTTATGAACTTAATGAACAACATATTTTAGGATTGTCTGGACAAATTTGTGTTGGTTTTTATAGATGATATTCTAATATATTCCAAAAATGAAGAAGAACATCAGAGACACTTAGAGATAGTATTGCAAAGACTTAGAGAACATAAGTTATATGGGAAATTATCAAAGTGTGCTTTTTACCAGAAAGAAATTCAGTATCTGGGGCATATAATTTCGGCACAGGGCATAGCAGTAGATCCATCTAAGATTAAAGCAATTAAGGAATGGCCCATACCTAGAAACGTATCTGAAGTCAGGAGCTTTATGGGATTAGTCGGATTTTATAGAATATTTGTCAAGAACTTCTCTAGGATAGCCTATCCGATCACATCGCTTCAGAGGAAGGGAAAGAAATTTGTTTGGACAGAAAAATGTCAGTCAGCTTTTAAGTTTCTAAAAGAAGAATTGACTATTGCACCTATCTTAAGGGTACTCGATCTGCATAAACCGTTTGTGGTAATTACCGATGCTTCAGGTGAAAGATTAGGGGGTGTATTAATGCAAGAAGAACAAGTCATTGCTTATGAGTCTAGGAAGCTGAAAAATTAGAAACAAAATTATGCACCTCATGCTCTGGAATTAGCAGCCATAGTACATGCTTTATAGTTTTAGAGGCATTATCTAATTGGAAAACCTTTTGAACTCTGATCTGATCATCAAAGTTTAAAATATATTTTCACTCAGCAAAATTGGAATGCTAGACAGAGAAGATGGTTAGAATTTTTAGTGGATTATGAATTTGACATAAGCTACATTAAAGGGAAAGAAAATAAGGTGGCTGATGCCTTAAGTTGGAGAAGGAATATTTCAGCAATGACCAAGGTAAACTTCCAATTGAGGGACCAAATTTTACAAGATTTGGAGCATGACGAGTTTTATGTAGAAATCAGCATGACACTTATTAGAGATCCGCAGGACCTCGAGTACTCAGATTTTAACTTAGAAGAAGATGGATTGTTGAGATATCGCCACAGAATTTATGTACCCAATCATCCTGAGCTACAAAGATTAATTTTAGGTGAGTATCACTCAACCTCATATTCAAGACACCCGAGAGTAACGAAAATATTATTTGACATAAAACCCTTATACTTTTGGAAGGGAATGAAAAGAGAGATAATTGAGTTTGTAGCAAGTTGTTTAGAGTGTCAAAGAGTGAAAGCGGAACATCGATACCCAACAAGATTGTTGCACCCAAATGAGGTACCTAAATGGAAGTGGCAAGTAATATCCATGGACTTTGTACAAGGGTTGCCCATGACCTGAAATTGACATAACACTATTTTGGTCGTAGTTGATAGGTTGATTAAGGTTGCACACTTTATTCTAGGGAATTTATCCAATGGAGCACTTGAGAGAGCCCATAAGTTTATAAAAAAGATTTTCAGATTACACTGGATTCCAGAGAAAATTATTTCAGATAGGGATACTAGGATAACATCCAGATTTTGGTAAACACTATTTTCAGCCTTGGGCACTAAACTAAATATAAGTTCAGCTTATCATCCTGAAACAGATGGTCAGATAGAGTGAGTGAATCAGGTATTAGAGGACCTTCCAAGGGTTTGTCGCATGGATTGACAGTATCAATGGGAAATGTACTTACTTTTGGTTGAATTTGCATATAATAACTCATAACAGTCTTCGATTAAGATGGCTCCTTTTGAGGCCTTGTATGGTCGTAAATGCAGAGCCCTAGTAAGTTGGAATCGATTAGAAGATAGGGTCATTATCGGACCATAAATGCTTCAAGAGATGGAAGAGCAAGTACTTTAGATTCGCCAGAGGTTGAAGGAAGCAAATGACAGGCAGAAAACTTATGCTGATTCTAAAAGAACACCCAGAGAATTTATAGTAGGGGACAAGGTGTTACTGAGAGTTAAGCCTCAAAAGAGTACTATTAAGTTTGGTAAGAATGCTAAATTGGCCCCCAGATATGTAGGACCTTTCGAAGTTTTGGAGGTTGTTAACCCAGTGGCCTACAGAATTGCTTTACCACCAGCGCTTGCCAGGATGCATAATGTCTTCCATGTGTCTTACCTTATGAAGTTTGTTAGTCACCATGAGCACATGATTGATTGGAAATTGTTGCAGGTGTGAGGGCCAGGAGTGGTAGAGGTAAAATCGTTCAGAATACTCGAGAGGTACGTAAGCTGGGCTTACAGAATCAAGAGGTAACTCAGTGCAAGGTCCAGTGGGACCAGTATACAGAAGATAATGCCACATGGGAAGATTATCATGATATTTATTAGAAATATCCCTATCTTTTCACAGAAAGTGAAAATTGAATATTTCATTTCTTTTATGTATTAAATAACAAATTGATACTATTTTATCGTGGACGATGAAAAATCTAAGGGGGTGAATATGTTACATTCCAATTTTTGCCCTATAATTTTTTTAGCTGATTATAGCCGTTGAACCCGATTTATTTCTTCATGTGAATTTGAATCAGTTAATTATATCCATTGTTTTAATATGTTAAGTTATAGCCATTTCCTTCATGTTCATGTGAAATCGAATCAGTTAATTATAGCCGTTGTTTTAATATGTTAAGTTATAGCCGTTTCCTTCATGTTCATATGAAATTGAGTCAGTTAAATCTAGCCATTTTGTTTATTTATTTATGATCATGTGAAATGGAGTCAAATAATTCTAGCCGTTGTATATACATGATGAATAAGTCAGTCATTATGATGAAATTCCTAATGATCACTTGATGATTTTATTTAACAAACTATGATACTTGAATTGATGTTTTGGCAAGAATGTTGTTTAAATGTTCACATGATTAAGATCGGAGAGAGAGGGGAAGCATTACGAAACGAGGTCATTGGAAGGGGATGGTCATAGGGTTCAGTCATCAGGAATTACAAGTTTGACCTAAAAACCGCCTGGGCAATTTATTTCATGGTGGAACTATATGAGCTAAAAGTAAAAACAATATAAATATTAAAAAAAAAAAACAAAGTTCTTACCTTTAAGAAATTATTAAATAATAATATCATTTTAATATTATTTTATTCTCTCAATTAAGATCATAGATAAATAATTATAAAGTGGCATCATTATATTAAAATCATTAATCATACCACCTTACAACTATGTACTTATAAACATAATCAAGAAAATAAGATAATATAAATAATATTTAATATTTAAACTCGTCATCTTCTTTCTTTTTAATTTTTCCCTCTTTATTTTCTTTCTAGCCGATTGAATAAAGAATCGAGCATGATCTTTTGTAACTGTTGGGTAGCCATAAGGTCAGTTCAGACTTATTTATTCATCCTTTTTCGTGTTTCGGGAATGATTGATGAATCATTTTACCCTTGCTCGAATTTATCATTGCCTTCAAAATATTGAACATAGCACCAAAGCCTTATAGTATTGCATTCCTGTTTATTGATACCAAGTTACACTACATACAGAACAAAGAGACGAATTGAGCCAAGCGGGAGTCTCCTCTGACTACGGTGACAGTGTGTGTCACGTAAGAAGTGATCTTTCCTTTCCATTTATTACCTTCTTGTTACGCTGAGTCGACTTTATGTAAAGCCAATTTAAAATTCGTTGTTTCCAAGTAATCATTGCAAAACTGTTGTTTTCTTGATTTGAAAGAGAGTACCACTGTATTATAGTCCAACGTATTTCATTCAGCCATCCATTTAAAATGTTAATGTACATTGATGAAGTCGTTTGCAGTCAATATTCTAGTTTAATAAATCTTCAATTTTAATCGACTGCCACAACATTGATTTAAATATAAAGAATGTCATAATCATAATATTTGAACATGTGTTACTCTGCCAAACTTTCTTGAATGATTTTCTTTCTTAAAAGATGTTATACAATATGGAATAATGATCAAATCTGAGATGAGTAACAAATCCAAGTACCAAAGAAATTCACAGGCTAAAGAGCCAGAATATAGTGAAAAGGGTACAAGATATATTGATGGCGCCGAGGAATCACCGGCTAGATGGCCTGTTTATGGTGAGGAGGTGTAGATGAACCTGTAATGGAAATAGACAAGAATGAAATTAGTAACCAATAAATACAAAAATAAAATAATGCATTTAGTTCATGCAAGTTCTACTTTTGAAATTAGTTGTCAAGCTGAGTGGTGGAGATCGGGTTATAAACCCACATTTCGAAATCCTTGGCCAGTGTGGAATTAGGCAGCTTGCCAGAACAAATTGATCTTGTTATTGTCCAGACACTTCAGTTATTTTGTTGGATAACTGCTGGGACCTCAACCCACTTGATTACTCTGATGGCTGGATCAATGAACATCCCAAGCCCGACCTCGGGGTAGGGAGGGCCATTCTATTAAATTAGAACCTGTGGGGATAAGTAAAAAGGTTCGCGGTTGGGAGGTTAAGCCTATGTTAATGCTTCTCCTCTCACCAAAGCCAAAGCTTGGACAACCAATTAAGAAAGTCTCACAAATAAAACTGTATGTTCTTTTTAACTTGTAAGAATAGTATTTCCCTTTCAAGCTTTAAGATCATTTATTTTAAAATTAGATATTTTCTTTAAATTAGTTAGATGATCATGCGTATTTAGCTTTGCATTTCCATTTCAGTTGAACTATAAA
This sequence comes from Cupressus sempervirens, assembly GCA_028749045.1. Classification (NCBI taxonomy): domain Eukaryota; kingdom Viridiplantae; phylum Streptophyta; class Pinopsida; order Cupressales; family Cupressaceae; genus Cupressus; species Cupressus sempervirens. The sequence continues at coordinate 209,109,434 of CM053792.1, forward strand.
TTGTTAAGTATTTATTTTCATCTGATCATGTAAATTATTAGATAAATGATATTCTAGATGGAATTGAAAAGCAATGTAGATTTAATTTCAGTTTTAAATCCATTATTGAATACTATGTTACGTGAATATGAAATAGAAATTAGTTAGTTTAATGCTGAAGTTAGTTAGAAGAAAACTGGTTGTTACATTTAGTTGGAGTTGTACTAGGATGCATGACTTCTTGGAAAGCTGAATGCTTCACCTCTGTGACCATCACTATGATGCAATGAGTGCTAAGTGAACCATTCGTTCTCATGAAAGATGGGTTCTTGTGAAAGACGACTAATGAAACATGGATCAATGAGTTTGACTCAAACTACATGGTTGAATCTTGATTGCAATCTAATAATTTGACTTGTGGAAAATATTTCCTACTTATCAATTGGGGAGCTAAAGGAGCTCTATAATGAATGATTCAGAAGGCACAACATTGCTGAAGGTTTTGCAAATGGGCTAGCAAGCTAAAAGGGCTTAAGCTTGGGGGAAACTCCATGGTTAGGCTTGCTTGAGTTGTACTAATGGAATGGGTAACTTTTTGGGAAGGTCCAATGCTTCACCTTTGTGAGCATCACGTAGATGCAATGAGTGCTAAGATTACCATTCAGTCTCATGAGAGAGGGGTTCTTGTGAGTCACTCTCATGAAATATGGGTCAATGAGTTTGACTTGAAAACTACATTGTTGAATCCAAATAGCAATATCATAATTCGACTTGTGGAAAATATCTCCTACTAATCAATTGATGAACTAAAGGGACTCTATATTGAATGGTTCATATGAGACAACATTTGTTTAAGGTTTTGAAAATGGAGTAGCAAGTTACTTGGGCTTAGTTTTGGGGAAGATCCATGGTTAAATGCGCTTGAGCTGGATTAGTTTTCGGATGGGTGACTTTTGAGGAAGGCCCAATGCTTCACCTTTGTGAGTATTGCCTAGATGTAATGAGTGCTAAGCGTACCATTCAGCTGCATGAGATATGGGTTCTTGTGAACCACTACTCATGAAACATGGGTCAATGAGTTTAACTAAAAAACAAAACAGATTTTTTATATTGAAGATCGTTTGCAAACCTTGTGCTCATTCAAGCAACAACATGAGACTTACAAGCTTAAGTTGTTCAAGCTCCTTACGAGCAACGACACTAGAAACAACAATTGGAAGACCAAGATTCACAACTTAGAATCCACTTTTTACAATGAGAGAAATACAACCAAGAGTCACAACTTAGAATTCCACAAAGATGCCTCTCGTGGGATTTGAACTAGGGTCTCCACAATGAGCTCATTGTTTCTGTAATATTCCGAATGAATATTCCACTAATTTTGCTCACAAAACAGATTCCAGCACCAGTAGATAACTCAGCAAACAAATCGATAAATGCTCATTAAATACCTTAGAATGTTATTGTATTATACATCAGCAATACAATAACTATTATTGTCACCACAATCCATTCTTAAAAACAGTATTACAGTCAGATTGGAAATATTAGACCAGAAATACAATATAAGCACAAGTGAGACACTTGAAATGACGCCTCCACCACTATGGGTTTTCGTCCACTGTCTTCCACCTTGTGGGCTTTCATCCTCCAATCGGGCTGAAGCTGAAGCTTCCAATTGACTCTCCAAGAGAGATCAATTAATCAGATAAAAAACCAAGCAAATATCCAAACATGTAGAAATGAGCTTCTTCTCCGCCTTTTAAAGACCCAACTTGTGACTCTTCAGCTTCTGTATTCTTGTCTTTTTGTCTTATACCTCCTTGTCACTTTTAGCTTACTTATAATATCAAATTGACCTTTTATAAATTTAAATTATGCTCTCATAGTCAATTTTAATATTATATGAATTTCTTTAAATTTCCCAATGTCCCAAAAAGGGGACATTACAGTTTCAGCCAACTAGGCTAAACACCTTGGACAAAAACAACACAGTTGAATCCTGATAGTGATATTATAATTTGGTTTGTGGAAAATATCTCCTAATTATCAATTCTCTCTCTTAACCCCACAAAGCACACTGTCATAGAACACCATGACCCCCATGGTCCAGTAGGTTTTTGACTGGATTCTCAGGATCTATATTTATATATTTTGATAATATCAAATTTGCAATGTTTATTTATACTTATATTTTGCTATGCCTATATGCCTTGTGACTATGCCTTTCAACTATGCCTTGAAATTATGGCCTGTGAAAATCAATAAATGTTCAGACATGGGACTGATGTGCATGCTATTTAATTTGTGTCTGTGCATTATCACATTTTTCTTTATCAAAAGTGATGTTTTTGGTTGTCATACAAAACTTGTGAGTGTGCCTGGTACGTGTATCTCAATTAACTAGGTATTCACTGCATTTCCTTTCGCGATTGTAGATTTGATTCAATTATGCAATTTATTTAACTCACTCTGATAGCTAGAATAGGGCAATTTCCATTTACAGTACTGCAGTGATATTGAATGTGAAACTGAGATTGCATTGACAAAAATGGCTATATAGACAAGGAATTTTAGAATGTCATTTTTATATTTTGAACTCCTGCTATGCATCAGGACAGACTTGACAAAGATTTATATCCAACTTTTTTTTAATCTTCTCTAAAGTTGTGTTCTTCAGTTGGTTACAAGATTTGAGTTGTTTTTTGCCTTCAGAATTGCAGATGAGATTCACAGTCCAACTACTAGAAGAAATAAAGAATGGCAAAAGAAGCTGCCTTTGGTGGTCTTGCGTGCAGAGGAGATATTATACTCCAAAGCAAATTCAGAAGTACCTAAATTTCTATCATCTCTGTTTGTTCAGCATGCAATAGGATACTGTGTTGGCAGTAGCTTTTCATTATGTCATACCTAAAGAACTAGTTGAACTTTAGTGAATTGTTATAAATTATTGAATTTTTTTAGTTCATCAAATATCATTTTAATGTGTACAAGTGATTGCAGGCAGAATATATGGACTTGAAAACGTTGCGGGCCCGAATAGAGGATGCTGTAAATATTATGATTAGAAGAGATGAAAGCACTGAGAATGATGGTCAATATTTGGAACCTTGTGTGGAAGGTATATTCGATATTGTGCCCCTGCCATAGTGGTGTTGCATCTCTTGTCAGCTATATTTTGCTGTGATGAATATCCTATCTTTAATACTATGACTCATTAGAAAATAATTCTGACACCAGACTGGAAAAAGAAGTGTAGTAATAATTCTGGAATGTTACTTATATTACTGAGCATTAGTGGATAAAGTTTTTTAGTAATTTTGATAGTACAGAGCATTAAGTTTTATGATGTCTGCAATGATCATTTCCCTAACAGAACATAATTTTTTGTTGCTTTATTTTTTGCAGCGGCTCTATATGTTGGATGCCCACCAAAGAAAGCACCCAGGAGCCAGAGGCACATTTCAAGAAGTTGTGTAGGTAGTAGCCAATCATTGGCTACATCCTCCGTCACCCCTTTCATAGGCAAGTGCAATGATTATGAGGGTTCTTCATTGGTTAGTCAAGGAAATACACAGGAGACTAGATTTATCAATGCAGAATATTGTGCTGGAGTTTCATCTTCTTTAGGTTGTGAGCAGTATCCTGTAATGCCCATCCACGCTACACCTGGCCATCCAAGTTCAGTTGTCTGCACCCCTAGAGTTGACACAATACCTTCCACCAATGATGCACTCTTCTCTCTTCTAAATCCACGTTCAACTGGCAACATAAATTTTAACCAAGGAACTCCTTCGGCATGGAATGGACCATCTCAACAGCAGCCATTTTTGCGTACAAATGAAAGAGGAGCAATTGTGCATCCTCATGAGCTTCAAAACAGGTTTGATACAAGGCTTCTTTGCATGCCTGTTCCATGGTCTCTGTCTTCTGCATCCACATGCAATGCAATGTCAACACCCTGGCGTGTAACACCACCATTCCAATTAGATGTCTCAAACAGGCCTTCAATTAGTTTCCCTTCTCATGCGATATTGACTCCTGTAGTTGCTGAATTACCGACTCCTTGCTTGAATTCTGAACTGCAAATTCAAATGCATCCAGTAGTGTCAAAAAATAGCATCCACACAGGGTCCAATTCTGCAAAATACACAACAGAATTGCACTCTTTTGATGGCACACATGGTACATACAAAAGCTTTCAAAGCAATGCAGAAAGAGATTCATCTGCAGATCTGGGTCGCAAAACAGCATCCGAAGATGCGTGTGATCTAGATTTAAGATTGGGCCCATCATCAGATCCATGCTTTCACATTGCAACCACTGGAAGCTACGATGTTGAAGATTTAGAATCAAGTAATTCTAGAGCAAAGGGTCAAGTAGAAGATCAGGCTCTAGAAAATTTAAAGGTGAATGATTCTTTTGGTTCCGGTTCTGAATCAAATCAGGATTTTCATTGTTTTTCTCCTTCTCTTAGTTCAGGATTTGATTTCCCAGAAGCACTTCCAAGGGAGAATATAGGTCTATGCGTCAACAGATATACAATCAACCAAGCAACAGATGTTGAAATGCCAAGTGCAAAGCACAGCAGGTGTGATAAAGAGTGGATGGTCGATCAAATAGATGTCGATTCAACAGATAAGCAGCAAATGTGTGAATTGCAGATGGGGCTCGGACTTTCTTTGTCCAGAAGAAGAAATGATATATAGTCAATGATACCTGGTGAAAATGTAGGACTGTCGAATAGAAGACATGTCCTGCTGTTGTATATAATGCTGACCCTTAAGGGCCAATGGCCTCTGTCCTAGAGTGCCAATTTCTCTAACTGGATCTTGTAAAATTAAATGTCTTTTTAAACGAAGGCTATTTGGACAATATCCACTCCCCCTTTCCCTCTATTAACCACAAATACATTAGGTCTTGTTTTGTATAGAGTGGTGAAGGAAGGTATCTAAAACTAGGTGAGCAAACTTAATATAATTATATGCTTATGCCTGGCTAATCTTTCTTATGACGTTGCTTTTCTCATATGAAAATTTCAATAGAAAATTCAACCAGCCTGGATAACCAGTTAATACCATCAACTGGTGATTGGGTTTGATGTTAAATCATCACACCAGTCCATTCTTCACAGTTTTAATTTTAATTAAGTTGAACCTATTGTACCCAAATGAGGATTTTTACCCCACCAGCTAACAAACTTTGTATAACTTAATTTTCGAAGACCTCAGCTGCCAAAGCAATTTAAGTGACTTCCTTTTCAGTGAAAATCAGGCCTAAATAGGAAGTACCCTGTCTGTAAATCGAAGTTACAATCTGGTTTCCTCTTATGGATTAATTGTTTTTCTAGGAATGATACAGGGGGCTTTCAATGATCCCATGATTAAAATAAAGAGTGGTTCTTTAAATGAGCATCTTTCATATTCAGTGATTAGGTCTGGTACGTGTGCATGTAATCGGTGTGGGCATCGGGCACTCTAAATGTTGTGGACGGGGAAGCATAAATTCAAATAATAAAGTATTGCAGTACAATTAGTTCGCTAATAATAGAATAACACATCTTGGTAAAACCTTGACAAAGCACCAAGGAAACATCCTCAGGACAAGGTATCAGTCGTCTTATTGCTGAGAGAAAGCAAAAGCAATACAATCCCCAGAATTGCTGCTACCATAATTGCTATTGCAATTTGCAATTCAACTACTCTTGCAATTTACAATTAACAACTTCATCAATTTGCTTTTCCAATTTATAATTCTCAATTTTTTTTGGCCTCAAAGACAACAAATATATATATATATATCCAAGATAACAACCATCACTAAACATACAAAAGCTCTCTTTTATTCCTTTAAAATAAATAAGCAATTTCTTGTTAAAGGAAAAAAAAAGCCTTTCTAAAAAAAATATGAATTTTTTTATTGTTGTCACAATCCTACAATCTTCACCTTGACCATAATTTTCTTGGTACCTCCTATATTAGCTTCTTTTAGCTCCTTGGACCTTTCTTGAAATTTCATCAGGAGTAGTCATCTAAACACACGTCTCTAATAGCAAGAGATTTCAAGCCTCAGCTAAATCAACAAGCGTCAATGAGTACTAATAACTGATCAATCCATGTTCCAAATGCAACATTGTACTCTCAGGAAGCTCCCAATTAATTGACCAATGTACTCAACAACAAAAGAACTAACCAAACAAGATCAATCGTCAAAGTTCCTATTGTAGAATCAGAAATATCCTCATGACGTTTGTGATCTATATCCTCAAATGAATATCATATGCTCCAATGAACATATCACACTACCAAAAGCACTTGACATGCCAAAACTTCGATGTGTGAACAAAAGTCCATTGTGGCATGACACAAAACTTTCTTCTAAACCAAGGAACACAACCTTTAGAAGTTGGAAAATTGTAAAATATATCAAGTTGTCTAGGAGCATTTGGATCATAGAACAATCAACTACATAGCTCATAAACAATCAACGACTTAACCTCCAATGCTTTCAACGGAGTGAAACTGTAAACCCGACATAAACAATCCATATTGAAGCTCAAATTGTGGATATCAACACCCATCCAATATGAAAACCTTCTCATTGTTGTTGTTTGCTTTCTCAAAATATTGAAAAGAACCTCATGCACCAAACACAATCGAATTGTGCTAAGAGCTCTCATATCCAAATCTTTCTTGTGCCCATTAGACATATTTGTAGAGTTCTTTAACTTTCCTACCAATGCATTGTGCAATCCTTGTTGGACTAACAATTCATGAATCTTGAGCTTCCACAACTCAAAGCTATTATTGCCATTAAATTTATCCATCTTGAACATTGCCTTCGAAACCTTTTCCATTTGATTCTCCAAAATCGACACCAAATCCTGTTGAGGGAAAAGGATCGTTGCAAATGTGATAACACTTCTCTTATTTTTGTGTGTTCCAAGTGCATATTTGAATGTATATAAATATGAGTAGAGGAGGCATTTCTCATGAATTGACATGTCTCTATGGTAAATTGCATGTTAATCACCATAAGAACAATATATTAACAACTGTGTGTGTGTGTCTAATTGATGATTAAGCAATTGTAATAATATTTTTGAATGAAAAAGCAACAAGAGGGTCCTGGCCCGTGGTACAAAACACATACAAATACAAGGCCTGACAAACATGCCAACAACAACATAAAGAGCATATAGAGTCAACACAATGGGTGTTGACAGAAAACAAACTCACACCACAAGTCAAGGTAGGTGAGGACACAAAGGGGAAACCCACAAATAAGGGCCAAACTCACACCACAAGAGAAGGAGGGCGTGAGTTCCTCTCTCGCTTTTGAACAACTGTCCAAGTGACACCATCCTTTGGATCCCCAACAAAGGAGACATCGGAAGGGCAGTTGACAACACAATAGCGCGAGTGCTGAAAAAATTGAGCTACATTAGAACCATGGTGCAAGGCCACCGAAGAAGAGGGAGCATAAGTGCCTACCAAGCCAGAGGGTCGAGCACAAGCAGAGTCAGTGGCAATAGTAAGAAGGCTTGGAAGAGTGGTTGAAGCAACTGTAGCTGCCAGATTATGAACAACATCAGGTGCCACATCAAGAATATCCGCAGGGGCAACAACATCATTAGTAGTATGGGAGACATCAGAGGAGGACTCCGAGAGGGAGTCATCAACATGAACAGTCAAATGGTCGGAACAAGAAACCTTCCACCAAGTAGCAACACCTTTGCGGCACAAAAGAGCACAATCCGAAGCTAAATGACTATAGAAGGTTTGTCTCTAGATCAATTCAATCCGACTGAAGCTACAAAATTAACACTTCCTCTTAGCTAGGGAGGATTGTTATAGAACACATTATGCTCTCAAGCATATAGAGAAATATTGTTTAACAAATAAGCATACATGGATTGTCTCTAGATCAATTCAATCCAAGTGAAGCTACAAGATTAACACTCCTTAGCTAGGGAGGATTGTCATATAACAATTATGCTCTCAAGCATATAGAGAAATATCATCTCAATATGATATTATTGGAAATGACATATTAATGATATCAAATCATATCCACCAAATTTTGATTTCATAAAAAATATGATTTAGGAAGGAATATTAACCATATGATATTCATCATACTTATATTTTCTTGGTATGCGCACTAGCATCAAGTCAATGATACCTGCCAAAGAGAATATTCGCATGTGGTGTAAACACCACATCATATCCTAGTGGAATATGTATTATTTGATCTCTAGGACATCAACCGAATGTAGTCCATCAGAATAACAAGTAAACTATCATGATCTCCAAAACAACAACTTAATGTAGTCCATCATTATTATTTGATAGGTTGTCATGACCTCCTAGACAATAACTTAATTTAGTCCATCGTAACAAGAAGTCAAGCCATTGTTAAGATCGTCACCTTACAATAGCGAGCATAACCAAACATCGATGAAAGTTTGCCACCTCTCATGATGTTTTCCAACATAATCATGTAGTATCTCACATGATATCCACCATGACCATATCAGAGGGTGGGTCTACCGTAGTTGCTCCTAGAGGGTGAAAAAAGGGCTTTCACCTCAAAGTTCTCTCCCCCAGAGAAGAATGCATTACAAGGAATTTCACTTCGAACTTCTCCCTAATCATGTAGTATCTCACATGATATCCACCATGACCATATCAGAGGGTGGGTCTACCGTAGTTGCTCCTAGAGGGTGAAACGAGGGCTTTCACCTCAAACTTCTCTCCCCCAGAGAAGAATGCATTACAAGGAATTTCACTTTGAACTTCTCCCTATCAAATCTATTTTTTGTCCAAGGTTTTTTTTGATGGAATGCTAGATTCCCTTTGAATCTGATATCAACCTTTTGACCTCTCCATACAAGGTTACCTCTAATGAGGTGTCAGACTCCCTCTTTATATAGAAGGATATTCATAATTCCAATTATCAATGATATTCGCTTCAATAGCCTCACTTTATCTAGCCCGATCATTAGATGACTAATTAATTCTAGATCATAACATCTTTGGAGGTACTGTCATAAGATTGAACCTACACAATATTTAGTAGCATGTGTAAAGTACCAAACTTCTTTTCCTACATTTTCCTACAAGAACATCCTTAGACATAAAGGAAAATATCAAGGCAAATAACTCTTATAGTATGTACATAATTACAAATAAGAGAGAGACTACAATGAGTGGATAAATGCAATACTCAAGGATAAGAATACTTATCCGCACATGAGGGTCCATAGGCATTTGAGAATGAAACATCACTTCTCTAAAATGGTTCAAATGGGAATAGAACATTTTTTATTATTTCCCCCACAATGTAAAATTCTTGTTCTTATATCATTTGAACAATTTTTACATCATGTGAAATATGGAAAACTTCTTTTTATTCATTCTCATAAGAGTTCATGGATGTGAGGTGCACCGTCAATTCTCAATGCTTTAGAATTAATAATCTACCATGTATTACTGAGTTGTTTTGCTTCAACTTTCAAATTATGTCTCATAATTTAAACATGACTTTTCCTGCATGTAGTTGTTTCCCACAATTTTGTTTAATAACAAGTGTTTCAATACCTTCATCATATAGGGTATGATCTATGGAAGTTTATCTTTATTTTGACTTCTTACTTGGTTGTAATGCTAAGCCTTAATCATGAACCTAAATAAGACTCATCTCAAAGGGATCTTTATAACATTCATCAGTTGTCAAATTTTCATCATACTTATTATTGCAACTACATAATGATTACTTTCGGCTCCAATAGATTCATGATGTCCCATATATCTAATAAAGAGCTAGATCATAAAATTGTTGTTTTAATACAAACCTAGCTCACTCCAATATGAAATTGCTATAGGTAAGATGGATCATCAATCTATCAATCAAACATTCTTTTGTTTATTTTAGTGCTATTCCTTTGTCATTAAATTTATTTGTTTGTCCCATTATAATTATAACCTTCACAAAATAGATTTGATAGATATCATACCACATACATATGAGCTCCTACAAGTTGGCCAACACAAATTTGTCTATGGAGTTGATTCTATTATTTTTCCTTGTCTCTGAATGTTTTCGAGCGTAAAGACTAGTGATTCTCTTCATTGTTTTTGTAGATTCCTCATTGGTTGATATTAAGATAATACTCGTTTGTTCTTAGGCAAACATCATTATCACATTCGTCAAGTTCTACAGTATTCTATCGAACATGCTTTATATTCTATCACTGTCTGTGTATTAAGTGACATTTTTCTTCATAAATCAATAACACAAGTAGTTAGCTTTTCCTTATACGTGAAAGATTTTCTTCTAAGAAGACTATGATTGACCATTAACTGGGTGAACTTGCCCTAACATAGATATTATTTATTTTGTAAGGTTTTAGGCCCTTTATGACCAAGTTTGACCTTGGTACCAAAGTTGACTTTCATTGCAAAAGTTGAGAAATTTGAGAAATTGTTGATTTGATTATGTTTTAGGATGAATATAATGTTAGGATGAGCAACCGTATAAGCGTTCAATTGTGTTGGTCCCAAAAAAATTAATTTGCAATTTTGAGTTGTTTAAGGGTATCAGATATCAATATTGATTTTGATCCAAAAAATGGACTCATGACCATCAGATATAGTAGGGAGCAATTTTTGTGCCAATTTGAGAACTTTTGAAAATTAGGTCAAAAAATATATAAGGGGTCAAAAGGTTTTTTTCAATTCATTTCACATGCAACACTTTGAGCTTCAGAGGCGACACAACTGTTCAATAGACTACCCGCCACTTGTAAGTGACAAAAAAAATTCATTTTAGTTGATTTTTTTTTTTTTTTGCACTCTTTGTTTTTAATTTATCATTTCCTCATATGGCCACTCCGTTTCCTCATCTCGTATAGTGGAAAACCTCATACACGACATGGCATCACTTGTATTTATTCCTATAGAAGTCATTCCTAGGTTGTCTGGGGACTAACCACCTCTCATCCGAGGTGCCCTAGATAGATAGTTTTCTCATCTTGTCTGACAAGAATCCTCAAATGAGGACATACCCTCTTCTAAGACTCAATTTTGGCTCGTACGCTGAGCCTTAGTACCTCTTTTGATTCCTTGTTTTCTTGTATCAAATATAGTGAGCATTTTTCGATGCTTAGACATAGAATTTTTGAACTGTGACTTTGCAGATAGATTTCTCATTTTGTTTAACACCTTTTTATATGTTTGTTTTGTAGTTTCTAGTATGTTTTGAGCATATATATCAAACAATTACTTATAGTCATCTTTATTTTATCTTCGTATAGGTTGACTTAAAGATAGCAGATTTTCACAATCCATGATAATGAGATTCATGCTTCTGGGTAAGATTGTGTGAGTTTTTTGCATCAACGTTTCGAATCATACTCAATGATCCATCATCAGGATGAGAGTGCTAAGAATGTGTCAAAATATGTTGCAGTCCCAGTGTGTGTCTCCTCCCATTGATGTCCTTCCTTTTATTGAAGGCATCTCGCACAAAATTTCCAAAATTCTTCTCAATAAAGGCGTTCGATGTGCCTTTAGACCGCTCTCCACTATTAGGCATCGAATGCCTTCTCTTAAGGACTCTAGAGACACCCTATCTAATTCAAGGGTCTATAAGGTGTTGTGCTCATGTGGTATGCCTTACATTGGTGAAACGGGTAGATCTTTTGCCACAAGAATCAGAGAACATAGTGCTGACATCAAGCATGAGAGGGTGGTCAAATCTGCCTTAGCCAAGCACTCATCTTCTACCAAATATCACATATGTTTGGAAAACACTCAGATCCTTGTAAAAGAGGACAATTATTATAAGAGGAAGATGAAGGAGGCTATTGAAATATTTAATCATCCCTCCAATCTCAATTGAGATGAAGGTTGGGCTCTTAGTATTTCTTGGCATCCATTATTATCCTCCATCAAGAGTCCCGTTACCCCCCCTTGAAATATACATATACATATACACATGTACATACATACATACATACATATATACATACATACATACATATATATACATCCATACATGTATATATATATATATATATATATATATATATTAAAAAAAAAAAAAATATATATATATATATATATTAATATATATATATATATATATATATATATATATATATATATATATATATATATATATATATATATATATATATATATATATATATATATATATATATATATGCATATACATATGCATATACATATACATATATGTATTTACATATATACATATATGTATTTACATATATACATATATGCAAATCGATTTAGCAATATATATATTTTCTTATATGTGTGGGCATGTATATATAGATAACTGTATATATATTATTATTATATTTGTCTTTATATTTTTATTTCATTTTCTTAAATTATTTATTTATTTATTTATTATTATGATTTTATTTTATTTTATTTATTTTATTTTATTTTATTATATATATATATATTGCAATATATATATTTACATAGATGTGTGGGCGTATATAGATAGCTGTATATATATAATTATTATTGTATTTGTCTTTATATTTTTATTTTGTTTTCTTAGTTTAAAATTATTTATTTATTATTATTATGATTTTATTTTATTTTATCTTATTATTATTATTATTATTATTATTTTTTTGCGTCTATTTATCCTTCATTTTATTTTGGCTTGTATTGTGTTTTTGTTTGGTGTGAGTTGTATTTTATTATTATTATTATTTCTATTTATATTTATATTTTTAATGGTATATATATATATATATATATATATATATATATATATATACTTTTTATTATTATTGTTGAGTATTCATTTATTTAATTTTATTTTTTTGTGTCTATTTATCCTTCTTTTTATTTTGGTCTTGTATTGTGTTTATGTTTGATGGGTGTTGTATCTTTCCTTTTTGTGATTATTATTGTTATTATTATTTATAGTATTTTATATATAATTTATTTTCCACTTATTTATAAATATTTATATGTTTACATATTTGGGGCTTGTTTCGTTCTCTTTTATCTTGCATGTTTCGTCTCCCCTGCTCTTGTTTTCTTTCTCCATGCCCCTTGGTTTTTCTCCTATTTTTATAGTTTATCTTTCTCCTTAGGTTTGCGTGCTTACCTCTGCCCCTCTCTCTTTATTTAGTCTGGGTTTGCAACATATTTTGACACATTTTTAGCACTCTCATCCTTATGATGGATCATTGAGTATGATCCGAAATGTTGATGCAAAAAACTCTCACACAATCTTACCCAGAAGCAGGAATCTCATAGGTTGACTTGCCAAATGTCGAGTTTCAGTCTACCTACCCACCTACCCAGGGTCTCATTCAACAATTATCAAAGACAGAGGTGACACATTTGGAAATTCTAGGATTCTCTAACTTGCATGATATACCAAAAATTTAATTTAATCACAAACTCTTGACTGATTTGGTGGAGAATTTCCATAGTGAGATGAACACCATCCACCTACCTATTGGTGAGATGACAGTGATGTCAGAGGACATCTATTGGCTACTGTGAATTCCAGTGCACAGGGTCGAGTTAAGTATGATTCATAACCAAGGTTGGGTATTGAGGCATTGCAACTAGTCTTCCTGGATAACACAATTTAGGATAGGTCGCTCAGTTGGGATATGCTTATGCAAAAATATGGTCATATTTCTCCCTGGTCATGCCTCGTAGCATCATTCATTTGTTGTGTCATTATGCTAAACATAGGACAACATGGCCTATTGTGTGGATGGGGTAGGAATCTAGAGGAGTTGATGATTATGCCTACAATTTTTGGATGGGGATAGTGCATGCTCACAAATATGTGCCACAAGATGTATGAGGTAGTGTATCATGGTGCAAAGAGCATGGCAGTCGGGGTCACAATTCTTCAGATTTGGGCATGGGAGAACTTTTCCATTGCAAGGCCAATTTTTGATAACCAGAGATAGTCAAGTCAAAGTTACTTTGGCAAATATTCCAACATGATTACCCAACCTTGGTTGGATAAGACTAGTCACTAGAGGATATGGTTGGATGACCTGACATCAAATATGTGGAAGCCTTGGAGAGGAAGAAAGCCATGGGGAGATACCAGACCTAAGTTGCCATACATGTTGGTTTCACGACCCTTTATTGGCTGATCACAAAATCTAGATTAGTTTCCTCTGGCACGGGTATGAAGATAATTTGGTCATATGCAAGATGTATCTAAGGAGTACACCACACATTCCTACTTTTCCAATGAGGCAAGGAAGGGTTGGGGTCATAGTTTAGATGCAAGATAATTAGAAGACAAGGTGAGAGGGATGATAGCACAAAGATGGGACTATCTTTTAGATGTTATAGATGCAAATATCACAAAGGGATATAGAGAAAATATGGCCACACACCCCTTCCCAAGTTCATAGATCCAAGTGGCTAGGGAGCACAAGTACAACTTGGGCAGCCATACAACCAATAGAACCTCCTACGCAACAACCACAATAGGTACTGTGTGAGAGAGTAATTGTGATCCTCATCCCACCTTAACCAACAAGGTTGGATCCAAGTGCAAGGAGTAGTTGACATGTGCCAAGGCCATTGCAGTTGAGGTCTCTTGGAGAGGGGGTAGACTGGGATCAATGTGAGTATTTGGAGGAGGAGACGGAGATGATTTTGGTGCTAGCGTCTCATTAGAAGATTAGGCTATTTGTCATGCCATAGGTAGGGGATAGATATTAGAGAAGAGTAGCAATAGGGAAAGGTGTAGCCAAATGTCAGAGGAGGAGATGAGGATATGCTCGATCAGGGCCCACAGGATTAGGCCTCTGGAGGAGAGCCTATCATCTAGGATCAATAGGTGATCAAGGGGTTGAGGCACATATTGCATACCTCCCAATGTAGGTGGTAGATCTGCAGATCCACATGGCTATTATAGATGTGAGCTAAGTTGATAGCACATAGCTAAGGAGGAAGGTAGAGGTAGAGGTGGAGTGAGATGAGATACAACATCAAAGATTGAGGGTGGCATACTAGTGCATGGGAACCTACATGAAGAACCTTTATTTACCTATCACTTTCATATGTAAATAACTCCATCATGCATATTAGTATAGGTTATTTCATGTGCTCAAGTCTTTTGATTTCATTAAGTTGTAATACAAGCCTATTTTGTAAGGCATTGACATGACTTGGTACACCTATAAACCATCATGTTCAAATTGTCA
This sequence comes from Cupressus sempervirens, assembly GCA_028749045.1. Lineage (NCBI taxonomy): Eukaryota > Viridiplantae > Streptophyta > Pinopsida > Cupressales > Cupressaceae > Cupressus > Cupressus sempervirens. Next base: position 209,124,657 of record CM053792.1, read on the forward strand.
AAGTGGCCTATAAGCATGTTGTTAGTTCATTTATTTCATTATTAGGGTCATTGAAATGTCTTAGAGGGGTCACACAAACAATAATGCATATTACAAAAGTTGCACTTTTGCAACTATGCATTTTTTTGGCAACAAAGGAACAGTAAGAATCTTTACACTATTATGAAAATCCATGAGACACATGTATTTAGGCCAAATATGGTCAAATGAGATAAGAATCGTAATTTTTTGGATTGATTTGAAAGTTTTTGGATTAGTGGTGCATGTGAACTATTGAGAAAATACTAAAATTTCCATATTTTATGTTGTTCCTAGACTTGGTACATCTTTGTATAGAATAGTAAAGATCTGAAACCAACATGTACATTTACAGGGTTGAGATAGCTTTAAAATGAACGTAGTTTTAGGTTTTGAAACAATAGGATGTGTGAGAAAAGTGAAAATCATTGAACAATGGCCTGAAATAAAATACTTATTTTTTCCATGTTTTATGTTGTTCCTAGCCTTGGTACAAAAATTTACAGATTGATTGAAGTCTGAAACCACCATGCACATATAGATGATTGATTTGGATTTATTTTGCAATATATTTAACATTATAAGTTTTTGATTAAGGAAAATAGGTTTTGAAGGGAGCCTGAAACCCTTTTACAAAACAAAAAATATTTCAATGAAGTTCAACCCTGTAGTGCCTCTCCCATTTGACTTTTGTAAGTCGTCCTGATGGATGCAACCTTACTGATCTTTTGTGGTGATGGATCATGATTGTGACCCTAAGTGGTCTACACCGTCGAGGTGTTTGGATTTATATTTGTGTATCTGTTGCTTTGTTTATGCTTTTGGCTAATCTTTGAGATTATGATGTGATTTTTGGTTCACTGAGGTTTGTGCTAGTGGTTACCAGGATCGATGTGGTATCATGAGGTTGTTCCGTGATTACCTTGAGATGTGTGCAGAGATTGCACTGTGTACTTTTTACCATGCTACACGAGACTAGGTTCCTGGAGCAGTGGTTAGTCATGTTTTTGACTGTGTTTGCTTATGTGTTTTAAATGCCTTTTTAATGCAAAGTAATCAATCATTATTAAATGCTTAAGTAATTAGAACAGATTGTTCTTGTTGGATTATTTGTTTATGTGCTGCGGACATTTACCTTGTTTTATTTTGATCTGAGAGATATCTGTTCTCATGTTATGTTTACATTTGAGATGACCTGAGGGTCAAATGTTACTCTTTGATTCCAGTATCATAGATATTAGATTACTATGCTGTTCAGTTAATCATATTGCATGATGATGCCATTTTGAGATGACAGTGTGTTTTATGTTGATATCTGGTTATCTGGTATTTGGACATACCTCTGATTTTGTTATGTGATGGATTTAATGCTATGGTTATTTACTTCATTCCTGTGTTGCTATGCCTTTTACGAATGTGAGTGATGTAAATAGATTATTTTAATATAATTAAATAAATGGTTAAATTAGGTGATTTAATACATTTATTGCTTCGGCTATATTATTATATGCAATTGCACTTGATCATGTTGTTTAGTGTGCAGGATTTATATCCCTGGCAGTGGCACTTGGAGTTAGTGATTTAGCCGTTCATATTTTACCAATGTCGCCTTTGTATGGTCAACGTATCCTTAATTAAATGTTTAATTTAAACCTTTCAGTGATTATTAAATCCAAACTCATTTGCATTATGTGATTAGACCAATAAGCGTGTCTGTGCATTTAGAGTTTCGCTTTGTCGCAAAAGTTGTTTAGGAGATTTATCTGTTTTTGGGTTTTCGGGCTTTTAAATTAATTTATTTTAATTTCTGGCAGCTTTGCCATAAATGAATTCCTATTTATAGGAATAGCCTATTTTCGTTCGGGTCAATTTGGGATTTAACTAGGTTGGCTGGTTATTTTCCCTAATCGATTATTCACCCGAAAAGTGAATAAGTTTCCAAAAACGAATTTAATTCCTCACTTCTCACTTCAAATTGGAAAGTTGGAGAGTAAAACCCAAAATCCTCTTCATGAGGATTTACTGTTTTTTTCGTTGTGGGAGCTACGGGCATGGGATCGTCACGAGGTTGGGCTCGTTGGATCCAGCTCAAGGAAACCTTGGATTGCCGCAATTTTCAGCTACTTCTACGAGATATTTATTTTATGGTTCGGATTCCCGTTTTGCCCTTTTGGCTGTGAGGTAGGGCTTTCCTGTTTTATTGTTTCTGCTCCGTTTCTGCTCCTGTTTTTGGTAGCCGTTTGTTTGGAGGTTGAGAACTAGTGTTCCCCTCCGTTTCTGTATGTTAGTTCTACCCGGTTGGGTGGGTATGAACATTTCCTTGTTTTTCGGGATGAGGGTTTGGAGTTTTGCACCGTTATGCTGGCCGTTTTTGCATACGATGTCCAATTCCATTTATTTTTGGATTTTTGGGGATTTTGAACCCAAAGGCCAAATGGGTTTTAATTTTGAAATTTTTTCAAAAATTGAGATTTTTACCTCGTTTTGCGTGCCGCCCTGTTTTCTCAGGTTTTCTTGGCACATTGTGGGTCGTGGACTTGGATGATATGTTTGGGTATCAGTCAGACCACTTTTGCACTTTTATGTTGCATTGGGATGCATGTTGCGTCCGTACTACCGACATTGTGTTCAGTTGAGTGATTTTATACTTGTTATTGTTTCTTTTAGACCTTTGCTTTTGTTTCATGAACGCTAGGATTCGTGTAGAATCCATACTCTCGGATTGAGGCCGATTGAGTGAGTTCATGATGTTTGGTCTTGTTACATCATTGGGATTCGTGTAGAATCCATACTCTCGGATTGAGGCCGGTTGAGTGATTTCATGATGTATGATTTTATTGGCATTGGGATTCGTGTAGAATTCGTCCTTCCCGTGTTGCTTTCAGTTGGGTGTTTTTTTTGCATTATGTTCTCATTCCTGTCCTTGTGTTATGATCTTCGTGATGGTGGTGTGCCACACACGAGTACGTGCGCGTACATTTGTTGGGTGACTTGTGAGGCTCGATCTTCCATGGATTTTTTGGAAGTTATGATCATTGGGGTTGGGATGGGAGTATGCATGCCCACGGGCACTTGTCGTAGGATGAGCATGGGTAGGGTAGGGTAGCATATGGAGGGGGCTTCTATCCTGTAACCTGGTGACTACTTCCCGGTTGGCAGAGGAAGTTTTATATAAGTGATAACTAAATAAAATGTGTGATTGGTAATAAAACTTAAGATAATAAAATGGTACTTTTGTGTATTGGCCTTCCGTTGATGGAGTTGAGCTACACAGTGTATTGGCCTTCCATTGAGGGAGTTTAGCTACACAGATCCGAGCTTGGGCTTTTCGATGCCAAGTGACTCTCCATGATGTCAGCCCCTACTTAGTAGCCTTTTGAGTGTCTGACCAGGACCTGTACTCCTTGCATTGTCTTAGGTTCTTGGTTCAACCATCATACTGTCTGGCGTGAGTGTTAGCCTTGGATTTTGTGCTTTTGTGTGTTTGTGGTTGGATCATTATCTCCATCAGCATGGTGGGTGTGGACCTATGGGTGCCACGTGGTTGGGAGGCGTAGCTACCTTCACCACTGCTAGGGATTGGTGTACAGAGACGATCTTTTTTTCCTAGTGTGACTGTTGCTGGATGTTTTCACTTGGTACTTCGGGTTCTGGAGTATGCTTTCTTGTGATTTATGCTTTCATTGGGATGCTTGTATATCATGTTTAGATGATGTTATTTTATTTGGCGCATTCCCTTATTATGATGTTTAGCATATGATTAGATGATGTGATTTGCTTTAGTAGTATATTTGTTGCTTACTACTGTTTAGCATGTGATAGGTGATGTTGTTTGCTGTAGGATTATCTTATGCGTTATCACTAGCATGTTAGATTTTTTTATGCTGTTATTATGCATGTTTTAGTAGTGACGTCCCTATTACAATAGTACCGACAATTTGGTTGGTGGCTTGGGATGTTAAGCGCGGGGGATGGCTAGGACCCACGATGGTCTTATGATGCTATTGACGGTTGGGAGGAACCGCGTACTTAGTTTGGTTGTTTTGTTCCTGAGATGTATTTATGTACATTGTGATGTTGCTTTTGTTCTCTGCGATATTTATATTCAGTGTGTTCTTTGCTGCTGTAGTTTAGATGGTTTGGTGTTCTTCTTTCTGTGTTGTTCTTGCACTTGAGTGCTCATTCCTCGAGCCTTTGTGGATCCGGTACTCCCCGGTGTGGAGGTTCTTTTGTTGGTTTTTCCCCGTTTTTGAGTTCTAGAAGTGTTTTTACTTTCTATGGGTGACATTTGTTCAGCATTGTGCGACACTGATAAAGTATCGCACGCCCATAGAAAGAATGTCATACGATACTATAAAGTGTCGCACACATTACTAGAGAAGTGTCGTACGACACTGGAAGAGTGTCACACAACTTTATGAGAAATGTCACGAGATACTTTTCCAGTATCGCGCGCCTTCTTGAGAAGTGTCGCACGCAGTAAGGGAGAAGTGTCGCCCTCCCTTAGTAAAATTTGGGCGTTCTTCGAGCCTATGTTGTTGCATATTGAATTGGGGAGGTTTCTTTTGAAATTCAATTTTTGGGTTTCTGTTGTAGTCCTTCGGGGTTTAAAATATATCATTTAAGTATAAGTTGACGTATATTTGAACATTCAAGAACTTAATTTTTTTTGTGTCTTGATATGATTCAAAAATTTTATCTATTAGCATTGAAGGTGGAAGCCAAATTGGAGAGAAGACAAGAGAAAAACAATAGAGGAAGAGGCATAAACTAAAAGGGAAGAAGAAACTTCCAAGGGAGAGGACAAAACTATGAAGAGCATTATAAGATAAGGAAAGAAACTAGTCAAAATGAAGGAAATATTAATTTCAAAGGTAGAAGAAGCAATTCAAGAGTTAGATTTGGCAATAGAAGGGCAAGACCAATAAATGGCTTCAACTGCAACAAAAAAAAAGCTATGCATCTAGGTGCCTGGATAGAACTAGTACAAGATCAAAAGGTGAAAGAAGAGCATATTTAGTACATGAAGATGAATGCCAAGATAAGGATATACCTGATTTAGATAGCTTTCCTAAAAGAGGAGAAAATTCAATGATGAGAAGAACTCTTTAGAAGGTACCTACTACCATGGAGCCACCACAAAGGAAGACCATCTTTAGGATTGCTTGCGAATTAGGAGGCAAGGTATGCAAAGTCATTATTGACTCAAGATCTTAATTTTTTTTTCTTCTCTTGAGATGGTTCATAAGTTAAAACTTAGAGAGTACCCACCTTTTTCCCTATAGGGTTTTATGGCTAACAAAGGTTCAAAAACTATTTGTAAACGAGCAAGCATGGGTTGATTTTCAGATTGGAAAGTATAAGGAAATGGTTTTGTTTGATATAATTGATATGAATGCATGCCACCTATTTTTTGGTAGGCCTTGGGGAAAATATGACTTATAGGCACAACAATATGGAAAGCTAAATGTATACACCATCAAGAAGGATGGAACTTTGATTAGATTGATTCCACTTGTTGATCATTAAGAAGTGGAAGAGAACAAAGAGAGGGAAGCCAAAATCATGATGGTTGATAGGAAGGGGTTCTTAAAAGACATGAAGGAAAAACTAAAACCTTTTTAAAAAAAACTTCGATACCTAAACCACAATCACAAGGATCAACTAAAGATAACAAGAATATGAATGAAATAAAGAAGGAAATTCCCAGTGAGTGAAAGGACTTTTGGATAAGTATGAAGGTTTGATTTCAAAAGGTATGCCCAAGTCTTTACTACCTATAAGAGATATTAGTCATTGCATTGACTTCATTCTTGGGGCTATCTTTCCAAATAAGGATGCTAACGCAGTGCAAGGTAGGAGAATCCCTAAAGGAGATGTCCTAGCCCCCAAAAAATGACATAGTGGAAACACAACAATAATTCAAGATCTAATACCAAATGCAACTCTTTATTTATAAAACAACTATTTACATGTAATCTGCCTGACTATAAGGCCTTCCGAGTTACGATTAAATACAACGAAAATTACAAAAACAATTCTACAAGATCCTTCAAGATCCAACTCAATCCTAGCTAGCCTAGATCTGTAACATAACAACAATCTGGTAGAAACCTCCAAGATCTCAACTTGTGCTCATAAGGCACAAAGAAACCTCCTTGTTTCCAAACTGCAACCACTAGCTCTTCTCCAAACTTGCAAATCCACCACAATCCTACTGTGAACTACCTCACATTTGGTGCTCTGTCCACAGACTCAGAAAAACTTGCTCTTCAACCACTCTCTAGACTCACTCCTCCTCCGACGAGCGAATCACTCCATGAATGAATGAAGTAAGAATCCACAAAACCCCTTACCTATACCCAACTAAGCCACAAGTTGGCCTAGAAATTACAAAATTAAATGAACCCCTTGCATTAAATGCATATTTAAGCCATAAGTGGCTCACAAAAAACATTAAATACATAATGTTAACCCTCATGTTAACCCACAGTTAACATGTGATAACCACACAAAAATACTTAGGAAAAGCCCCAAGTTTACAACCAGGATTAAATGCACATAGGAGAGATAACTAAGACCACAAATAGGTCCACACAAACTCCCATATCGATCCACATCATGATCACACACTACATGCATTAAATGCACCATGAACTCTAATCAGCACCAACAAACTGCCGAGTGCCAACAAACTCCCAAGCATCGCCGAGCTCCCACAAGCATTTTTGATCTCCAAGACCATGCCGAGCTCCCTTCAAAGATTGAGCACATCAACCATCACTAAACTCAATTGCGACTGAGCACCGCTCTACAACAACCACTAAGCCTCCTCCCATGAACTCCAAAGTAGTCATCGAGAAAACCCAAGATGCTCATGCATCAGATGCATACAAGATGAACCCTCAACAAAATGAGGAGAATGCTAAAAAACTAAAGGAGTTATTTGATTGTGGTATAATTTCCAACAAATTAAGTCCATGTGTTATACTTTCTATTTTGGCACCAAAGAAGGAAGGGACATGAAGGTTATGCACTAATTCAAGAGCCATTAACAAGATTACAATTAGATATAGGTTTCCTATGCCAAGAATTGATGATTTTCTTAATTTCTTAGGTGGTGCAAAGTATTTCTCCAAGATTGACTTGAAGAGTGGCTACCATTGAAAAAGGATAAGGGCTAGAGACAAGTAGAAGAAAATGTTCAAAACTAATGATGAATTGTATGAGTAGAAGGTAATTCAATTTGGGCTCTCTAATTCACCTAGTACCTTCATGAGACTTATAAATATAGTGATCAAAGAATTTAATGCTAAGGTTATCATAGTATATTTGGATGAAATATTGATTTTGAGAAAGGCAAAGGAATAACACCTCAAACACATTGACATTAATACAGGAGCTTCTAGTGTCTTAAGAAATCTTGCATCCACCAAAAATATTTCTTATTTTATGTTCCAATATGTTGTTCGTGAACTAGATTTTGCTTCTTTTGGTTTCTCTTTTTGCACACTTTATATCATGTTTAGAGCCTATCCTAGATCCTTGTCCTATGTGCACAAGTTTTGACATTTCATAGTTCTCAAATTCTATGCCATTATTTGCAGTCCCTGGTTTCCTTCTAATTTCATCCAATGAGGCATCTTGTTTTGATTGACATGGTTTCCTATGATTATGTGGCATCTTGTGCAGTTGGGAGATGACTTCTAACAATCGTGACCTATCTCTTCATGCACATGGTTTAATATTTTTCCCTTTCTTGGATCTTGGTTTACTCTTCTAAGAATGGACCTATATTGTAACTAAATTCTTGACTAGCCAACTTGTGGCTTAGCTAGCTATAAAAGAAGCTTGGTTAGATGTAGGAAGACACAGATTCTTAGAAGTATAGAAGATAAAAGATGCAAGCTTGGACTCCAAATTGTAATTCTTGATTATGTACAAGGCCGCAACTTGGAAGGCCTCACAGCTGGGCATGTTTCTCTTTCGTATGCGAAGTTAAATAATTGTACCTATAAATGTGCTACATCTAACCCTGAGTTTCTCTATTGATTCTTGTAAATTTGTATGAAGCTTTCACGTGTGACTCTAAGCAGGGGATATTGGAAATCTTTAGTTGAGTTCATTCCACATGTTTCATGCCCTTCCCTTTCTCCCTGCATCAAGTGGTATCACATTTCTTTCTTTCTTGAGGCTTGGATCATGGAGAACCTTGTTGAATTTGGTTGTAGTTTTGAAGATTTGAAATTTGACCTATTACTTGTAGGAGGTTACAATCTTGCAAGAAATATTGTCAAGATGGTTAGTGGTAGAGGAAATACTGATAATGCTATTATGTACATATTGAGGAAGATTGCAATAAAACTTGAGGTTGTTGAGATATTGCAGAGAAGAGGTGTACATCTTAAAGATGTTAGTGATGATGAAGAGGAATCACCTAACCCAAATCCTAAATCTAAGGTTGAGAAAGATGAGGAAAGGCTTCTAAGAGTTTTGTCTAGGGAGAATGCTAGACCCACTGTTGAAATTACTTGCTATGATGGAAGACCTGAGACAAATTTTGCATTGGATTGGATCTCTGAGATGAAAAAATAATTTGAGTATGAAGATACTCTTGATAATAAGAAGGTTAATATAGAAGTCATAATGCTGAAGGGTCATGCTTAACTTTTATGGGATCATTTGCAAACTGGAAGATACAAAAGAGGAAAAGAAAAGATCAAAAAATAGATGAAGATGATTGGAAAGATGAAGAAGTTTCTCCCTATTAATTACTAGGTGAATTTATTTAGGAAAATGCAAAATTGAGGCAAAAGGACACGAGTGTGAACAAATATACTAAGGAATTATACTGGTTAGATATCAAATCTGGACATGGGGATGATGAAGTTGAGAAAGTGGCTAGATACCTTAATGGCTTACAAAATTTAATTAGGGATGATATCAGTTATGTGAAGATGGATAATATAGAAGAAAAATATTAGTATGATCTTGTATGCAAGAAAACCTAACCTGTTGGGAGCACACATAAACAAGCAAACATTAGTAGCATGTATATATCAAAGAGTCAAATAAGATTTTCAAAACTACTAATTCTACTTGAGTTTTAAAACTATGCAACCAAAAATATTAGAGTCCTCATACAACCTAAAAGCAACTCAACAAGGGTGCCCATAAGAGGCCTTATTGATGTGCTTTAGATTGGAGGGATGTGGATATGCTCTCCTAAAAAACAACTACTTGAATCCCACAATGATAGATGAAAATGCAATATGAAATATGAATCTAAATTAAGATGAGTGTAGAGTACCTTCAAGAAATGGCTATGAGTAAGCCAACCTCAAAGGATTCTAAAGATGTGAATATGAAATGGTATGCAATGAAGTAACCTATAAATAGTAAGCTATCATGAAATATGCAAGCATAAATGCAAGAAATCTAACATCTACCAAAGGGTTAGTAATAAACATGCAGATCTATAAGAAAGCTCTAACTCTATACTAACATGATAATAATACAAATGAGGGAGATGAGAAATGCTTGAGAGAAGGGCTCTATTTATAGGATTGAGAGAGGCCTTGGGGAGGTGGCATCTATGTGGCATCCACATAGGTGCCACAAGGGAGACACATGGGCTAAGGAAACAAGTCATGCAAAGGTCAACATAAGCCTTTTTGGTGAAGGGGATGGCTCAAGGTTTGCACACACATGTGTGAGCAACCTTGGGGAAAGGAAAGGGTGACAAGTGTGTAAGAGTGCAATACTTTTTGGATAAATTAATGAAATGGAAGCTTTATTGGATCTTGAGTTGCTCACACGTGTGAGGAAATACTTAGGGATTAAGATGTATTTAGAAAGATGTTTAGAATTAATTAAGTGGGATTAATTAATGGGTAGGCTTAGAAGGATGATAGTGATGGGTGTAGACTAGGTTTTGGGATGGGATTAGGATTAAATTAAATAGGATTTAACTTAATCATAAGATTAAAGAATTTAATAAAGTGCAGGGAATTAAATAAATTGAGATTTATTTAAAAGGGGATTTATGGAGCTATATGCATTAAATAAATTTAATACATTAGAGGGGATGCATTTAAATTAAATTTAAATACATTAAGGAAATGAACCTTTTTAATTAAATAAATTTAATTAAATAAATTTAATTAAATAAGTAGAAGAATATGAAAAATATAATTAATTAATAAATATTCAATTATAGTGTCAAGGAAAATATTAAATCAATTAATATAGTGTTTAGGATAATTTTAAGTGTCTACATTTTGCATCTCTTTGATGTGATGTTAGGATGACATTATATTAAAGAAAATAAAATATAGCTTGCCCCAGAGAGGATAGGAGTCCTAGGAGTTGCATGGTAGTGACGATAGAGGAGGATGGTGCCCCCTCGAGGAAATGGGGTGAAAAAGGAATATATTTTTCCCCATTTTCTCAAAAATAGACACGAGAAGGAAAAGGGAAATAAAAAGGCTTAAAAGAAGAACTTGCATTACTTGTTGGTAGGATCAGGATGAGGTAGGGTGAATTGGATAATGATTAATCTAAATTCATCTTAACTACATGAGTTCATGGGATTCAATTGTGTTCATATGGGAGAGCACACTGTAGTTTGATATTGCAAGAGGAGTAATGCATCAAATGTCGTAGTAGCATAGATGGGAAGGTTCATTGGCATGGACTAGACTCTTAAAACATAATGTAGATTTCGTAGCTACTATGGAACAAATGATAGATACACACTAGAGAGGTCTGGGCACACCCAAATTCTTTTTAGGGATCTTGGTGGAAAGTGTGCTAACACATTGCCCTTAGTGAGAAATGCATAACCATAACTTGAAACTGTCATAGGCATGTTAAAGAATCATGAAAATAGATCATATTGAAAAATGACACGTGTAATTAGGTTAAGCCATTCAAATGATACCAAGATATTGAAGATCGAGGCACACTTGAGAAGGCTATCACTAATACACAAAGATAAAATCAACAAAAAAACCCCATGACCATCTAGTCATTCAGTCCACAGTTCTTGCCATGAACTTTATTTAGATGGTGAATTTGTTAAGCCCGTGTAGGAAGGATTCATCCTATAAGGGGAGAATTGATTGTTTGATTGAATTATATTGAAATGTTTTTGATTGTTCACTGACAATTGTGTGAAAGAAACAAGGTTCTCAAATCATTTAGTCTTAGTGTGAATTTGTGTAAGTTTTGTTTGCAATCAATATTTTGATAAGCTCACTTTGATGGGTTGAAGCTTGGTGTCATGAGATTAGATGATGAATAGAATAATTTGGACAAGATGTGATTAGATGATGGAAGAACTTGATTGAATGAGCCGAGTGATATTGATAAGATTGGATTAGAAGAAAAAGATAGTTATATAGGATGTAAATTGATTTGTAGGAAATGATTGGAAGAAGGGAATTTGATTAGATTGGAGGATAAATGAATTTATTGAATTGACAAGAAGACTATATTGAGACTACTAACAAGGGAGATCCAAGGAATGGTAAATGGATGAAATGAAAGGTGGAGAGACTTTTATGGATGGGATGATATAGGGATGAAATGAAAGGTGAAAGAATATAGGGGACCAAAGAATATGATATCAAAAAATAGGGAGCCAAGGACCATGTTTTAAAGGAGTTAAAATGCCCCATACCAAGGATAGGAAAATAGAAGGAAATATGGTGGAAAAGGATGCATGAACGTGGAAAGGTGGTGCGAAGGCTATTATATGGAGGAATGTAAGGCATGTGTATTTCCAAAGCATGTATGAACATTTTGTTGTTGTGCCTCTAGTATTGATCATGAGCATAGACCTGAAAGTGGAATGAATAAGGGATATGGGAGAGAGGGTATGAAATAGGGATATTGATATGAAGAGTATGGATGAGATGTAGGACATGAAATGGATGGGATAACCAAGACCAAGGACATATGAAAGAAGGATGGAAGTATGTAGGAGTATAGATGGAGGATAGAGGAAACACAAATGCCAAGAACTATGGGATGCTAGATATGGATATGATGTCAAGATCAAATATGTGAATGGACGGTGGGACTATGTAGTATAGTGTATGGATATGATGTCAAGATCAAATAGTATAGTGTATGGATAATGTGCAAGGGATATGTCAAGTGAGCATGAATGTATGGAAGGAATAGGATAGTAAAGATAAAATATGGAAAGGAATAGGATAGTCAAGATCAAAGATGGAAAGGAATAGGATAGTCAAGATCAAATATGGAAAGGATGGTGGACAATAGATGGAAATATGGAAGATATGTAAGGAAATGTAGTATAGATGGGGCTTGTCCCTGGTGTGGAGTGCAAGTGGAAGGATAAGTGAATGGCTAGATAAATGGATTTGGAAAGATGGTTGATATAGATAGGGAAACAAAAGGAGGACTCAGGAATCTAGATACATGGATGGTATCCCTTGATATTTATTTCTCTTTTTTTGTTATTTTCAAGGAATTTTTACTATTTTCTCATATATGTTGGTAGTTTAGTGAAAAGAAGGATGAAATGGGTTGGGAAATGGAGGGTAGTGACTTATGAAAAAGTTTGGATTAAGGGGGTGGACTAGTTGGGAGGAAGACATAGTTGATGGATGCTAGGTTGGAAGACTTGTGAATGAGTGGGCAAGGGGGGTGTAAAGATCATCATTGACACACACCTTTAAGGGTGGAGGAAAGGAGGAAATTTTGGAGGATATGTAGGAGAAAGTTTGAATTTTGGGATATAGGGACCCAAAATGGATGAAAGGGATGATGGATTTAGGATGGTGGATTTGGGTACATAAGAACCCAAAATGGATTTGGAAAATGGAAGTTTTGAGGATTTATGGATGAAGGAAGCCTTTTGATTAGTGGAATTGGATGCCATTTTAAAATTTTCTTTCAGATTCATTACTTCATTAAGTACCTTTGGAATCCACATAATTTTTGAATGTTTCTTTTTGAGCCTTTTTGGCCTTTTGATTTGTTCTTTCTTTTTGATCATATATTTTTTTTCTTGAACATTTCGTTTACAGAGGACATGTTGATCCTTGGATTTTTGTAGATTTTTGGCTTCATTCACTTTATTTTTGGCATCCAATTTGCTTCCATTGGCCATGGTATGGGTGCATGAGGGTATCGAGAGTTTATGGATAAAATTATGGAGGGTGAACATTGGAAGGAATTCAAGGATGTGTGCCTTTGTTGATCTTTACTAGGAGCATGAGGGGATGAAGTAGAAAACATGTATATGATGGATGGATGTATGTAAGGACCCAAAATGGATGGAAGGGATGAAGGGTTTTTCTTTGGAATATAAGGACCCAAAATGGATGGAAATGAGGAAGGAATGGGAATATGGATATAAAGGCCCAAAATGGACTTGGAATATGGATTATTGGAACATTTATGTTTGGATGAAGGGATTTTGGATTTGGAAGGAGTAAAAGGTGTACCAACATCTTGAGACTGTATTTCTTCAATGGGATACTTATCATGTTCAATACAAGATGCAAGTCTGTGTATATGGGGTTAATGAGTAGATTGGATAGGTGAGATAGGATCATGTGGAGGATTAGGATCACGAGGGGGATTATGAGGGATAATAGCATCTTCAGATGGATTGGGATCATGAAATGCAAATGAAGGGGTATTTTGATCTTGAATTATAAGAGCATCATGTAGTGGGATGGAAGAAATGATTGGATCATCTAGTGGAATAAAATCATATAATGAACTGGATGGAATAGAATTATGAGATGGAAATTTTTGATCTTGACAGGGAACAGAGCTAGTGGATTCTGTAGAAGGAATATCTTCATGAGGTGGAGAATCTATGGATGCTAATTCTTGAGACAGAATGGAATCAATAATGTGTGCAGTACATGGAATGTCTTGATCTTTATTAGTAAGGGGATTATGAGATGGATTAAGAGGAATAAATCGATCTTGAGGGATATGAGAATAATGGGATGGAGAAATGCTTGGATCTAGATGAGAAGAGGAATCTATAATGACATGCTTTGTTGAAAGGTCTTGAGATGGAATTGGGTGTATGAATTTGGGTGATTGGATCACTATATTTTTTTTCTTTGTATTTAGACAAGGTTTCAAGTGAGATAAACCTATTACAAGGTGGGGATGATGCTGATTTTTGAGGATTTGGATTATGTGGCGATTGGGCATGAGTAAGGGATTATGATGATGGTTTTGGACATTAACCTCAAAATAGAGGGAATTAATTGCATGGAGGATTTGGGTTGGATGGGAAATGAGGATTATGGTCTTTGAAACATGGGAGAAGAGGAAATATGTCATGGAAGGTAGATTTTTTGCTTTTGATTTTCTAGGATCAAGATAGAATTCTTGAGTTCCTCAAATTTCTTTGGCAATGGCATTTATGTTTGAGGAATTATATGGGCTATGAGGAAAATCATATGTGGATGAAGGATAATGAGGTGTATCTCCGTTGTCAAAGGTAGAAGAATAAGGAATGTGAGATGGATTAGGATTGGACATGTAAATTTGAAGATTGATTTGGTATGTAGGTTGAATGGGAGGTATAACTCCAGATTGCCTTTGAAAATCTTCAACCATTTGGTTAAGCCAATTCTTATCCATGAACTTAGATGAGAAGTGGTGAAAGATTCAATAACAAATGAAATATGAACTTGGGACTAGGAACAATTTTGGACTTTGTGTTTGATTTTATTTGCATTGGATTTGACTTGATTTGATATAGGATGAAGGTTTGAGATAACCTTGATGTAGATAAAGACCTTATGATATTTCAAACAATTGGATGTTGGATGGTGATATCTTCTTCCACTTGGAGATGGACAAATGATCCCAAGTTGGAATAGGGTATACAATAGATGACTCAATGCTTGGCGATGGACAAATAACCTCAAGTGAGAAAGTACAACTATGATAAGTTTTCTTAATGATGAAGGTCTAATATCACATGTTGTATAAATATTTCTTCCTAAAGATTGGATTGAATCTTGATGAAGGAGAAATATGATTGATGATATTTATTTGAGTCAATCAAGATAGCTATGATTAAATTCCAAGGTTTATGATGGTGCTCCTATATCCAAAGTGGAAGATTTTTTTATGAAAACATGAATTAGAGGAGAATTTGAATAGATCAAGTTTGAAAGATGGATTTTGGATGAAGATGTAAATGCATTGAATTAGGAATTGATTAGAAAGGAATGAATTCAGCAAGGGATTGGATTAAGAATCAGGAGGATGAATGATTGAATGAGGGAATTGGATCTTGATGTGGCTTATGAATCATGACTAGGATGAAGATTAGGGATTTGATTGAATGATTAAGAAGATGAAGTAATGATTAGGATGATTAGAGATGATTAAGATTTTGAGGAATGACTTGAATGATTGAGAAGGTGGTTAAGACAAGAGATGCATGATGATGATGTGATGATTGGATAGAAGAAGTGATTTGGAAATTATGTGGAAAACAAAAACTTCTTTTATTTTTTTTATTTTTTTGAAATGTTTTTGGATTTTGGATTTTGAACTTTTATGATGTTTTTGGATTTCTTTGAAACATAACATGTAAAGCATACAATGAAATATATACAAGAAAAAATTAGATGGTGTGTCCTATTCAAAAGAGGAGGGTTTCAAACACTCAATAAAGTCAAACACATCAACAATCCTATAAGGTTTTGACTAGGATATACAAGCTCAACTATGGGTGTCCTTGATATAAGCAAGGTATGTGAGGCCCAAATCTATAGATGAAAGAAAATAATTCCACACATATGGGAGGAGACGATAACCCAAATCTCCACCTTCACTTCCCAAAGGTATAAAGTTCTTTGGGGCTTAGCCAAGAGTGACAAGATTTTACTTCCAAGAGAGGTGTCTTTTGATTCACCTCCCAATATTTATACTCTGCTAGAACACTAGAGTTGAGGTCATCCCAAGGGGTGATGAAATCCCAAGCAGACCTCCTAAAAATGAAAATAAGACTACTTATTGTTGTGCACTCAAGATCACCCAAATGCATGGGAGGAGTGAATGCATAAGTGGTCTTGGGTTTAAAAGACAATGTCCTTTCATAATGGAGCTTTAGGTTTTGTAATCTATCTTTGAAGACACTTGTGTTTATAGGATACGATGTTCTTTCCAACTTGACAACATCATCAACATAATAAAATTGAGGATTTGTCAACAAAAATAAATCGACTGTCATGAACATAAGAAAATTGATAAAGCTAGAACAAATTCCCTTAAGTCATTCAAGATTGAGTATGTTCATTTTAAGCATCAAATTCAAATGTTCATTGCAATGATCTTTGAACCTTTAAGCATTCAAGATTGTGTGTTAATATTCATTCCAATGAAATATTTCAATTTCCTTATGGCATTCAAGATGGTGTTGTAACAATATTCATCCAAATGAAATTTTTTATTCAATTGATTATGCATTCAAGATTGGATTTGCTTATTTTAAGTTAAATTATTCAAGAGTGTGTTTGATTTATCCAATTAAGTGCAACATGAACTTAAAGAAAAGTGTTTAACCATTCAAGTTTATTCCCAAGAGCAATAAAATATTACGGAAAACTTGCAAGAAACATCTTTAGTTGTTTCTAAGATGCTCCAATCTACAAAAGCTGTAATAAACAACTTGATTAGCCTCACAAAAAATCATGAGAGAATTTATTTTAACTTTTTAAATTATTTTTCATATGTGCAAATCAACTTAGAATAGCCCATATCCTACGGAACCACTAAAAGTCAATTTTTGTTTTATACTAAAAAAAGAAAAAAGAAAAAAGAAAACATAGATGTGAGAATGCAGGCGCAAATGAAAAAATTTCAGAGACGATAGAATGAAGATATAAGGAAACTTAGGTGCAGCCTACACTAATCCCTTAAGGAAATTATTGTGCAAATTCTATTTAAATCCTTATAATTTTAGATTCGATATCATGTAAACAACAATATTGTAGTCAACCATGAATACAAAAAACAAATAGAGAAAGAAAACACAAACACAAATATATGCTGGTGGTGAAAAACCTTTCGATAAAACAACCCCACCCCTCTAAAACCTACACACTATATTATCTTCAACACAAAGGTTACAAAACACTTGCAATGAAAGTTTTTTTAGGACACGAAAGACTAATCCAATAGCAACCAACAATACACTTTCACTCTCTCCTATTTGCAACCCTAAAGTCACTTATATCATGCGATTTCCATTTTTTTAGGGCAACTTCTGAAGAAGAACTGTATTAGGGTTTTACCATTCTCCAAAATAGTAGGAACCCAATTTTTTTTTTGGGGTGATGCCTCAAACCCTATGCGCTAGTTGGAGACTAAAGTGTACAATACTCAATGATCAATTGCCACATGTCTTCACATCTTCACCCATCATCATATCTTCCAAAGATAGCTCTTATGCATCATAGGAATCTATCATAACCATTTCAATCATGATCTCCTTACACACGATTCAAGATGCTGACACACGCAAGTGGAGTGACACATCAACATGCTAAGTAGACATGTACACTCAATCTTTATTACATTATTTGCAAAAAATACATTTACAAAAAAAAAAAAAAGAATGTGAAAGACACTTTATTCCTAACATTCTCCCACTTGTTGAACACCTTGTAAGAGCAATAGGAACATAACAAGAACTAACTACTATAGGCCGAAAGGCCCATAGACTCTGAACACCATCTAAACTTCTCTATGCCCACTGATTTCGTCAATGCATCTGCAAAATTCTTTATAATATCTACCTTCTCCAAATTTATCTTTCCATCTTCCACCATATCTCTCACAAAGTGAAACTACACATCAATGTGCTTTATTTTGGCATGGAAAGTTTGATTCTTTGTAAGGCAAATAACACTCTGACTGTCACACTAAATAGTAATCTATCTTGCATCAATACCAATATCAGAACACAATCTCCTAAGTAATGGATTCCTTACAAGAATGAGTAGTAGCCATGTACTCAACTTTTGTAGTGGAAAAAGAAACCATAGGTTGTCACTTACTCATCCAACTGATGGCACTGCTAAACATAGTGAACACATAGGCACTAGTGGATCTCCTACTATCAATATCACCTGCCCAATCTGAATCCACAAATCCATGAATACAAACTAAATGTAGAGCTCTAGAAGAGTTACCATGATAAAAAATGGAGTAATCTAATGTACCCCTCAAATGTCTGAATACTCGCTTAACTACATCCCAATGTACCCATCCAGGATTAGCCATAAACTAGCTCAGAACTCCCCATTGCTTGGGAAATGTCTGGTCTAGTACAAACCATAGCATACATATGATGATCAACTGCACTAGCATAAGGTACTCTACTCATGCTCTCCAGCTCATTAGGAGATTTTGGAGAATCATCTAAAGATAACTTTGTTCCCATAGAAATAGGAATAGACAATGGTCTATAATCTACCATGTTGAACTTGTCCAACACAGACTTCACATACTTACTCTGACTCAACCAAAGTTTTTTGGTAGACCTATCTCTACTAATTTCCATACCCAAGATGTACCTTGCTACCTCAAGATCTTTCATCTCAAACTATGCTAATAACTGAGATTTAAAATAAGAAATCATACCCTTAACCTTCCCAAACAACAACATATCATCAACATATAATGTAACAATAAGAAGGTGATCATTTCAACTCTAAAATAAACACAATGATCTAATTTTGATCTTACAAATCCAATTGACAACACAAAGGCATCAAACTTAAGGTACCACATCCTAAGAGACTGTTTCAAACCATACAAAGACTTCTTTAATATGCAAACCAAAGGTTCTTTACCTTTAATAATGTAGTGCTCAGGTTGTGACATATAAATCTCTTCCTCCAAATCACCATGAAGGAAAGCTATCTTCACATTCATCTATTCTATCTCTAAATAATATGATGTAGCAAGTGATAAAAGAAATCTAATAGATGTCAACTTTGCAACAGGAGAGAATATTTCACCATAATCTATTCCCTCTACCTATGAGTACCCCTTTGCAACCAATCTAGCTTTGTACCTTTCAGCACTGCCATCTACACAAAATTTCTTCTTGAACACCCATTTTCTACCAATAGGTTTCTATCCTTTAGGAAAAGGTACAAGGTCCCAAGTTTGCTTTTATCCAATGAAACCATCTCATCATCCATGGCCTCAATCTAGGAGCCTGCATCTTCCATATCCAAAGCCTCTTTCATAGGTGTAGGCTCATTAGTGTTAGTAATCAAAGTGAAGGCACAACTAGAATGGAACATAGAATAACCAAACCTTTCTAGCTACTTTCTTACTCTTGTGGATCTCCTCAAGGGTTGAGGTTGAGGTTGTTCTTCCTCTTCTTCTGAACTATTAGAGCTAATAGAGTTATCCCCATCATTAGACCCAACATGGTCTTTTTGTTCAGTCTTCTCAGGGGTAGGAGGCAACTGAATAATATATTCCTTGTTTTCTTTTTCATCTGGTTCTAGCACAATAGGAGATGTTAGCTCTCTAAAAATAATATTTCTTCTATACAACACCTTACTAGTTACAGGGTCCCAAAACTTGTATCCTTTCACACCAACACCATATCCAATGAAAATACATTTGACAACTTTATTTTCCAACTTAGATCTTTTCTCCTTTGGAACATGTGCATAAGCTTCACAACCAAAAACATGAAGATGTCTAATTGAAGGCTTCTTACTAGACCGCACCTCCATGGGTGTACCAACAAGGGCTAATGTAGGAGATTTGTTAACCAGATAGCAAGCAGTGGCCACAACTTCAACCCAAAACCTTTGTTCAAGACCAACTCCATTAAGCATACTCCTAGCCTTCTCCATCAGTGTCCTATTCAATATTTTTGCAACTCTTTTTTTCTATGGGGTATAAGGAGTTGTGTTATGCCTCTTGATACCCCATTCTTTACAGAATTGTTCAAACTCTGTTGAGAAAAACTCACCACCATTGTCAATTCTCAGACACTTAGTCATCTTAGTAGTCTAATTCTCTACAAGAGCTTTAAATTCCTTGAACTAACTGAAGACTTGTGTCTTACTTTTCTGGAAATATATCCATGTCCTTCTATTGTAATCACATATAAAAGATACAAAAAATACAGATTTGGAGATTGAAGGAACTTTTATAGGACCAAATACATCACAATGAATAAGATCCAAAACATCAGAAGATTTGTGAGAACTAGAGTAAAATTGAACACAATTTTGTTTACCATATACACAATGTTCACGAAAGTCAAACTCGAGATTACAATCATTTAACCCCTCAACAAGGTTCTTATTTTTTAGGGTTCTAAGATCCTTCTCACCAATATGGAAAAATCTCATATGCCACAACATTGTCTTTTCTACAGGAAGCTTTCCTTCCAAACTCCCCTTAGGTACACATGCTACATTGCCATCGGAACCAATAACCACAGAATATTTTTTTTGCTCATTCAGAGGGTGGGGATGAAGTGATAGCTACTCTCTTCTTTGAAATAGAAGAACTATTTCATTAAGAAATGCATGCATCAAGCTAAAATAGAATACCTCTCCTAATACCCTTAGCAAGTACCATAACTCCTCTCATCATCTTGCATCCATCTTTAGAAAAGAAACAACTTGCACACCTACATCATTCAACATACTTATAGATAATAGGTTACCTCGTTGATCCCCTTTACTCATCCATTAGGGAATCTAATAGTGACCCATCCTCATCTATGTTTAGGTGAGAATCATCACCCAAGTACACCTTTCCATGATTGAAAACTTCATATTTTGAGAACCAATTTTGATGAGAGGTCATCCCGAAAGAAGCACCCGAGTCTATCAAACAAACATCATCAGATGCATGCACTACCAAGGCCATAATGAAAGCATCACCATCTTGTTGAGATTTTTCTAAACCTAAATCTAAGGCCTTCTTCTTTTTCTTTGGCTATTTATAGTCTTAATGGAAGTACCCAATCTTATAATAGTTCCAGCATTTTGCCTTGGACTTTCCAAGAGTCTTTGATTTTCCATAGGATTTGGATCTACCCTTTCTAGACTTATTGTCTTTTTTCTTCCCTCTTTCATTGGATCTACCACAAACAATAAGAGCTTCCTTAGTCAAATCTAAAGACTTTCTTTGCGTCTCCTCTACCGCAAACGGTAAGAGCTTCCTTAGTCAAATTTGAAGACTTTCTTTGCATCTCCTCAAATAACAATGAAGACACTACATCATCCATTCTAAAAGTGACTAAAGTACTTCCAAGAGCCATCACAAGATGGTCCCAAGAATCTGACAAGGAACATAATAGGGTCATACATCGATCCTCCTCCTCTATCTTGACACTAGATGATGTCAACTATATAATCAAAAAATTAAAAGCATTTAGATGATCTATAACAGATCCTCCTTCCTTCATTCTTAGAGAATACAACTTCTTTCTCAGGAACAATTTGTTCACCATGGATTTGACCTGATACATAGACCTAAGCCATGTCCAAAAACTATTTGTAGTCTTCTCATCAAGAAAATTTAGGAGAACTAAATCTACTAGATAGAGTCTAATGAGACCCTTAGCTTTCTAATCCTTGAGATCCTGATCTGCTTGAGATATTGCTATAGGTCTCACATCAAGTGAAGCTGCCTCCCATAATCATGATCTTCAAGAAAGTCTTCCATCTTGAGTTTTCAGAATTTGAAATTACTTCCATTAAATTTCTCCACCTCCATTTTTCTGTATGATGAACTAGGCATCTCAATCTGCAAATAAGATTCAAAATGCTCTGCATAAAAACTCCCACTCAACTTGAAATTAGCTCAAAAAACCCTACCTAACAACTAGGATCAAAAGTTGATCAAGCTCTGATAGCACTTGAAAGGAAACTTGGGTGCATAAACAACTTACTACACTAATCCCTTAAGGAAAGTATTGTGCAAATTCTATTTTAATCCTTACAATTTTAGATTCGATATTATGTAAAAAACAATATTGCAGTCAACCATGAATACAAAAACTAGATAGAGAAAGAAAACACAAACACAAAGATATGCTAGTGGGGAAAAACCTTTCGGTAAAACAACCCTACCCCTCCAAAACCTACACAATGTATTATCTTCAACACAAAGGTTACAACACACTTGCAATGCAAGTTCTCTCAGGACACGAAAGACTAATCCAATAGCAACCAACAATATACTTTCACTCTCTCCTATTTGAAACTGTAAAGTTGCTTATATCACGCGCTTTCTATTTTTTTAGGGCAACTTCCAAAGAAGAACCATATTAGGGTTTTACTATTCTTTGGAAAATTAGGAACCCACAAATTTTTTTGGGATGATGCCCTAAACCCCGCGTGCTAGATGGAGACTCGAGTGTACAGTACTTAATGATGAGTTGCCACATGTCTTCACATCTTCACCCATCATCATATCTTCCAAAGATAACTCTTACGTGTCATAGGAATCTATCATAACCATTTTAGTCATGATCTCCTTACACACTATTCAAGATGCCAACACATGCAAGTGGAGTTACACATCAACATGCCAACTAGACATGTACACTCACACTTAATTACATTATTTTCAAAAAATACATTTACAAAACAAATAATAAGACTAGGAATTATCCAAGTTTGAGACACCTTATTCCTAATAGAAGATGATAGAACAAAATCAAGTATGATATACCATTTACTTACACTCACAATCACAGATGACAGGATAGGATCATTGACACCAAAAATCACAGACGTCAAAATAATCACAGATGACAATAAACTAAAAATGTAGACTTTCAGGTGCCCACAATGTAGATGACAAATCACTTACTGCCAAGATGATAGTTTAAAAAATATTGCAGGTATTTGGCTGCCCACAACATAGATGACAGAATAGGTAAAATTTGAAGACAACAGTTTAAAAATATCACAAATTTTTTGGCTGCCCACAATGCAAATGAGAGAAGGGAAAACAAAAAAGATGACAATTTAAAATGCAGGGACATAAAAAAGACACAGAGATGAAAAATAGAAGTTTTTTGTAGTTTTGAATTCTACTTCTAGCAGAGATGCCAAACCATAGAGATGATGATCTGTGAAGATGATGATGTGTCTTTGCAGATGACACTACATCCTAATAGAGATGACAATGCCCAATTTTTTAACATAAAATGCCAAGTTTTTGACCGATTCTGATAATGTAAATGGGATGTGGGTCCCACCAAGCATGCCAAAATGTATGCAAGAAAACCTAACCTATCAAGAGCATGCGTAAAAAAACAAACAACAGTAGCATGTACATATCAAAGATTCAAATAAGATTTGGAAGACTACTAAATCTAATTGAGTTTTAAAACTATGCAACCAAAAATATTAGAGTCCTCATGCAACCTCAAAATAGCTCAACAAGGGCACCCATAAGAGTTCTCTTTGTGCACACTTGATATCATGTTTAGGACCTATCCTAGATCTTTTTCCTATGTGCGCAAGTTTTGACATTTAATAGTTCTCAAATTCTATGCCATTATTTGCAGTCCCTGGTTTCCTTCTATCTTCATCCAATGAGGCATCTTGTTTTGATTGACATGGTTTCCTATCACTATGTGGCATCTTGTGCAGTTGGGAGATGACTTCTAACACTGGTGTGGACCTATCTCTCTGTGCACATGGTTTAATATTTTTCATTTTCTTGGATCTTGGTTTACCCTTCCAAGACTGAACCTATATTGTAACTAAATGCTTGACTAGCCAACTTGTGGCTTAGCCAGCTATAAGAGAAGCTTGGTTAGATGTAGGAAGAGAAAGATTCTTAGAAGGATAGAAGATAGAAGATGCGAGCTTGGAATCAAAATTATAATTTTTGATTATGTCGATATAATGGGTGTTATACACATTGCATAATATTGCTTAAATTTTATTATTTTATTTTATTATGTAATGTTGTATCTAGGAGCACCTAGATGGATGTGCAACATGTAAAGATTTTCATGAAATATTCTTGATGAGTTGTATTGTAACATTGTGATAATATTTTATATAATTATTTAATATTGGGGAAAAGAATTAAATACCCAATATTAAATGTGGGGTCAGTGGGTTAGGTAGCACATGGTTTATGTAATACCACTTGGTGGTTTTGTGAGACTTGCTACTATATAAGAAGCCATAAGGGTAGTTGTTAGTGTGACATGGAGAAGACAAAAGGTAAGAGTTGAGCGAGACAAGTCTTGACAAGTTAGCCAAGGGAGCATTTGTGAAGGTTGAAAGCATGACATGGTATGTGCTAATTCATGCTTGTTCACATAGATTGCTTGGTAGTGGCTATGGATTTGAAAGATTCCATGGTTGTATTGCAATGGTACTTTTTTTGAATAATACATGGTGATGGATGTTTTTGGAGGTTGGGTTTTTCCCTCAATGAGGGTTTTTCAAGGTATATCTTGTGTCACAATTTTGTGGGTATGTTGTCTATTCTCTTGCAAGTGGATTTTAATTCCATATTTATTTTAGATCTATTATGGGTTATGTGGTAACAATTATTTTCTTTATTGCAAGTTTTCTTACAAGTGGTATCAGAGCTATGGTTTTGTTATTGTAACCCTAGATTGAATCCATGGGAATGCATGAGAGGATAAAAGAAAGGGCAAGATATTTGAGTTTTTATTGCAGATCTATGAATTTTGGGTTTGTTGTTATGATGGGATGTTGGTAGATTTTGGGCATGTGAAATTTTTGGACAAAAGGATTTTTTAGATGTTTTATTTAAGTGAAGTTTTTAGGGGGTCATTTGTTGTAATGACCTCCTGGATAAAAACTGACCTCACCATTGGATCCGGGTCAACATTTCCATAAATTTTGATATATAATATGCCCTAGTTTTGCCATATTTAGAGGAAATGAAAGAGTTTTTTAGTTTCAGCTTGTGATGGCCATCAAATTTAATCCGGTCAGAATTTTTGTCACAAAAAAGGGAAAAATCATAGTGAAAATGGCAAAAAGATTGTTTTAGTAAAACGACCATAACTTTGTCTCAGGATATCAGATTTTAGAGTTCTTATAGGCCTTGGAAAGCTAATTCACAGCACTATAACTTGGTGAAAGTTTGGTTTTATGATTTTAATGTTTTGTCAAGTTTTAAGAGCACAAAATTTAGATGTTATTTATCTGGAGCATAGATTAGGGCATAACTTGGGCATACAAAGTCAAATTTTGAACTTCGAGTAGTCAATAGAAAGCTCTTGGAGAGTTCTACACATTGGTTCAGATTTTTTGTAGGTTTGGAATGATTTATTTGGTGATATATTAATCTAAATAGTTTATACTATATTTTGACTATGGTAACATTGTGAATTTATGGCATTGGAGATTTAAGATTTGATGTCATTGCATACTCAGTTCATATTTTAGATTGGTCTCACGATGATATGGTTATTAGTATTTGGTTTGGATATGTATAATGACTTGTTGGCTCTACAAGTTGTGCAATGTTGTAAGTGGTCTATACTTATAGGTTGCATTTATGGCTTGGATATGGGTTGCCTTGCCCATTGATCTTTCATTATTGATGCATATTGATGTTGGTGGCTTGGATTTGGGTTGTCTATAACCTAGGTCACAAGATTTGTTGATTTATTTTTTCTTCATGTAAAAGGGATGAGATGTTACCAGGTATAGTCATGGTGGAGGATTATGGTCGATTATTTTATGCTGATAGGTTGGACATATTAAGAGTTAGAAGCTCGATTCATGGATGTGATCATGGTGCTATGGATTTTGGCATGACGAGTGGATAAATAGGTACATCCTTGATATTCATTGGTTTGGATTCCTAATTTAGTTATGGTGGTATACCTTCTTGGTTGAAGATCATGGTTATTTGGTTTCTTTTGAAGAGCTCATGATGTGCACCTTGAGTTCTTTGATGGTTTGATGCCTTGGTTGATTCTCATGGTTGGAGGATGGTTTTTCATCATGATGTCATGGATAGCTTGGATACAGGGTTTGATGAAGTGATAGTGTAGGATTTGTTCCTGATTTGGTTTGTATCTTCTTGGTTTGGAGATCTTGGTTTCACTTGGTATTCACACTTTGGTTGTGTGAGTGTAGACTTAGAGGATCTTCATGTAGGTATTGATGGATTTTATGATGCCATAGTTGAATTAGTACCATGGTTGAGTGGGAGTTGTTGGTATTACTATATTTATTGAGTGTTTGTAGATGTTGGAGGTTTGGCTTAGATGCTTTTGCTACAAAAAACATCTTTGACATTTGCATGGTGTACTTGATATCTTCATGGTATGTGGAGATGGTTTTCTTCATGGTGCGTGGAGATGGTTGCATCTTAAGAACTAGTGAGGTTCTTGGTAAAGGTGTGTTTTATGCTTTCATTTGGTATGTTATCCTTAGTGTTAGGATGGTTTCATTTTTATGTCATGATATACTCTTGATACACGTTTAGAGTTGTGACATGTTATAGTATGTTCATATGGAGCATGTTATCTCTTTGGTTGAGATGGTAAGATCATGTTTTCATGTTTATGTCCATGAGGCCATGGTTGAACTTTGACATTGATCTTGGTTTAGTTTCTTGGTATTGAGTACATAGATCAGAAGTTGGATACTTCATGATATTTCTATGTTGCATTTGGAGTTGGCATGGATTGATTGGTTACAAGTGGTCATGGATACTTAGAGACAGTGGTGATGCTGATTTCTCTTGGATTAGAGAAGTAGTTGTTGGGATAGTTGATGGTTTTAGCAAGAAGTCCGAGGGGCAGTCACCTAATATGGACTTGAGAGGAGGTTTTTCTTAGATGAGTTTTGGTTGGAGACTTGGATATCTTAGTGAGCATTCTCATTCCTCACTCTTGGTCTACTCAATGGTTTGCTACTTGAGAGGTATATCTCATTATTTTTTTCAATTGCATTATATTTATGCTTGTCTTTCATGGATATGGATCTTGAGCTATGGTAAATGAGTTAGTTATGGAGGGTTCATTTGAGAGATGGTTTAGCATTGGTTATCTCCATGTGAATATGTTGTTATATTGGTTGAGTTTGGGAGATGGTTTTATATTAGGAATATTCCTTGGATTAGGAATGGTTATTCCTTGATTTGGGAATGGTTTATGAGTTTGATCTTCTTGTGAGAGGCTTACATTCATGATTGGTCATATGGTTTGGGTGTTATTGTGGCCTCTTGTTGAGGTTTTATGGAGGAGATCATACTTGCACATTTTACATCTAGAGGTGTGTGTAGAAAGACATGATAGAGGTTATGATTTGCATGGTTTCTCTTTGGTCTTGGTTATCTTCCTGGATGTTCAATTTTGCTTACATTGGATTTGAGATTGGCTAGAGATTGTGATCACTGGTTTGTGCTCATGTATGTCATGTGAGAGATGCTATGGTTATTCCTTTATCTCTTTCCTCTCTTGGTTGTGGAGAACTTGGTAGAGTGTTGGAGACTTGTTATGAGAGTTGATCTTGCAAGATATCAATTTATGTGTTGTGGATTTTCTTGAGACTACATGGATTCACTTCTTTGAGATGTTGTGAGTGGATAGTATATAGATTTGACATTATCTTTTGCAATGGGAGCTTCTTGGTATATATGTGACAAGTTTTTCTCTTGAGGCTTGTGATTGTAGGTTACAGATTGGATATGCCAGTGATGTGAGATTCACTTGGTATACCTTTGGAGGTATGGATAGTTGGATGGGTTTGACACTTGCTGTGGGTGCTATTTCAGCTATAGATATTTTGAGAACTATAGATACATTTGATTGCCTTTGGATTAGGTTTTTGTGCTTGGCATTACAGTTGGTATAGGATTTTATGATCTTCTAATGTGATAGGTTGGGTGGTTTTCTCTTTGGATGGCTTCTATGTATGTCCAGTGGTAGTGGCATAATAGGAGGTGGCTCCATTCATGTTTGAGAGGTTGGATACTTTGATTTTGTTGCAAGTACCAGGATGGAGCACTTCATGTACTTTGATCCATGATGGTGGATTTGCTAGGAGGGATTGTTCCCTTGTTCATTTATGTGACTATGGATTGACCCTATGCAATGTATACAACAAGTGGGAGATTGTTGAGACAATGGGTGTTGTACACATTGCATAATATTGCTTAAATTTTATTATTTTATTTTATTATGTAATGTTGTATCTAGGAGCACTTAGATGGATGTGCAATATGTAAAGATTCCCATGGAATATTCTTGATGAGTTGTATTGTAACATTGTGATAATATTTTATGTAATTATTTAATATTGAAAAAAATAATTAAATTCTCAATATTAAAAGTGGGGTCAGTGGGTTAGGTAGGACATGGTTTTAGCACATAGTTTATGTAATACCACTTGGTGGTTTTGTGGGACTTGCTACTATATAAGCAGCCACAAGGGTAGTTGTTGGTGTGACAAGGAGAAGACAAAAGGCAAGAGTTGAGTGGGACAAGGTTTGACAGGTTAGCCAAGGGAGAATTTGTGAAGTTTGGAAGCATGTCATGGGATGTGTGGATTCATGCTTGTTCACATAGATTGCTTTGTAGTGGCTATGGCTTTGAAGGCTTCCATGATTGTATTGCAATAGTATTTTTGCTGAATAATACATGGTGATGGATGCTTTTTGAGGCTGGGTTTTTCCCTTAATGAGGGTTTCCTAGGGTATATCTCGTGTCACAATTTTGTGGGTATGTTGTTTATTCTCTTGCACGTAGATTTTAATTTCATATTTATTTTAGATCTATTATGGGTTATGTGGAAATGGTTATATTCTTTATCGCAAGTTTCTTTACAGATTATGTACAAGGCCACAATCCAGAAGGCCTCACAGCTAGGCATGTTTTTCTTTTGTATGCAAAATGTAAATAATTACACCCATAAATGTGCTACATCTAACCCTATGTTTCTCTATTAACTATTTTAAATCTGTATGAAGCTTTCATGTGTGACTCTAAGCAGGGGATATCAAAAAGCTCATGTCGAGTTCATTCCACATATTTCATGCCCTTCCCTTGCTCCCAACGTCAAGTGGTATCAAAGTTGTTTCTTTCTTGAGGCTTGGAGAATAGAGAACCTTGTTGAATTTGGTTGTAGGTTGAAAGATCTAAAATTTGACCTATAACTTGCAGAAGGTTATAATCTTGCAAGAAATATTGTCAAGATGGTTTATGGCAGAGGAAATGTTGATAATGCTATTATGTACATACTAAGGAAGATTGTAATGAGACTCGAGGTTGTTGAGACATTGTAGAGAAGAGGTGTACATCTTAAAGATGTTAGTGATAATGAAGAGGAATCATCTAATCCTAATCCTAAATCTAAGGTTGATAAAGATGAAGGAAGGGCTTCTAAGAGTTTTGTCTAGGGAGAACGCTAGACCCACTATTGAAATTACTTGCTATGATGGAAGACTTGAGACAAATGTTGTATTTGATTGGATCTATGAGATGAATAAATACTTTGAGTATGAAGGTACTCTTGATAATAAGAAGGTTAAGATAGAAGTCATAAAGCTAAAGGGTCATGCTTAACTTTGGTGGATAATTTGCAAACTAAAAGACACGAAAGAGGAAAAGAAAAGATTAAGACATAGATGAAGATGATTGGAAAGATGAAAAAGTTTCTCCCTACTAATTACTAGGTGAATTTATTTAGGAAAATGCAAAATCAAGGCAAAAGGACACAATTGTGAAGGATTATACTGAGTAATTATACAGATTGGATATTAGATTTGGACATGTGGATGATGAAGTTGTGAAAGTCGTTAGATACCTTAATGGATTGCAAAATTCAATCAAGGATGATATTAGTTATGTGAAGATGGATAATGTAGAAGATACATATTAGTATGATCTTGTATGCAAGAAAACCTAACCTATTGGGAGCATGCGTAAACAATAAAATATTAGTAGCATGTGCATATCAAAGATTCAAATAAGATTTAGAAAACTACTAATTTTACTTGAGTTTTAAAACTATACAACCAAAAATATTAGAGTCCTCATGCAACCTCAAAGAAACTCAAAAAGGACACCCATAAGAGGTGTTGTTAGTGTGCTTTAGATTGGTGGGATGTGGATGTGCTCTCCCAAACAGAACTATTTGAATCTCACAATGATAGATAAAAATGGAATATGAAATATGAATCTAAAATAAGATGTGTAGAATACCTTCAAGAAATGGCAATGAGTAAGCCAATCTCAAAGGATTCTAAATATTTGAATATGAAATTGTATGCAATGAAGTAAACTATCAATAGTAAGCTATCATGAAATGTGCAAGCATAAATGAAATAAATATAACATCTACTAAAGGGTTAGTAATAAACATGCAAATCTATAAGAAAGCTCTAACTATATACTAGCATGATAATAATGCTGATGGGGACACAACCCAAGAATAGAACGGACACAACAGAAAAGGGAAATTGTATTAACTGAAAAATAAGCTAGTACATTCAGTACAGAGAAAATAAACTTCAAAACATGCCCTAAGGGCTTACAATAGCATAAATGTGGAGATAATTTCTCTTTTCAGTACCTCCTCTCAAACTCCACTCCGAACTGCCTTTTACAATGCTAGGAATCTCCTTAAATAGACCTCGGAGGGTTAAGGACTAGGAATACATTCTAGAAAGTGCTAGTAGGCATCCAATGACCAAATAGAAGGCTCTAGAAGCTGCGTTAGAAGTCGGTGTAAATCTAGAAGAATCTAGAAACGATAACCGAACTTTCGGGAGGCATAACTTTTGAACCGTAGCTCCAATTGACGAACCGTTTACATTTTTGGAAAGCTCTCAAAGTTCTCTATAGCCCAATGGACTAGCTTTGATTTTACCCCATTTTTTGCCCTTTTTGAGGTCATTTAATGCCCCTAACTTGACTTTGAAGCATTCTTAAGAGGTCTCCAAAACTCAAAAAACTATAATAACTTTCAAACCGTGGGGCCTTTTGACCTGATTTTTTTTCTGGAATGTTCTAAATCACAATTACATTCATCTAGCCAATTAACACCTTTTAGTTTACCAAAATGATGGCCCAATTACATGCTCCTATTTTTTCAAGATTTTCTAGCACATTGATAGTGGAACTGTGAGAGTTGGAACCTTTATTTGACCCAAATGGGTGTCCAAAAATGAAAACACATGAAATAGAAACTAAGTCTAAGTACAATTTTTTGGGTGACACAGGATTGCCCTTATACCTCTGGATGCTCCTGCATCAGACACCCAGGGTAGATTGAAAAGTGACCCTGTCACTTTATGAATGGTAGAGGGAATCCCAAATGGGAAACCTCAGCTTCTGAAATCCAAGTTGAGTCCTCGATCGGTCATCCTTTCCATTTGACCAAATACTCTTCATACTGCCTATTTCTGGTACTCCTACCCACACGATGATCTAGAATGTCTTCTATCTCCTCCTTCTTAGAAACAAGAATTGGACATGGCTCTAACACTAGCTCCTCATTTGCACCATCATCATGATACTCTGTTAAATATGCAATGTTGAAAATGTGAGAAATGTGAATACCATCTGGCAGCTACACTTCATATGCATTTCCTGAGTCATGTTTCTTCAAAATTTTGCAGGGGCCAAATTTCTTCATTTTCAGCTTGTTGTAAGTACCGGTTGGAAATATTTCTTTTTGTAAGTGCACCATGACTAGATCCCCTACTTGGAATTCCTTATGTCTTCTCCTTTGATCAGCCCTAGCTTTATACTCTTGATTCATCTTGGTAACGTGTGCCTGAACCTCCTCATGTAGATGCTTGATATGTTCAACAAATTCTTCTACTTCAGCACTTGTCCTCTCCCCTTGCTCTATCTTCCTCAATTCTGGTGCAGTCCTTGGGCTATTCCCATATACAATTTGGAATGGTGATTTTCCAGTACTCCTATTTATAGAGTTAATGTAAGCAAACTCTGCTTGTGGTAGAATCAAATCCCATCCCTTGGGCTTATCCCCAACTAAAAATCTCACCAAATTGCCTAGAATTCTATTTACCACTTTTGTTTGGCCGTCAGTTTGTGGGTGATGTGTGGAACTGAATTTCAAGTCTGTTCTCAACTTTTTCCACAATGTCCTCTAGAAATACCCCACAAATTTAGTATCTCTGTCAGAAACTATACTCCTTGGAAGACCATGTAGTCTTACCACCTCTTTGAAAAACAAGTCTGCAATATGGACAACATCATGAGTTTTGTGGCATGGAATGAAATGTGCCATTTTGGAGAACCTATCAACCACCATGAATACTAAGTCATTACCCCTTTGTGTCCTTGGCAATCCAAGAACAAAATCCATACTTATGTCCTCCCATGGCCTTGACGAAACAGGCAATGGCTGATATAGGCCAACATTCTGACTAAACCCCTTGGCAACTTGACAAACCTGGCAGCTCTGTACAAACTTCTTCACATCCTATGAAATTTGAGGCCAAAAATAATGTTCTCTAAGAATGGCAATGGTCTTATCTTGACCAAAATGTCCTGCCATCCCTCCACAGTGTTTCTCCTTAATCAGATTTTCCCTCATGGAACTCCTTGGAATGCACAATTGACTACCCTTGAACAACATGCCATCCCGAATCAAATAGTCTAACCACTTTGTTCTATCTACAACAACAGGTTCTTTACAAGCTTTCCATGCTTCAGCAAAATCAGGATCCTCGGGGTACAAATTATTGAGTTCATCAAAGCCAACTACTTCAACCTGCATTACTATAAGCAACAACTGTCTCCTACTTAGTGCATCTGCAACCCTGTTAGATTTTCCACTTCTATGCTTCAACACAAATGTATAACTCTGCAAGAACTCTACCCACTTCATATGCCTCTGATTCAATTTACCTTGGCTATTTAGGTACTGTAATGCCTGATGATCAGTATACAAAACAAATTCCTTTGGCAATAAATAATGCCTCCATTTCTTTAAGGCCTGAACTATTGCATAGAACTCTTGATCATAAACATAATACTTCTTCTTTGCCTCATTCAATTTTTCATTAAAATATGCAATAGGCTTACCTTCTTGGCTTAATACAGCCCCAATAGCGCTGCCACTGGCATCACAATCCACCTGGAAAACCTTTCTAAAATCTGGAAGTGCCAACACAGATTGTTTTATTACCTTCTTCTTTAACAATTCAAAACTTCTCACAGCTGCTACAATCCATTTGAACTCTTTTCTATTCCCTCTTATTGTATCAGTTAGGGGTGCACATATGCCACTGAAATTCTTAATAAACTTCCTGTAAAAACTAACCATACCATGAAATGATCTTACCTCAGGAGCAGACCTTGGAATAGGCCATTCCAAGATGGCTTTTACCTTCTCTAGATCCATTTTGAGACCTTTGGGTGATATAACAAACCCCAAATAAACTAACTCCCTTTTTGCAAAGATACACTTCTTCAGATTAATTAACAGTTTCTCTTCCCTTAGCCTTTCAAGGACACTATGAATATGCAGTAAATGTTCTTCCAAAGTCTTGCTGAAAATTAAAATATCATCCAAATAGACAATGACAAAATTTCCCAAGAACTTCTTAAGTACCTCATTCATGAGCCGTATGAAGGTGCTTGGGGCGTTCGTCAATCCAAAGGGCATGACTAACCACTCATAAAGACCCTCCTTGGTCTTGAAGGCTATTTTCCACTCATCTCCTTCTCAAATTTTTATCTGATGATAGCCACTCTTGAGATCTATCTTTGTGAAGTGCTGAGCTCCACTCAAGCAGTCCATAAGATCATCCATCCTTGGTAAAGGAAATCAGTACTTGATGGTTATCCTACTTATAGCTCGAGAATCTGTACACATCCTCCACTCTCCTTCCTTCTTTGGTGCAAGTACTGCAGGTACTGCACATGGACTTAGGCTCTCTCGAATCAAGCCCTTCCTCAATAGCTCCTAAACCTGTCTATTTAGCTCCTCTGTTTCAGTAGGAGTCATCCTGTGAGCAGCCTTGTTAGGAAAACTAGCTCCTGGAATCAGATCTATCTGATGACTGATTTGCCTTATTGGTGGTAATCCATCTGGAACATTATCAGAGATAATATCTCCAAATTCCCCTAGTAAATCTGAAACTTCAAGTGGTATTTCACTACTACCTTCTTTATCTTTCCTAGTAATCAAAGCATAGCACATATGTTGATGTTTCATGCCATCTAAAAACTTCCTTCCATCAAAAAGACAAATCCTAACACTGCTACATAACTTTTCACCTTCCTTTTTCATGGGCTTCAATTTGTGGCGAACTCCATCCTTTGTTAGAGAGTATGTGTTTGCATGCCCATCATGTACTGCATGTCTATCAAACTGCCATGGTCTACCCAATAATAGATGGCAAACATCCATCAGAATAACATCACAGAGAACTTCATCATGGTAACTCCCAATTTTGAATTTCACTAAACATTGTTCACTTACCAGGACCTTATGATCATCTCTTACCCAAGCAATTTGATAGGGCTGGGGATGTTTCTCCCTCTTGAGCTTTAGCTTAGAGACCATCTCTTCTAATACCAAGTTATCAGTGCTACCACCATTAATGATCACGTCACAACATTTATCCTCACACTTGCATCTGGTATGGAACAAACTCCTCTGTTGTCCTGGTTCAATCTCACCACTTAGTAGGGCTCTTTCATTTACCAAGGTCTCTCCTCTTTTTGCATCCTCTGAATGTGATGATTTTGTATCCTCATCCACATGAGCAACCCTAGCTTGGCCCTTAGCTCTCCTATCTGTCCTTCCTTGTCATTGAGGGCATTCAAAGGCACGATGACCTTCTTCATTGCAATGGAAATAGGTACCACAGAAGCCTCCTCTTCCTTGTCCATGTCCTCTACCTCTTCCTCTCTGATTTCCAAAGTCTTGATCATGGGAGCGGTTGAAACCCCCATTCCTCTGGTTCTTGCTAGTACCCACATCTTCATTTTTCTTTTGGGTTTCATTGCAGCCTCCAGATGATCTATGTCTTCCCCTTCCTCCTTGACCATGCCCTCTTTGTCTTCCTTCAAACCTTTTATTCAGCTTCTCATCAACTCATAGGGCAAACTGGTATACCTCTTCAACGCTGGTCATTCTTACCAGAATTAATTCCTCTTGGATGCTAGGTCGCAACCCACTAATATAATGAGCAACCTTCTCCTTATTTGCTTCTGCATGCCCCGCTCTAATCAAAAGTTGATAAAATTCCTCTGTGTATTCTTGGACTTATCTTCCTGCTTGCTTTAACCCATGCATCTTCTTAAACAAATCAAGCTCGTAGTCCACAGGAATGAACTGCTTCTTCAATTTGTCCACCATGCGATCCCATCTTGTGATCTTTTCCTTTCCTCTTCTGTTTCTTTCCAATTGAACCTCTTCCCACCAAATTTTGGCATGGCCTTTCAGTTTGGCCTTTGCAAACTTAACCCTGTCTGGGTTCCTGATATCCTCATACTCAAAGTATTCTTCCAGTTCATTGATCCAATCGATCAACTCATCTGGTTTCAGATTTCCTGAAAATACACCCACTTCAATTGTAGGTCTTTTTTAAAACTTAGTAATGGCCCTAAAAAGCCTTTCCTTAGCATGATTCAGAACTTCCCCGTCAAATTCCCCTTCTAGTCCCATTTCTTCTTCTTCATTGTCATCCTCATTGTTGTCACCTGCGGCAACATTTTCTCCTCTACGGAGCTCCTCTTGCAATGCCTGTACCTACTTTTGGAGGGCTCTAACTTCCTCAGGATTAATAGCTCTGGCCCTTCCACCATGCTCTCTTCATGGAGACATCTTCTAACTCAATCCCACAACCACACAGTCCTGGTCCAAACTGCCTCACAGTCGGCGCTCTGTCTACACACTCATGAAAACCATCTCTGATACCACTTGATGGGGACACAACCCAAGAACAGAATGGACACAACAGAAAAGGGAAATTGTATTAACTAAAAAATAAGCTAGTACATTCAGTACAGAGAAAATAAACTTCAAAACATGCCCTAAGGTCTTACAATAGCATAAATGTGGAGATAATTTCTCCTTTTAGTACCTCCTCTCAAACTCCACTCCGAACTGCCTTTTACAATGCCAGGAATCTCCTTAAATAGACCCCGGAGGGTTAAGGACTAGGAATACATTCTAGAAAGTGCTAGTAGGCATCCACCAATCAAATAGAAGGCTCCAGAATCTGCGTTAGAAGTCGACGCAAATCTAGAAGAATCCAGAAATGATAACTGAACTTTCGGGAGGCATAACTTTTGAATCGTAGCTCCGATTGACGAACCGTTTACATTTTTGGAAAGCTCTCGAAGCGCTCTATAGCCCTATGGACCAGCTTCACTCGTCCACCATTTTTTGGCCCTTTTTGAGGTCATTTAATGTCCCTAACTTGACTTTGAAGCATTCTTAGGAGGTCTCCAAAACTTGAAAAACTGCAATAACTTTCAAACCGTTGGGCCTTTTGACTTGATTCTTTTTTTGGAATGTTCTAAATCACAATTACATTCATCTAGCCAATTCACACCTTCTAGTTTACCAAAATGATGGCCCAATTACATGCTCCTATATTTTTTGGAATTTTCTACCACACTGATAGTGAAACTGTGAGAGTTGGATCCTTTATTTGACCCAAATGGGTGTCCAAAAATGAAAACACATGAAACAGAAACTAAGTCTAAGTACATTT
Source organism: Cupressus sempervirens (assembly GCA_028749045.1). Classification (NCBI taxonomy): domain Eukaryota; kingdom Viridiplantae; phylum Streptophyta; class Pinopsida; order Cupressales; family Cupressaceae; genus Cupressus; species Cupressus sempervirens. Next base: position 209,161,413 of record CM053792.1, read on the forward strand.
TTTTGGGTGACACAGGATTGCCCTTATACCTCTAGATGCTCCTGCATCAAATGCAAATGAGGGAGATGAGAAATGCTTGAGGCAAGGGCTCTAGAGGCCTTGGGGAGGTGGCATTTATGTGGCATCCACATAGGTGCCACAAAGGAGACACATGGGCTAAGGAGACAAGTCATGCAAAGGTCAACATAAGCCTTTTTGGTGAAAGAGATGGCTCAAGGTTTTTTCACACATGTGAGAAACCTTTGATAAAGGAAATGGGGACAAGTATGTAAGAGTGTAAGAATTTTGGATAAAATAATGAAATGGAAGCTTTATTGGATCTTGAGTTGGTCACACATGTGTGAGGAAATACTTAGGGACTAAGATGTGTTTAGAAATATGTCTAGAGTTAATTAAGTGAGATTAATTAATGGGTAGGCTTAGAAGGATGAGAATGGTGGGTGTAGACTAAGTTTTAGGATGGGATTAAGATTAAATCAAATAGGATTTAACTTAATCATAGGATTAAATAATTTAATAAAGTGGAGGAAATTAAATAAATTGAGATTTATTTAAAAGGGAATTTATGGAGCACTATGCATTAAATAAATTTAATACATTAGAGGGGATGCATTTAAATTAAATTTAAATACATTAAGGAAATGAACCTATTTAATTAAATAAGTAGAAAAATATGAAAAATTTAATTAATTAATAAATAATCAATTATAGTGTCAAGGGAAATATTAAATCAATTAATATATTATTTAAGACAATTTTAAGTGTCTATAGATCTAAAGGCTAAAGAAAGATTGACAAAGAAACATGATCAAAGACAAAGAGGAAGAGGTGGAGGATTTTAAGAAATAGAGGTAGAACCTTTGGCAAAAGTAGTAGATTTGAAGTGCCAAAGAAAGGAAAATCTGATGGGAAAGATGATAGTATTGGGAAAATAGGTAGCTACACTAGAGGTAGCCATACTGGTTACTCTTAACAATTTGGTTAAGGTAGAATTTTGATGTTTTCATTTATGGAAACATATCTTTTGTATGAAGAGGTAAGACCTTGACGATGAGTTATGGTATTTATACTTAGAAAATTGTCTAAGTATCACTCAGTTCATTTGGCAGAACATCTTGAGTTTTAGTTAATGTAGTTCATGTAAGCCATATTTTCATGTGAACACTTGAGAAAAGGTAGTACAAAGGGTGATGAGTCTACAAGAAACTTCACATGTTAGTACAAACAATACACCAAGAGTTATGAACAATTTACCAGTTAAGACAATATACAGGAAAAACATAGCATAACAGAGAATTAGATATTATGGGTTAAGGAATTTTTTTTTAATAAAATAATTACTTAACTAATTAGGGATGAAATCCTAGATGTTAACCCTAAGTCAACAAAAGACAATAATGTATTTTGTAAAGTGTGTAAAATCATGCATGTCAATTAGGCAATAATATTGTAATTATAAAGGCATAAATGAAAAACTGAGAATACAAAGTTTTGTGAAGAAATATATATGTGATGTGTGATATGAAAATTTTGATGTATGATTAGAGGAATGCAAACCGAGATAAAATTTTGTGTTGAGAATCAAAGGCAATATCAAATATTGAAGATATTAGCAACAGTGTAAAAGAGGTTCTTGTATCTATTTCTTTGTATTAAGGATGTACATTATATAGTGAATGTTTGGATAGTGGACTCATCTTGCATATATTTTATGTTTGTATATAACAATTTCTAATAGGGTCCAAGATTCTAAAAAGGACTAAGTTCTCTAACAAGGACTGTGACACTATATGAATGTAATAGACTCTTAATAGGGTCAATATATTTCACAAGATACTTTTGATCAATGGATCATTTTATGGGTACCATCCCCACCAAGGTTTCCCTAATTAACAAAATATGGTGTTATGAGTTCTCTTATTGCATGGTTATGTTTACTATTCAACATTATTAGTTTACTTTCATATGCAGGCTAAAGTTTATAAAATACTGATTCATATTTCTTATTTCTAATACTTACTCTAGGAACAATAATAATGGTAAAAGGGATGATGGATATTGGTTTAAGGATAAATGTTATAAATATGGTGAAGAAGGACATAGAGCTTTTGAATGTAATAATTTTGGTAAAAAGGTTGGAGGGAGTAGCATAAATGATTTATCTTGTGAAGAAGTTACTGAGACACCTAATGAACTTGAGAAAGGTGAGAACAAAATGATAAGGAGGGTCTTGTGGAATGAAAATTTAGATTAAGGACCTATTTTGAGGAGAAGTCTATTTAAATCTAGATATAAAATTGATGGTAAATTTTTTAAGGTGATCATTAACAACAAAAGCTCAGAAAATCTAATGAAGGGTACTCCCCTTAATACCTTAACCATAAAACATAAACAAAGAAATAACAATAATTTGTGAGAATAAAATATGGGCTTCTTTGTCATGTCCCCTATTCAAATAATTAAAAAAAAATAAACTTTGTTAAGGCAGGCAGGCTCCAAAAAGGTGAAATTTCGGAAAAAAGGGTTAATCTTTGGAAACCAATGGACTAATAAATAAAAATTATTATTAAATTATATTTTATTAACCCCTCTTGGACGTGAGTTGGGGTTATGCCCTCTTTAAAAGGGGTTTGGAGGCATTTTGGGCTCATTCTACATCTTGATTCTTGATAATTTTCTTGTTGTTCTTCAGAGGCTACCAAACCTATGGAGAAGGAGACCCAAGAACGGGAGTCCCCTATTCAAATAATTAAAAAAAAAAAAACTTTGTTAAGGCAGGCAGGCTCCAAAAAGGTGAAATTTCGGAAAAAAGGGTTAATCTTTGGAAACCAATGGACTAATAAATAAAAATTATTATTAAATTATATTTTATTAACCCCTCTTGGACGTGAGTTAGGGTTATGCCCTCTTTAAAAGGGGTTTGGAGGCATTTTGGGCTCATTCTACATCTTGATTCTTGATAATTTTCTTGTTGTTCTTCAGAGGCTGCCAAACCTGTGGAGAAGGAGACCCAAGAATGGGAGTTTGCAGGTTTCCAAGAAGGCTAAGGATAGGAGTTTGAAGCCATTCCATGTGCATGCTCATACAGAGTTTGCCCTTGTGCTGAATAGTGCCGATTTGGGTGTTTTCGGGGTTGTTTTTGGTTTGAATTTGGGTTTTCAGTTGAGTGTTTCATATCAGTTTGGTTTGCTGTTGTATTTCAGACTTTATGATGTTAAAATAGAGCTGAATATATGTATTGGGTCGTGATTAAACTTCTGAGATAATTTATGAGTGTTTTGTGGTGTTTCCGGGCATTTTTGTGTTAATTTTGGGAGCCCGATTGAGCATAGTTTTGCCCTACATTTGTGATCTGTTGTGTAAGGGCTATACAAATCTGGAAATGTCATTTTTTAGGCTGTTATGCTGCTGAAATCTCTGTAAAAATGTCCATTTTCAGATTTATTAATAATTTGTGAAGTTGTGAAGTTTTTGGCACTAATTTGGACATACCCGATTTGGGTTTTATTGGAAAATTGGCAGATCTTTGTAATATTGGTTGTTTGATTTTAAAGTTCTGATTTGAGGCTAGAAATATCATAAAAAAATCAGTAAAGGGACATTTCAGTGGTATCAGAGCCATGATCTTGCCAGCTTGAGGGTTTGTAGAAGTTGCATGTCAGTTTTAACAACTACCCAGATCTTGCATGTCAAGTTTTGATAACTACCCAGATCTTGCATGTCATATTTTATGATTGCATGCAACTAAGTGAAAGAGAAAAAAAATATTTGCAGCGAGAAAAGAATAAAGAAATTTTGATTAAACCCCCAGTTGAAAGCAAAAGTACAAAATCCAAGGAAGAAAAAAGTATGGCTGATCCAGATGAGATGGCAAAGAAATTCTTCCAAGACATCCAAAATACTCAGAAGCAAACAGTGGATGGTTTGGCAGAAACTAGAGAGGCTTTGCGGATATTGACAGAAAAATTACAAGGAATTGCATCTATTAATGAGAAAGGGAGCACTTCAGAGGAGCCGAGAAATGGGAGATCCACACCATCTAAATCAACCAAATCCATTTTCTTGCCTGCAGATGAGCCACCAGAACCAAATCCAGCCATTAATCCAGTGGAAGAGGTTACAGGTAATTTGATTACATTAAGAGCTACTTACAATGGCTTAGATGATGACTTTCGTAGTTCAGTTCCTTTTAGAGAATATGTGGATATGATGAACGCTTTGATGCCCAAGAAAGAGAATAGGAGGGAGCATGACACAAGTGGAAGAGAGCTTAAAAATAAAATAAGCAAGTTTACATCGCCTACTTTTGATGGAACAAATAAAATTTCAGCTAGAGCATGGCTACAAAAATTACAAACTTTCTTCACACTTAACCCCATGAAAGAGAGTGATGCTATTCAATTTGCAAGTCTACACTTGGAAGATGCAGCCTATGATTGGTGGTATCATGGAATGACTACTCAAGGTCACGATCAGGTAACTACATTTGAAGATTTCAGTCAAAGGGTGATAGATAGATTTGACCTCAAGGATGATGAAGAGTACTTTAAAGAATTGTCAAAGTTGAAGCAAACCAAATCAGTTAATGAGTATATAGAAGAATTTCAAAAAGTGGCTGTTATGGTACCTGATATGAGTGAAAAGAGGATTATCTTTTCCTTGATGGTTTAGAAGATTCTGTTAAGGGTTTGGTTAAGGCTTTCTCACCCTCAACCTTACAGGAAGCTATCAAAAGAAGCTTGCAACTTGAAACTTGCGTGCCTATGAAATCAATCACTAATCAAAAACCCCCAAATCTTTGGCAACATAAGGGAAATTTTCAGAAAAAGACTTTCCCAACACTACCACCAAAAGATGTGACAAATGTGGCAAAAAAGAAGGTAGATGAAGAGACTAGGAGTGAATTACGAAGGAAAAAGCTTTGTTTTACTTGTAGAGAACCATGGGTTCCAGGAAACAGATGTTTGGGGAAAGGTCAAGTGCACTATATTGAAGTTGCTTCAGAATCTGATTCAGATGAGCATGAGGAATTTCATGATACTAAGGAGGAGGTAGAAGAAGAGAAAGTAAAAGAAATCAGCAAGGATGGCACTTTAGCAGCATTATTAGGAGTCCCAAGATACCATCCCTTCCTAATTCGAGGGGTACTAGCAAGGCAAAGGTTGACTGTTCTTCTTGATAGTGGGGTAACTCACAATTTTATTGATGAGGGATTTGTCATGAAAAGAGGGCTTAAAGCAGAAGATTTTGAGGGATTCAATGTTACTGTAGCTGATGGATTCACTATGCCTTGCACACGGGTGGTGAAACAACTCAAGATGACCTTAGGAGATTATGAGTTATGTGATGACTTCTATGTGGTTAGTATTGGGGAGACAGATCTTGTATTGGGTGTTCAATGGTTGCACTCTATCGGAGGCTATTACATGAACCATCAAACTATGGAGTTTAAATTTCATTCCAATGGGAAAGAAGTCATATTGAGAGGGTTATCGAATGGAGCACCTAAGGCAGTCTCTGCAAAGAGGATGGAGAGGAATTTTCGAAGAGGACAAGTAACATGGGCAACAGGAGTCATAATCCAACCAACAAGCTCTCCCAAGAATCAAGGTAATTTCCATTTTGAAATTCAAAATATTCTTGATAAGCATAGTATAGTTTTCAATGACTTGCCTCCAGGATTACCACCAGATAGAGGTTTTGAGCATGTTATAGAGTTAGAACAGGGTGCCAAACCAGTTATAACAACCCCATACCGCCATCCAAGAGGTTATAAGCAAGAAATTGAAAAAACTATTAAAGAACTCCTGGACATGGGATTCATAAGGCCTAGCTCTAGTCCATTTGCATCATCTGTGGTACTTGTCAAGAAAAAGGATGGTACAATGAGAATGTGTATAGACTATAGGGCTCTAAACAAGAAGACCATAAAAAATAGGTATCCCATACCACGCATAGATGAACTCATTGATGAGTTACATGGTGCTGTATACTTCTCAAAAATTGACTTAAGATCAGGCTACCATCAAATCCGAATGAGGAGTGAAGATGTGGAAAAGACTGCTTTCAGATGTCACTATGGGCACTTTGAATTTCTTGTTATGCCATTTGGACTCACTAATGCACTAGCAACATTCCAATCTTGTATGAATAAGGTATTCAGTCAGCATCTTCGAAAATTTGTTTTGGTATTTTTTGATGATATCTTGATATACAGTAAAACATGGGAAGAGCATCTAAAGCACATAGACACTGTTTTGGGAATCTTGGAGCAGCAATCCTTCTATGCTAAGCTATCTAAATGTGAGTTTGGTTTGACAGAGATCCTATATTTGGGACATATTATAAGCTCTAAAGGAGTACAGGTTGATCAACAAAAAATCCAGGCAATTTTGGATTGGCCTCCACCCACTAATCTTACACAGTTGAGAGGTTTCTTCGGGTTGTGTAGCTACTATAGGAGATTTTTCAAGGGATTTTCTCAGCTTGCTGCCCCCTTGACTGATTTGACAAAGAAAGGAGCTTTTTTTTGGATAGAAGAGGCACAAAAAACATTTGATAAGCTTAAGGAGGTAATGAGTTCATGCCCTGTGCTTGCAATTCCAGATTTCTCTTTACCTTTTGTTGTTGAATGTGATGCTTCGGGAGAAGGTATAGGGGCTGTCCTAACTCAAAGGGGACATCCAATAGCATTTGAGAGTCAAAAATTAAATCAATCAGAGAAAGGGTACTCCATCTATGATAAGGAAATGTTGGCAATCATGCATGCACTTCATAAGTTTAGACAATATTTGGTATGTGGGAGTTTCATTGTAAAGACAGACCATAATAGCCTCAGGTTCTTCTTGAACCAAAGGGATTTGAATGATCATCAACAAAAATGGGTAAGAAAATTGCAAGCTTATGATTTTGATATTGAATACATGAAAGGAAAGAATAATGTGGTTGCTGATGCTCTCTCAAGAAAGCCCACTTTGTGTTCCTCATCATCTATCTCTGCTGATTGGAAAGTCTCCCTAATTTTAGAGTATGCTAAAGATTCATTTGCCACCAAGATTTTGGATAATTTAGTGGATGATAATAGGTACAAGGTTGTTGATGAATTGATTTATTACAAGAACATGATCTTCTTAGTGCCAGGGTCAAAAACTAAGGAGAGGATATTGAGGGCCTTTCATGACACACCTTTGGCTGGTCACCAGGGATACTTCAAGACATACAGGCAAATTCAAGAGCGGTTTTCATGGAAGGGTATGAAGGAGGATGTCCTTAAACACATTAAGGAATGTATGGTATGCCAACAAAGCAAGAGTGAGCAAAATTTTCCTGCAGGGTTGTTGCAGCCACTTCCTATTCCTGAACAAAAATGGGAAAGTATTTCCATGGATTTCATCACTGGGTTGCCCAAGGTTCAAGGTAAGGATTGCATATATGTGGTGGTAGATAGACTAACTAATTATGCACATTTCTTTCCTATCACATCTGATTTCAAGGCATCACAAGTGGCCGAATTGTTCTTCAAGGAAATTTTTAGATTACATGGTTTGCCTAGAAACATTGTTAGTGACCGGGACAGTAGATTCCTCAGCTCTTTTTGGAAGGAGCTCTTTCATTTGGTAGGAACTGAACTCACTCCCAGTACTAGCTATCACCCTCAAACAGATGGACAAACAGAGATAGTTAATAAATGGATAGAAGGATATTTGAGGAACTATGTTTCAAATCAACAACATGCTTGGGTGAAATGGTTACACCTAGGGGAGTATTGTTACAATACATCTCATCACATGTCTATTGGTATGCCTCCTTTTCATGCTCTTTATGGTTATGATGCCCTTTCCTTTGTTGATCTAATACTTTCCGATAGCAGAGTACCCGCAGCAAGTGATTTCATCAAGCAAAGCCAAGACATAATAAGGTCCCTCAAGGATAATCTACAACATGCACAAAACCAACAAAAGATATATGCTGACAGGAAAAGGATTGAAAGATCTTTTGAAGTGGGAGATTTGGTATTTGTTAGGTTGCAACCATATAAGCAAAGCACCTTGAAGAGAAGTTGGGCAGAGAAACTCAAGCCAAGGTTCTATGGGCCTTATAAAATCATCAAGAAGGTAGGAGAGGTAGCTTATGAATTGGAGCTCCCACCAAACAGCAAAATACATAATATTTTTCATGTATCTTGCTTAAAGAAGGTTCTAGGCCAGCAAACCATAGTATCTACAGAATTACCACCTCTTGATGATGAAGGGAAATTAGTTTTGATACCAGAAGAGATTTTGGATACAAGAGAGAAAAGGTTGAGAAATAGGAGCATCACAGAGCATTTGGTCAAATGGAAAGGATTACCACTAGAGGATGCAACTTGGGAAGGAGAACATATTCTTGAGAATTCCAACCTTCATTGCTTGAGGACAAGCAATATTTGGAAGGGGAGGACTTGTCATGTCCCCTATTCAAATAATTAAAAAAAATAAAACTTTGTTAAGGCAGGCAGGCTCCAAAAAGGTGAAATTTCGGAAAAAAAGGTTAATCTTTGAAAACCAATGGACTAATAAATAAAAATTATTATTAAATTATATTTTATTAACCCCTCTTGGACGTGAGTTAGGGTTATGCCCTCTTTAAAAGGGGTTTGGAGGCATTTTGGGCTCATTCTACATCTTGATTCTTGATAATTTTCTTGTTGTTCTTCAGAGGCTGCCAAACCTGTGGAGAAGGAGACCCAAGAACGGGAGTTTGTAGGTTTCTAGGAAGGCTAAGGACGGGATTTTGAAGCCATTCCATGTGCATGCTCATACAGAGTTTGCCCTTGTGCTGAATAGTGCCGATTTGGGTGTTTTTGGGGTTGTTTTTGGTTTGAATTTGGGTTTTCAGTTGAGTGTTTCATATCAATTTGGTTTGCTGTTGTATTTCAGACTTTATGATGTTAAAATAGAGCTGAATATATGTATTGGGTCGTGATTAAACTTCTGAGATAATTTATGAGTGTTTTGTGGTGTTTCCGGGCATTTTTGTGTTAATTTCGGGAGCCCGATTGAGCATAGTTTTGCCCTACATTTGTGATCTGTTGTGTAAGGGCTATACAAATCTGGAAATGTCATTTTTTAGGCTGTTATGCTGCTGAAATCTCTGTAAAAATGTCCATTTTCAGATTTATTAATAATTTGTGAAGTTGTGAAGTTTTTGGCACTAATTTGGACATACCCGATTTGAGTTTTATTGGAAAATTGGCAGATCTTTGTAATATTGGTTGTTTGATTTTAAAGTTCTGATTTGAGGCTGGAAATATCATAAAAAAATCAGTAAAGGGACATTTCATTCTTATTATCTCCGCAAATGCAAAATCATAGAATTATGAACTACAATATGCTAACCCACATGGGTGCCTTCATTACACTAATTTGCAAGATAAAGCTATGAACTATCACCCAGAGCTGTCATAGACAATGTATGGGAATTTCTTAAATAGGAAATTTTACGCGGCCTAGGAAGGTTCTAGACACTCAAACTTAATACCTACCATTAACAGACCCTAACCATACATATAGAATTGATGAAATACATTTTTGACATTTATTTTGGAAGTTTTGGTCAGCCCAACTTTGGAAGGCCATAACTTTCAAACCATTGCTCCATTTGGCTATTATAACTAATTTTTATAATCCCCAGCTCCTAATCTACAGACTCGGATCCGCACAAGTGCCCATGCATCAATTTTTTAAGCCTCATCTAGGAATGTTTAGGCCTCCAATGGTGAGCCTAAATTTTTTATACCAAAATTGTACACCAAAAGTCTACAATAAATCCATGAATACTCATGATATGGCACTGAGCCTCAACTGATAGACTAATATATCAAAGATGAATATCCACCTCTAAAATTAGGACATTCCAAGCTCGTATGACTGACTTACTAAGTAGAAAGCCTCCATAGACAACAACTCTTCATTAAGACAACCCTTATTAAAAAAATTGAAATGAAATATTTTTGGTTGATGTAAGATTTCTCTTACACCTAGAACGATCTTACATTAGACACCCGAGGTAATTTGAGAAGTGACCCCGTCACATCTCAAGTATTTAGAGGAAAACTAAGATGGTCAACCTCCTCCCTTGCTAGCCATGATGAATCTTCTACTAGCCTCCCATTCCATTTGAATAGTTATTCTTCATAAGTTCTATTCCTTGTACTTTTTCTAACATGACTATCCAATATCTCCTTAATCTCCTTTGTAGCCTAACTAGTTGTTGGAATACTCCACTGCACTTCTGCAACTTCATCTCCATTACCTCCTTCATAATACTCTGTCAAATATGAAATATTAAATACTGGTGAAATATTTAATTCATTAGGCAACTTCACTTCATAGACATTTCTAGAATCATGCCTTTTCACTATCTTGCATGGTCCAAACTTCTTCTTTTTCATCTTATTATATGTACCCACTAGAAAATGCTCCTTTCTCAAATGAACCATGACTTCATCTCCAATCTAAAAGTCCATATACCTCCTTTTCATATTTCCTTTAGCTTTGTACTATGTATTTATCTTTGTAATATGCTTCCTCACCTCCTCATGGATATTCTTCAAATGTTTAGCAAATTCTTTTGCTTTAGCACTACTTATCTCTCCTTTATCCAACTACATCAATTTAGAAGCATTTTTGGGACTACTCCCATGTACAATTTGGAATGGTGATTTACTAGTTCTCCTATTGACAAAATTATTATATGTAAATTCTATGTGTGGTAAAATTAGATCCCGTCCTTTTGGTTTATCTCCAACCAAACATCTCAACAAGTTTCCCAAGTTGTAATTCATAACTTCTATCTATCCATCAGTCTATAGATGATGTGATGAAATAAACTTTAAATTTGTCTTCAATTATTCCACAATGTATGCCAAAAATACCCAACAAATTTGGTATCTCGATCTGAAACTATACTCTTTGGAAAACCATGTAGTCTCACCACTTCTCTAAAAAACAACTGTGCCACATGAACAACATCAGTAGTCTTCTTGCAGGGAATGAAATGTGCCATCTTTGAAAACCTATCTACTACCACAAAAATTGAATCATGCCCTCATTGAGTTCTTGGTAATCCAAAAAAAAAATCTATGCTAACATCCTCCCACAACTTCTCTGGTATAGGTAATAGTTGATACAACCCCATATTCCACTTCACTCCTTTTGCCCTCTAACATACTCTACACAAAATTTTTCACATCTTGCTGTAACTGTGGCTAGTAATAATTCTCAACAACCAAAGCAATGATTTATCTCTACCAAAGTGTCCATCCAATCATCCACTATGCTTCTCCTTGAGATTCTCTCTCATTGAACTTATTGGAATGCACAACTGACTTCCTTTGAACAACATGCCATCTTGGATTATGATATCTAACCACTTCATCTTGTTAAGTGTAAATGGTTCTGTAAAAGCCTTCCATGCTTCACCAAAATCAAGATACTCTAGATACAAATTACTGAGTTCCTTGAACCCAACCATCTCAATATGCATTTCTGTCAACAAAACTTGTCTTCTACTAAGAGCATCTATAACTCTATTAGACATCCAACTCTCGTGTCTCAAAAAAAATGTATAACTGTTCAAAATATCAACCCAATTCAAATGCCTTTGGTTTAATTTTCCTTGACTATTCAAATATTGTAAATCTTGATGATCGATATACAAAAAAAACTCCTTAAGAAGAAGATAACATCTCCATTTCTTCAATGCTTGAACTATAGCATAAAATTATTTATCATAAACATAAAATTTTCTTTTGGCATCATTCAAATTCTCACTAAAATAAGCAACATGTCTACCTTCTTGACTCAAAACAACTCCTATTTGTAGTACCACTAACATTATAGTCTACTTGAAAGACCTTGTTAAAATTTGGAAGTGCTAAAATAGGCTGCTCTATAACTTTGTGTTTCAACAAATTAAAACACTTATCTTCTCCTATAGTCCACTTGAATTCTCTCCTATCCCCTCCCATTGTTTCAGCCAAGGGTCCACAAATAATTGCTAAAAATCTCTTTTGAATTTTCTATAAAAATTAGCCAGTCCATGAAAAAATCTTATCTCTATAGCACTCTTTAGAGTAGGATTCAAGGATAGCCTTCACTTTCTTTGGGTCCATTTTTAGACCTTCTACTAAGACTACAAATCCCAGGTACTCCAACTCCTTCACAAAACTACATTTCTTTAGGTTTATTGACAACTTTTCTTCCCTCAATTTATCAAACACCTTTCAAATATGCATAAAATGCTCCTCCAATGTCTTAGTAAAGATCAATATATCATCTAGGTAAATAATGACAAACTTATCTAGAAACTCCTTTAGTACCTCATTCATGAGTCCCATAGAAGTTCTTGGTGCATTTTTTTATCCCAAAAGGTATGACTAACCACTCGTATAATCCTTCCCTTCTCTTGAAGGCAATCTTCCACTCTTTCCTTCTCTGATGCAAATCTGATGGCACCCACTCTTCAGATCCATCTTTGTAAAATACACAGCTCCACTCAAACAATCCATAATATCATCCATCCTTGGCAATGGAAACCTATATTTGATTGTGATCTTGTTGATAGCCCATGAATTTGTCCACATCCTCCATTCTTCATTCTTCTTTGGTGTCAATACTACTAGTACAACACATCAAATTAGACTCTCTTGAATCAACCCCTTTTGCAACAAGTCATGAACTTGTCTATTCAACTATTCACTTTCTATTGGTGTCTTTTTGTGCACTACTTTGTTTGAAAAATTGGCTCCTAGAATCAAATCCATCTAGTGATTGATCTTCCTCACTAGGGGTAATCCATCAGGTACATTATCAAGCAAAATATTAGGAAACTCTCCCAAAAAATTTGTAACTTTTTAAGGTACCTCCTCTAATTATTCTTTACCATCTTTTGGGATTACATCAAAACACATATGCTCATGCTTCATGCCTTTGAGAAACTCCTTTCCATCAAAAAAACATATTCTAGTAGTACTACATACATTTTCTTCTTTCTCCTTCAATGGTTTCAACTTATGTTTCACTCCATCCTTTATCAGAGTGTAGGTATTTGGTCACTCATCATGTATGACATGCCTATCAAATTACCATGGCATACCCAGAACATATGACATATGTCCATAGGTATGATATCACAAAGAACCTTAGCCTAGTAGCTTCCAATCTTGAACTTCACTATGCACTACTCAATGACCATGACCTTATGGTCATCCTGCACCTAGGCAATACAATATGGATTAGGTGTTTCTGCCTCTTGAGATTTGTCTTTGTGACCATCTTTTCTAATACTAGTTTGTCAGTACTTCCACAATTAATGATCACATCACAACACTTATCTTCACATTTGCACTTGGTGTGAAACAAACTCCTCCTTTGATCAAGTTCATTCTTTCTACTCCACAAGACTCTCTTATTAGCTAGGACTTCTCTTTCAACATCTTTAGAGTGGTATGATTTGAAATCTTCATCAACATGTGCAACTATTCCCTGGACTTCGTTCTCTGATCTATGCTTCCTTGGTGCTAGGAACATTCAAATGCTTTATGCCCTTCATCTCCATAGTGAAAAAATTTCCCACAGAAGCCTCCTCTTCCAAATTCTCACCCTCTTCCTCTTCCTCTTTGATCTCTATTATTTTGATCATGGAAAGGATTTGAATTTTTTCCTCTCTAGTTTTGACTACTATTTCTTGCTTCATCCTTGTTCTTTTGATCATCATTTCAGCCTCCATAAGACTGTCTGCCAGATCTTCTACCGTGACCTCTTCCACTATTCTTGTTATCAAACTTTTTTTAGCTTCTCCTCAACTCTTATGGAAAAATGGTAAGACCCTCAATACTAATCTTTCAAACTAAACTCAGCTCATCTAGAATACTTGGCCTTAACACATTAAGACAACATGCAACTTTCTCCTTGTCATCTTTAGCACAAATGATTTTGATGAGAACTTGGTAGAACTCCTTGGTATACTCCTGAACATATCTTCCTTCCTAATTTAACCCTTGCATCTTCTTCAGTAGATCAAACTGATAATTTATAGGAATGAACATTCACTTCATTTTAGCTATCATTCGATCCCATCTGGTGATTTTTTCTTTTCCTCTTTTATTTTTCTTCAATTAGATTTCCTGCCACCAGATCTTTGCATGGCCTTCACAAACTTGACCCTATATGGATTTTCAATATCTTTATATTTGAATTACTCTTCCAATTCATTAATCCAATAGATCAATTCCTTTGGGTTAAGATTTCCCAAAAATGCGGGAACATCAAATTTAGGTCTTTTTCCAATCTTGGAAATAGCCTTAAAAATATTTTCCTCCTTTAGGTTAAGAACTTCATCTACTACCACTGGATTAACATTTCCTTTTTCTTCCCTTTCATCCTCACTTTCATCATCTCCTAAAACAAGATTCATTCCTTTGCACATTTATTCCTACAATGCTTGCATTCTCCTCTGGAGGGCTCTAAAACCCTCAGGTGTAACACCTATGACTCTCCCACCATGTTCTCTTCGTGGAGGGATCTTCACACTTTTGTTAAATCCCTATTGTAAACTGCCTCACAATAGGCTATCTGTCTACATACACAACCCAAACCATAGTCCTGGTGCAAATTGCCTCACAGTCAACAATCTGTCAACACACTTAGGAACTCTAGCTCTGATACCACTTGATGAAGGGTGCTCCCCTTAATACCTTAACCACATAATAGAATGAAAGAAATAACAACAATTTTTAAGATCAAAATATGAGTTTATTATTATCACCGCAAATATGGAATTACAAAATTTAGAATTACAATATGCTAACCCACATGGGTTCCTTCATTATAGTAATCTACAAGACAAAGCTGTGAACTATAACCCAAAGCTTTCCTAGACAATGTACGAGAATTTCTTAAATAGGAAATTGTATGCCACCTAAGAAGGTTCTAAACACTCAAATTTAATACATAGGGATGAAAGATCCTAACCATACATATAGATTCATCCAAATACATTTTTTACATTTATTTTGGAAGTTTTGGTTGGCCCAACTTTAGAAGGCCATAAATTTTGAACTTTTTCTCTAATTGCATATTATAACCACTTTTTGGAATCCTTAGCTCATGATCTATAGGCTCGAATCCATACAAGTAACCATTTGTGAGTTTTTCAGCCTCAACTGGGCACATTTAGGCTTGTAATGGTGAGCCTAAAGTTTTTATACCAAAATTGCACACCAATAATCTGCAATATATCCATGAATACTCATGATATTGCATTGAGCCTAAATGAGTAGACTAATATATCCAAGATGAATATCCACTTATAAAATGAGGACATTATGAGCTGATATGGCTGACTTGCTAAGTAACAAGCCTCTATAGACAACAACTCTGCATTAAGACAACCCTTATTCAAAAAACTAAAATGAAATATTTTTGGTTGACGCAAGATTTCTCTGACACCTAGGATGTTCCTACATCACAATTTGGCTTCTAATGAACTAGTAAACAAGCTAAAGTTTTAGAGGTTGAGACATCTAGACCCTTATTGATGCAATGGAGCCAACCATAAAAGTCTTTAAAGATTGAAATTAGTCCTCAAGATCCTCTTCATTGAAGTATTGAACAAGAAAGGTGTCTATTTTAGGACAAAGTGCTCAAACACTCATCACAAGTGTTAAAATGGGATGGTTCAAGGTTCTCACAACCCAACCTAAACAAGGAAATCCTAATCACTAGGACAACCCAAGTTCCCAAGACAACTAATCACTAGTTGCTTAATATGCACAATGACAACTTTTGACATAAACTCCTCAAAACACAATTTAGGACCAGGGATGAATCTATGGTGAAAACCTAGTCTATTTAGGTCCTAAAAAAATGGACGATGGATAAATCCCTACTATGAAATTTTATTCCAAAGGTTGCTTTACAATCCCAATCCTAGGCTTGTAGCCCTTCAATATTACAAAACAAGACTAAAGTGAACAAAATCCACACAAATGCTACAATGAGTCATGGATTTGGATACCCTTTTGGGGTTCACAAAAAATACTAGAGCTCCAAGACTTGAAGGTAGAAACCGACTAAGTATTATTCACCTTTTCTCCTAGGCAATTAGCCCAATTAGGCCTCCATTTACAAAGGAAGTGAAATTTATCCTTGAAAAAACCCCAACTTAGTGATTGGAACATGAAGGGGAACATAAATGAACCATATAAATGAGATTTAAATTCCCAATGACCTCTCTGTAGCGAGTTATGGGAGTTGCTACTAAATGGTGTAAACATGCACATGGGTCTTGCATGCCTAGGACATCAGTTTTCTTCCTACCTCCTGCAAGTTAGCACTTAAGAAAAAATTCATCTTAATGTACAAGGTCAATACTTGGATTTCACTAGAGATTATTAGATTCCCATGGTGTAATCCCATGTTATAACCAATATAGTATGAAACCCTAGGTCTAGGCAAGAATCTGTGACATTATTTACAAAAACCTAGATATCTAGAGTTAGAGATCAATTTAGAACCTCAAATAAAAAGTATTGGAAATATGGTTCATCAAGGAATCCACAAAATGTGGCCTAATCAACCCGACTTGTCTGTACAACCAGTTACAACATCAAATTTACATGAAAATAGTTATTCATAGAAAAAATTACAACATGACGATTCTACCACTTGCCTAAAAGGGATATTTAGGTATCAAAAATAGTTATAACAACCTTTCAAAACTAAATTTTTTTTTGGGAAGTGAAAATACAAAATTTTAAACTTCTTGCTAAAAGTTGCTTGATAACTTTTTAGCAACTTTGCAATAATTAGAAACTTTTGCAATAATTGACCAAATCATGGTCAAGACTTATATAAATGATTCAACATGGATCCAAACATGTCAAAAACATGTAAATATGGAAACATACTAAGATCAAATTTTATTTGACACCTTTAACCAATAGTTGACCAAGGGCTTATAATGTGCCAATCTTGGAACTAGGTTGTAGAATTGAGTCCAAATAAATAACCTTCATTCCTACCTATCATAGTAGTTTCTAGTACCTTTAAGAGGTTCTTAAAGTGTATAGAAACACTTAGTTTTATGAGGATTCTCCTACACCATACTCTCCTTGAGTTTTTGAACTCAAGTTCCTACTTGAGAATAATTGTTCAACATGGATGCCATGTTGTTTGATCTAATCCTCTATCATCCAAGTAACATCTATATTAGGGAGTCCTTTCCACTTCACCAAGTACTGCATGTATTTCCTCTATCTAATTTGTTTAAGCAACTTGGTCTCAATAATTCCTTCCAACTCAATAGGTTTTCTTTGGGGAATTAGATTCGTGACATAGTCTTCATTTTCTTTAGCATTTGTTATCCTTGTATAACCTTTTTAAGGGGTGAGTTCTACAACATTAAATATAGGAGAAATCATTAAACTAGGGGGAAGATAGATTTCATAGGCATTTTCACCCATTTTGTTATGGATGGAGCATGGTCCAACTTATTCACAACTTTGTGTATCTATGCTTAGGTAGTCTCTCCTTCCTCATGTATGCCCATAGATTGTGTCCAACCTAAAAATGAACTTCTCTCCTTCTCTTATCTTCCCATTCCTTGTATTTCATGGTGGATTTTTGTAATGTTCCTTTCACTTCTTCCTACACTTTGATGACCAATTTTTCCAATTCTTCACCTTGTGCACTAACTTTGAAATCATAAGTTAATTCCCCCAAATCTAATGGACCTTTTGGATGAAGTCCATAAATAATTTGAAAAGGTGTTTTTCCAATAGATTTGTTCATTGACTCATTGAACGTAAACTCTGCTTGAGGAAAGATCATGTCCAAACTTTTGGAATGTTTTTTAGTAAGACATCTTGGGAGGTTTCCAAGTGACCTATTGACCACTTCAGTCTTCCCATCAGTTTGTGGGTGATAGGCAGAGCTATAGGTCAGAGTTTTTCCAAGCTTTTTGAAAAGAGTCATCCAAAAGTGTCCTTGAAATTTAACATCTCTGTCTAAAACTATTGTTTGAGGTAGGCCATGAATTATGACTACTACCTTAAAGAAGAGATGTGCTATGTGAGATGCATCATTTTTTCTTTTACAAAGAACAAAGTAGACAATCTTGCTAAATCTATCCTCTATGACAAACACACTATCAAATCCTTGCTTGTTTCTAGCAAACCCATTACAAAATCCATTGAAATTGATTCCCATGGACTATTGGAAAATAATAAAGGCTAGTATATTCCTTGGTTAGTAGATACAATTTTGGCTTGTTGATAGATGGTACAAATTTCTATGAACCTTTTGACTTCATTTCCCATTTTTGGCCAAAAGTAACTCCTTTTTATTAGGTCTATTGTCTTGTCTATCCCAAAATGACCACGCAAGCCACCACAATGCTTTTCTATTATGATATTTTTTCTCCTGGAACACCTAGGTATGCATAGTTGAACCTCTTTGAACAAGAGTCCATTCTAAATTAGAAAATAAGAAAAAATCAGTATGATGTTTGCCTATCATCTTGGTGCATACCTCAAAAATTTTCCCAAAATCTGGATCATTTGCATACAAATTTTTTAGTGAGTCAATCCCCACACTTTGAAGTTGTACTTCTTCAACTAAAACAGCCCTTTTGATACCCCATTTTTGTGCTTAATATTGAATTTATATGCCTATAGTTGTTCCATCCATTTGATGTATTTGACTCCAAGTTTTTCCTGAGTGTTTAAGAATATCAATGCATGGTTATCAATATAAATAATATACTCTTTTGGGAGTAAGTAATGCCTCCATTTTTTTAGTTCTTGTACCATTGCATATAGTTCTAAATCATATTTAGAGTAGTTTTTCTTGACATCATTAAACTTTTTAGAATAGAATGCTACAACCTACCTTCTTGGCTCAAGATTGCACCTATTGCCAAGTTACTTGCATCAGTTTCAATAGTGAATACCTTATTGAAGTTAGGAAGCACTAGGATTGGATATTGGGACACTATGTTCTTTAGGTATTGGAATTCATCTACAACCTCTTTAGTCCATACAAATCTAGTCTTCTTACCACCTTGATATTGTCTAACATAGGAGCACACACATGACTAAATTTCTTAATAAATTTCCTATAAAAAGTGGCATCACCATGAAAATTTCTAACATCACCTTGGTTCTTTGGTGGAAGCCAGTTGACAATTTCTTCAACCTTTTAGGAACATAATTTCCTTCTTCATAAACATACATTTCTCCAAGTCAATCACTAACTTGTGCTGATTAAGTCTCCTCAAAACATGTTCAACATGGTCAAGATGCTCTTCCCTGCTATGACTAAAGATTAGGATATCATCAAGACATATAACAACAAATTTGCCTATAAAATCAATGAATATTTCATTCATGAGTCTCATTAATGTACTAGGTGCATTTCTCAACCCAAATGGAATCACTAACCTCTCAAAAAGGCCTTCAATTTTTTTCCATTCATCTCTTGACTTTATCCTTATTTGGTGGTATCCTGATTTTAAATAAATTTTTGTGAAATAACATGCATTACCCAATTGATAGCACAAATTCTCCATTCTTGGCATAGGGAACCTGTACCTTATGGTAATTTTATTGATGGCTCTACAATCTATACATAATCTCCATTTACCATCCTTTTTAGGAAAAAGAATAGATGAGATCACACATGGGCTAAGACTTCTTTGTATTAATCCTTTTTCTAAAAATTCAGTGACCTATTTTGTAATATCTGTATCCTGAGCATGTGTCATACTATATGGGGCCTTATTAGGCAAGGATGAACCAAGTATTAGGTCTATTTGATGACTAATTTCACTTAAGGGAGGGAGGGTTGTGGGCAAGTCACTAGCAGTGAAATCATCACTATATTTGTTTAATAGTTTCTTGACTTGTATGGGATCAATATCATAAGATCTTATGCTATTCTTTGGTTTAGAAATCAATATGAAGCCTCTAGTCTTAGGTTCCTTCAAGGCCTACAAAACTTCCTTTTCCCCTATGATGATTACAATAGGTTGTTTCTCTACTTTCGCATTAGGCAATGACTTGATGGTGAAGGTCAGTCCATTTTTTGTTATGAAGTGGGTATTCTTCCTACAGTGATGTGTGGAATCCACATCATATTTCCAAGGTCTACCAAGGAGGATGTGGGAAGCATCCATTTCAATAACATCACAAAGAAATTTATCTTTAAAGTCTGCTATGGAAAATTCTACCCAAGCCTATTCAGTCACTAGAGTTTGTTGACGTTTGGTTAACCAAGAGACATGATAAGGAAAAGGGTGAGACTTCTTAGGTAGCTTCAATTTTTGAACCATTTCATAAGACACTAGATTCCTAGTTGAACCAGAATCAATTAAAAAGTTACATACCTTGCCTTGGCATTTGATTTTAGTCCTAAAGAGGTTTTTCCTTTGAGGTGGTTCTTGAGTTTGAGGCACTTATAAGAAAGCTGGCCCCATCATCAAGCATGCCCCTTCTTTAGGTTCTAGGTCTCTATCATCATGCTGTCTTCTTCAATGAGTTGGGCTCTTCTCTCCCCTTGATTTTTGTTGTTCCTCTTCTCATGGCATCTACCTACATGGTGACTCAACTAGTTACAATTATAACATTTTATAGGGCCATTACCTCTTCCTCTTCCTTTATTAAAGGGTTTTCTTCCCCTATAGTTTCCTCTAAAAGTTGATTCACCCTGCTTTTGTCTCCTTGATTTTGATTAGAAATTTTGTTTCCACTATATTGTCCCTTATTTTTGGAATTACTATTTCCTTTAAATTTCTTGTTGTTTTCTTTACCTTTACCTTTTCCTTGTTCTTGTTTCCTCTTCCACTTCTCCTCTAATTTTATTGCTAGCTGATAGCATTTTTTCATAGAAGTAGGGGAATGTAGGCTCAGTTCCTCTTGAATGAGCACCTTGAGACCTTTCATGTATCTAGTAAGTTTTTCTTCCTCATCTCTACTATATTTGTCTTCATGCAAAGTTTCAGGAACTCTTTTGTATAGGATCTTACATCCAAGTCTTTTTGTTTGAGGCTTTACTTCCTTCTATGGAGTTGTACCCCATAGTCTTCAAACACATAAATTTTTCTGACCAGTGCCACCATCTTGTTCCAAGACCAAATCATAATTCTCCCTTTCTTTACTCTTTCAATCTGGATGAAGTTCCAACAAGTTAGGGTTGCTCCCTTCAACTTGGACTTTTCCATTTTTACCCTTTTCTTTTCTAGAATGTCTTCTATTAGAAATGCTTTAGAATAACTGAGAGGGGGGGTGAATCAGTTATTCAAGGTCCAAATGTCCTATTCAAACTTTTTACCTAAGTGTAGTGAGCTCATTCAACCATTCATTCATCCAAGCTTAAACATTCCTATTCAGCAAGTTACTGTAAATCAACATGCAAACATAACACATAAAAAGATTCAACACATAACACAATGATTTATGTAGAAATCAAATTTGGAAAAAACCACTAGTAACATGCTACTCAATTCTCACTCTTTTGAAGTGATGTCCTATGAAAGGCCTACCCTATTAAAGGCTACAACACACTATTAAATGTGATCTGGTTAAAGGATTTAACCACGCTATTAGAAGTTGGCCTAGTTAGAGGACTTTAGAACTTTCACTTGGAATGCCACCCTATTAAAGGATTTAAAAATGGATATTAAACCAACCTAAGTCCATAAGATTTTTTTCTACCCTAACTGATACAATTGCTAGAGAGTAACAATAAAGGGTTTTGACTTGATTACAAAATACAACTCAACTTGTAGATCTTAGATCACTTCTTAGCTCATGACATTGCCTAGTTTTTAGTCTATGCTACTCTTGACAACTTGCCTTCCTCTCAAGCTTAGTCTCCTTGAGTCTCCATGCTCAATGTACGAATGCAATCATCTCTTTTTGACCACTTGTCAAAGAAAAGTTTCTATACTCTATTCTTCCTTCTCCTAGATGTCTTCTCCTTGACACCCTTCTAACCACTTCACAATTTGGCACTCCAATAGCTCTTGCTTTTTTGTCTGTGGCTTCTTAAATAGAAGTCTAGAACTTCCTTTTCTTGCTCAATTCTTCCCTCCTTTAATTTCAATTCATATGGATTAGGTAGGATTCATTGAATCTAACCCATATCATGTTTCTTTTAGAAACATCATGAAGAATCCTCTTGAATTCACTCAAAAATAGTTTACATAGGATTTTGTGCCACCAGCTCATCATCCTTATCCTCCAACTGGTTCAAAAAATTCAAGGTAACAACTTTGTCAGCTCAAATTTGGCAAATGTTTGACTTTTAAAATAATATACTAGCTCGACACTATTGAAATTTTGGTGCTCGACACATATTATGTTACTCGACACCAACTACGATTTTTTGATGCTTGGCACCTGAAGTTCACTCGGCACCTATTAAGATGTTTTGATGTTGGGCACCTATTACTTTTCTCGAAACTTGAACTTCACTTGGCACCTGAAGTTCACTCAGCATACACTAGATTTTTCATTTTCTTGGCTCCAACTGAGAATTTGCTTGGCTCCAACTAGCTTGCTCGGCACCCATTGATGAACTTAGTTTAAGCTTTGCAGTCAACCTTGTTACAACTTATACTTCTAATGTTTCTAAGTGTGACCAACCTTTGTATCTTTGAATATGTTATCAATACATCATTTAACCATTGTCTTAACTGATCCTTGCACTTTATTACAAAACTATAACTCAAACTTTCCCTTAGGTGCTCTTGTTACATCTTGTTGATCAAATCCTCTTCATCAATCAACTAAGAGATAGTACTTGGATCTCATAAGAAAATGTCATTCCTACAAATAACAGGTTTGACATCAATGACAAAACAATGATTGAAAACATTCTTTTAACAAAAATATCCCTCTTTGATCAATCTTCTTCATCAATGATCTTTTTCAATCAGATTTCCAACAATCTCCCTCGTTGGCATTGATGGAAAACCAAACTAATCAACTATTAGACTAAACTATTTAACCAAATGCTAACTAGGTTAGAATAGAAAGTCAAATGCCAAAAAATAATAATTGTGTTACCATCAGTTTTACACATCTCCCTCTTTTGATTTACTATCCTGATTGCTTCATTTCTGCTTCTCCCTCTTCGCTACTGTATTCTTTTTCTTACATTCTCTCCCTTTGTATGCATTGCTCATCTTCTACTATTTCTTTATTTTGATCAGCTTCTTCATCTTCTCCCTTGGCTATTGATCAAATGTTGTTGATCAAATGCTGTTGATCAATTTCTTGACATTTCTCCCTCTTTGACAATAATGCCAAAGACATATTATTTCAGCATCTTATCATGCAAGTGTAGCATTTGCAATTTCTCTCACTTTATCCCTCTATCACCTTGCTTGTGACTGATTTGGAACTTTAGCACTATAATTACTTTAGGAGTAATCCTAAAGTAAGTATCCTCTATATCAATGTGTAATATTTCAACAATCAATTCCTTTGATGTAGGGTAGTCTTGCCTTTTTCTTAAGTAGCCTGGGTTAGGGGTATCACCCCTAACTTACCTTTAAGATACTCAAAAGCATCTTTAGTTAGTGCTTTTGTGAAGATCTCAGGAATCTATTCCTTTGAGCTAACATATTCCATCTCCACTTGTTTGTCTTCCACCAACTCTCTTACATAGTGATACTTGATTGCAATATGCTTGGTTTTGGCATACATTACAATGTTCTTTGATATGTTGATAGCACTTGTATTATCACAATAAAGTATCATAGGCTCATTTACCTCTTTCTTCATACCTTGCAAAAAATGTTTGATCCATACAATATTGGTGCAATTGATAGCTGCTGCAACACATTCAACTTCTACAGTAGACTATGAGGTACAACTTTTCTTTTCACTAGTCCAAGTAACCAATCCTTTTCCCAAGAAGAGTGCTCCTCCACTAGTGCTTTTTCTATTATCAATATTAGCTCCCCAATCTATATTAGTGTAGGCTCTTAGCTCAAACTTTTCACTTCTCTTATAGTACAGACCAAAGTCATTAGTTCCTTTTAGATACCTCATTATTATTTTCACTACCATCAAATGATTTTCTCTTGGATTTGCAGAGAATCTTGCTACTATTCCAATAGCTAATGCAATGTATGGTCTACTATGTAAAACATACTACAACTTTCCAATCATTGATCTATACAAGGTTGAGTAAGGTGTCTCAACCTTGTATAATTCCTATTCTTATTATTTGTTTTGTAAAATGTATTTCTTGCAAATAATGTTGATGTGTCGACATCTTGAATTGTGTGTAAGGAGAATCATGGCTAAAACAGTTATGATAGATTCCTATGACACGTAGGAGCTATGTTAGGAAGATTCAATGACAGGTGAAGACATGTGGCAACTAAGATATTTGAGTATTGTACACTACCCCAAAGTGAAGCACATGTTATAAGCATTTTTAGGGTTGTGAAGAGAGGTGATGCGTGAGAGTGTATTGTTGGTACTGTAAGTTGCTATTGGAGTCTTCTATTGTCGCTGTTGAGCTTGCATTGCAAGTGTATTGTAAACTTGTGTTGAAGATAATACATTGTGCAGGTTCTGGAAGGGTGGGGTTGTTTTACCAAAAGGTTTTTCCCCACTGACAAATCATTGTGTTATGTGTTTCTTTCTTTGTCTATTTTCTTTATGCTTGCTTGGCTGAAATATTGTTGTTTACATGATATTGAATCTGTAAGTGCAAAAGATTTTTAATAGGATTTGCACCTTACTTCTCTTAAGAGATTAGTGTAGGAAGCTGTTTCCGCACCTGAGTTTCCTTACACATTCTTGGATAACTTATGTCTTGTTACCATTGGTGTGCTGACTAGTTTTGAGTCTTCTAATCCAAATGTCTTGAGTATCTCCTTGATGTATTTTAATTGGGTCACAAATATGCCATGCTTCAATTGATGTACTTGCAATCCAACAAAGAATTTGATTCCTCCAAAAATTTACATTTCAAACTCATGTTTCATTTGATCAGCAAAGTCTTTGCATAGAACATCTTTTCCTCCAAATATTATATCATCAACAAAGATTTCTGATATCAAAATGTCTTTACCTTTTTCTGCCTTGATATACAGGTTGCTGTTGTCAACTATTCTCTCAAATCCTATCTTCACAAGATATTTGTGCAATCTCTCATACCATGCTCTAGGTGCTTGCTTCAAACCATAAAGTGTCTTATGTAGTTTGCAAACCATATCTTTGTTGTCATCAACAATTCCCTCAGGTTGTTCTATATAGACTTCCTCTACTAGTATACCATTCAGAAAAGTAGACTTTACATCCATTTGGTAGACTTTGAAACCTTTGTAAGCAACATATGCAAGTAATATTCTTACTCCTTCTATTCTTGCAACAGGGGCAAATGTTTCTCCATAATCTGGTCCTTCTTCTTGTGCATAGCCTTTGCAAACTAATATGGATTTTTTTCTAGTTATCTCACCATTTTCATCAAGTTTGTTCCTAAAAACCCATTTGGTACCTATTACATTCTTATCCACTGGTCTAGGAACTAGGGTCCAAGTTTTGTTCTTCTCAATTTGTTCTATCTCTTCTTCCATAGTTTTATACCAGTCATCATCTTGTAGTGCATCTTTTACTATTTTGGGCTCAACCTTGCTCAGTAAGCATGATTCATTTCTTAGTCTATTCCTTGTCATTGGTCTTGCATCCTTGTCACCAATGATTTGATCTAAAAGGTGATGTCTTCTTACATACTTGGCTAACCTTGGTTCTATCCTTCTTTCATTGTTTGATCCTTCAACTTCAGAATAATTTTTCTCTTCTCCATCTAGTACTTCATCATTTCTTTCATGTGAACTATTTTTGGAGTTAGAACATACATTTTCCTCATTCTACGACTTGACTTCTGAATGCAACTCGACATTCACTAGTTGTGACTCGGCTGATACTAAAATTTGTTGCTGATTCCCAACTTGATTGGTAGAATTGTCTTCAACAATCATTCCTTCATATAAGTATACAAAAGATCTATAATCCTCTGGTTGCTTGGACTTCTGCATGCTCATCAAAATTCACATTTTCATTTTCCACTATCTTGTTAGTGTTAGTATTCAAACATTTATATGCTTTACTTCTAGTGGAGTATCCAAGGAATATGCCTTCATCACTCTTTGCATAAAACTTGCCATTTCTAGTATCTTTAAGAATATAGCATTTACAACCAGATGCTTTGAAATGTTTTACATTAGGTGAGTGACCATACCACAATTCAAAAGGTGTTGCATTTGTACCTTTCTTGACTTGGACTCTATTCAAGGTGTAAACAATAGTACTTACAGCTTCTCTCTAGTACTTTAGAGCATAATTTTTCTCCATCATCAATGTTCTTGCATAGTCTATTACTGATCTATTCCTTCTTTCAACAATGCCATTTTGTGGTGAAGTTCTAGGTGCTGATGTTTTCCTTTTGATACCTTTTTCATTGCAGAATATCTCAAATTCTTTTGATGTAAAATCTCCTCCTCTATCTGACCTTAGGCATTTTAAACTCTTTCCTATTTCTTTGTCAACTCTAGCCAAATACCACTTGAACATTTGAAATGCATCAGATTTTTGCTTCAAAAACATAGCAGTCATCATCCTAGAATATTCATCTACAAATAACATTATCTATTTGTCTCCTAGGTAGCTTTATGCTTCCATTGGACCACATACGTCTGTGTGAACTAGTTCTAGTACTTCTTTGAAAGTATATGTTTTGCTTTTGAAACTAGATTTAGTCACCTTTCCTAATTGACATTGTTTGCACATTGTATTTTTAGGCTTCTTCAGTTTGGGCAAAACTCTGACTTTCTTCTTCTTACTAATGCTAATTAGATTGTCAAAGTTAACATGACACAACCTTTTATGCCATAACCACACATCATCAAGTCTAATAAAAAGATAAGTTGCATCTTCCATATCTAGGTAAAGCAAGTTGCTCCTAGTTTGTTCACCTTTTCCTATTAGATTCCCATCAGTGTCATAGATCTTGGTAGATTTGTTTCCAAATTCCACTTTGCAACCTACATTGCCTAATTGTGATACACTCAACAAGTTGTAGTTTAGTCCTTCAACATAGTATGCATTATCACATGAAATTTTCTCTATAAGTTTAATAGAGCCTTTTCCTTTGATTTGACATGGAGCATCATTACCAAATTTAACACTATTTCCATCATATTGAGTAAAGGTAATGAACTTACTTTTATATCCTGTCATGTGATGTGAGCACCCATTGTCTATGATCCACTTGTCATTCTTGTTCAAACAGGTTACCAATGTTGTTGCTTCATCTTCATCTAATTCTTCCTTCATGGCCACATAGACTACTTCATCATCATTCTCATTAGAATCTTTTTCAACAATGTAGCATCTTTTTCCTTTGTCCTTGTCATCTCTACTATCATCTTCTCTCTTGTTCTCTTACTTATTTCCTTCCTTGAAGTTCTTCTTCTGTATACACCTTGTAGCAATATGACCTACCTCATTGCAATTAAAACAAATGATAGGTGGCTTACCTTTGAATTTACCTTTGTCATTATGTAATCTTCTAGCTAGTAGTGCTTCCAACAGTTCCACATCTTCCTCACCTGTGCAACTATCACTAGATGCATGTTTTTCTTTTCTACTCTTCTTCCTTGATGTCACCTCCTCAGT
Organism: Cupressus sempervirens; assembly: GCA_028749045.1. Classification (NCBI taxonomy): domain Eukaryota; kingdom Viridiplantae; phylum Streptophyta; class Pinopsida; order Cupressales; family Cupressaceae; genus Cupressus; species Cupressus sempervirens. The sequence continues at coordinate 209,189,152 of CM053792.1, forward strand.
TTCTTTCAATGTCAGCTTGGGTTGAAAGTAGATTCAAGGTTCTCAGGTCTATAGTTATCAAAATTTGATAGTTCAAGTATAGTAAGTCTTCCCACAATTACTTCAAAGGTTAGTGTGTTTCCTTGTACACACCTTAGCTTTTGGATGGCTGAAACTCTAATAGCATAGATGGGGAGTAGGGTTCTCAGGTATTTTCTATTGATAGTCTCTTCTTCCAATTGACCACCTAGACTTCTTATTGCACTTACCACTTCTTTCATTCTAACAACATATTTAGCAACATTTTCACCTTCCTCCATTTTCATGTCATCAAACTTTCCTCTGAGGCTTTCTCTCTTTGTTCTCTAAACATTTTGATCTCCTCCATAGATATCTATTAGTACTTTCCATATTTTGAATGTAGTGTCACATCCTTTGATGTCATCAAATTCGGCATAACTGAGTGCAGAGGCAATCTCCAACATTACCTGATTGTGCTCCTTCCTTTTGCTCAAATCATCTATAGCAAGAGGCCCAGCTGGATCTACATGTTCTATTCCAATTGAAGTTTGTTCATAATCACTTATTGATCCAAGGTGCAATTTTATCAGACTCTACCATGCAACAAAGTTGTCTTTGTTGAGCTTGAGAACTTCTCTCTTAGACATCTTGATCTTCCTGCTTTTAGTACCTTGAAACTAAATCAACACATGGCTCTAATACCAATTGTTATAAATGATTTAGAATAACTTTTTTTTTTGGGGGGGGGGGGGGCGGGGGCGGGGGGGGAGGGGGGTTGAATTAGCTATTCAAGGCCTAAATTCCCTATTGAAACTTTTTACCTAAGTGTAGTGAGCCCATTCAACCATTCATTGATCCAAGCTTAAACATTCCTATTCAGCAAGTTATTGTAAATCAACATACAAGCATAACACATCAAAAGATTCAACACATAACACAATGATTTATGTGGAAACCCAATTTGGAAAAAACCACCAGTAACATGCTACGTAATTCTCACTCTTCTAAAGTGATGCCCTGTTAAAGGCTACAACACACTGTTAAATGTGACCTGGTTAAAGGATCTAACCATCCTATTAGAAGTGGGCCTGGTTAGAGGACTTTAGAACATTCACTTGGAATGCCACCTTGTTAAAGGATTTGTAAATGGCTATTAAACCAACCTAAGTCCATAGGATTTTCTTCTACCCTAACTGATACAATTGGTAGAGAGTAAAAATAAGGGGTTTTGACCTGATTATAGAAGACAACTTAACTTATAGATCTTAGATCACTTCTCAGCTCATGACATTGCTTGGTTTTTAGTCTCTGCTACTCTTGAAAGCTTTCCCTCCTCTCAAGCTCAGTCTCCTTGAGTCTCCATGCTCAATGTACTAGTGCAATCATCTCTTTCTAACCACTTGTCAAAGTAGAGTCTATGTACTCTATTCTTCCTTCTCCTAGATGTCTTCTCCTTGACACCCTTCTAACCACTTCACAATTTGGCACTCCAACAGCTCTTGATTCTTGGTTTGTGGCTTCTTAAATAGAAGTCTAGAACTTCCTTTTCCTGCTCGATTCTTCCCTCCTTTAATTTCAATTTGTATGGAATAGGTAAGATTCATTGAATCTAACCCATATTATGTTTCTTCTAGAAACATCATGAAGAATCCTCTTAAATTCCTAAAAAATGGTTTACATAAAATTCTGTGCCACCAACTCATCATCCTTAACCTCCAACTAGTTTACAAAATTCAAGGTAACAAATTTTTTGGCTCAAATTTGGCAAATATTTGACTTTTAAAATAATGCACCAGTTCAACACTATTAAAATTTTGGTGTTCAGCACATACTATGTTACTCGGCACCAACTATGATTTTATGATGCTTGGCACTTGAAGTTCACTTGCTACCTACTAAGATTTTCTAATGCTCGGTACCTATTACTTTGCTTGACACTTGAACTTTACTCGGCACCTGAAGTTCACTTGGCACACATTAGATTTTTCATTTACTCGATTCCAATTGAGAATTTTCTTGGCTCCAACTAGTTTTCTTGGCTCCCACTGATGAACTTAGTTTAAGCTTTGCATTCAACCTTGTTACAACTTATACTTCTAATGTTTCTAAGTGTGACCAACCTTTGTATCTTTGAATATGTTATCAATACATTATTTAACCATTTTCTTAACTGATCCTTGCACTTCACTACAAAACCATAATTCAACCTTTCCCTTAGGTGCTCTTGTTACATCTTGTTGATCAAATCCTCTTCATCAATCAACTAAGAGATAGTATTTAGATCTCATAAGAAAATGTCATTCCTACGAATAGCAGGTTTGACATCAATCACAAAACAATGATTGAAAACATTCTTTTAACAACAATCTCCCTCTTTGATCAATCTTCTTCATCAATGATCTTTTTCAATGAAATTTCCAACATCTTCACATTCAAATAAACTTATCAAGGCCTCAATCTAGTATAAGGCCAAATTTGCATTCATTTTTTCATTAAAAGTTGGCAGTTCCAACTTTTCTTCCATGGTTCTCTTTCCCATGGATTTGATGGCATCCAAGGGGTGCCCCTTCCCTTAAGGTGCTTCTTCATTATGTAGAGGGTTATCTCCATCCCTATTCCTTTCATATTCATAATTAATCTTAGTTTTAAGTTCATTTAGCCTTTTTTCCAATGCAATGTTTGTTGCTCTTTGTTCCCTCATAATATTTTCAAGTTTAGCATTTGTGACCCTTGTAGGTATGTCTTCTTCTTCAGTAAGAGACATAGCTTTCATACCACTTGATGTAATGAAGCCAACCATAAAAGTCTTCAAAGACTAAAACTAGTCCTCAAGATCCTCTTGCCTGAAATATTGAACAAGAAAGGTGTCTATTTTAGGCCAAAGTTCTCAAACGCTCATCACAAGTGTTGAAATGGGATGGTTCAAGGTTCTCACAACCTAACCCCAACAAGGAAATCCTAATCACTAGGACAACCCAAGTTCCCAAGACAACTAATCACTAGTTTCTTAATATGTACAATGATAAAATTTTGACACAAAATCCCCTAAACAAAATCTAGGACTAGGGGTGACTCTAGGATGAACACCTAGTCTATTTAAGTCCTAAACAAGATGGGATGATGGATAAATTCATACTGTACAACTTGTTGAAATTTACAAATGGGAAGATTTACTTCTGAGAGGGGGGGTGAATTAGAAGTAATAGACTTTAACCTTTAAATCTTATTAGTTGAGATCATTCACATGCATCTAAAATATCTAACTAACATAGGAGTAAATACATGCATGAAAATAGATAACACAAGATTTCGGTCACCCAAAAACCCTCCAAAATGAGAAGGTGAAACTGGGGTGGGGATGAAACCCACAAATTATCACTGCAGCAATGTGTAACTATTTAAGATTACAAAGTTTAACCACTTCCAATGTTCTAACCTATGAAAGGCTTTCCCTGTTAAAGGATTTTCACCCTGTTAAAAGTGACTTCATTAAAGGATTTACAAACACTCACTTGGAATGTTACCCTATTAGAGGATTTATCACCTTGTTAAAGGCTTATAACATGTCTGTTAGACCAACCTATCTCCATAGGATTTTCATTACTAATACTATGGCTAGAGAGTATTAGAATGTGTTGACCTGATGACTTACAATCTTTAATTGCTGATTCCAAATTATTGTTCTACTCAATCTGATTTAATCCTTTCTTGATTTGATATGTCTCTGCTTGAAGTGCTGATACTTTATTCTAACCAACTAGATTTTGCAGTGCTTCTCTTCCTTCTCTAAGTCTTTACAGCCCTCTGAACTTCACTAGCATTCTCCCATACAACTCTCACTCATGCATTCCATATACCTCTCTTACACATGCACAAATTATGGGGTATCCTCCTCCTTTTAAACACTTTGAAGACTTAGGGTTAGGTATGAATCTACGATCAATATTCATCCATCTTTCCCACTCAAATATTTACACTTTTCCTATTGGTTACATGGTTTCTCCATTTTTCTTATTGGTTGCATGCTGATTACATAGGGAATGTAAAAGATTCGATCTTATCTTTAAGATCCTTCAAGATTCATCTTAAGTCAACTTCAAAAATGGTGTACATTTGAGTTTGTGAAGACACAAAATCATATGCTAATTCTCTATTACTCGACACTTACTGATTGTTGATGCTCAACACATATAGGAATTCTATCTTGCTCGGCTCCTATAGTAACTCTGTCTCACTTGGCATCTATACTTTTCTTGGCACCTATAGTGACTCAGCATCACTTATCACTCTACACTTGAATCTTTCTTGGCACATGAAGTTCACTTGACACCTATTGAATCTTTGGCTTGGCACATACTATAGCTCAACATCTGTATTATACTCGACATCATCTTGGAAATTGGTTAAGTGCGTTGACACTTAATTGTCAAAACTAATCAAAGACCAACAATCTCCCTTTGACATGAGTGGAAAAAACACTTAACTAAGCATTATAAATCTAAGCTCTATGATTATAATGTGTATCCTATTCTGCATATGTACAAAACTTCAAAAACTTTGTTCAAATTTTTTTTGAAGATTATATACCTCAAAAACTTGTAACTCCCCCTGAGTTGATGTGCCATTTTTGTATCCAAAATTCCTTATGCTAAATTTGTCTCATGCTGTTTCCATTTTTTGCCTTATCATTCCTTTGCTTTTGTTCTTGTTTTCTTTGTGTTTGCTCCCCCTTTCACACATCTCTTTGCAATTTTTGTATTATCTCCTTATTTCTCCTCAAAACTCAAAATTTGAATATCTTGCCCTTTGGGTATTCTATCTCCTTTAGGTTTCATTTATTATGTCCCCCAAATTATTATATCTCCCCCATTCTTATTATCTCCTATCTTTATTATATCTCCCCCCTTTTGACACTTATGTCAAAGGATCCTATGAATGTATTGAATATTTAGCCAAAAATATTTTATTTACCTCCATTATAATCTTCAAAGAAGCATCCCAATTTTCCAATGCTATTTCTAGTGCTTTGAGCTGGATGGCTGCCTCTGCTACAAGATGTACTAGGCCTTCTAATGTAGAAAGATATGGATCTTTCTTCAAAAAATTTTCTTCATAGGCCATTTCTTTATGCAAAACTTTCATATATGGGGTGATTGTAGACTCGATCTATATTAATTTGGCCTTGATGTTAGCCTCTTCTACTGTTAATATAACTAGCTCCTTTTGAGTGTGAAGTGTTGTGGGAAAATGCTTCTCACTTTGAGCTAGATCCTTTGGTAGATGTGTGCTTGATACCTTAAGGTTCCTCTCCAAGCTCAATATTCTTTGGCTAGTCTCTTGTGTGAAATATGAAGAGTCACACAATTTGAAGTATAATGAGAATATGTTCTCAAGTACTTTTTTCACCTTTTCAACTTTCTTAGCCAGTTCTACTTGGGATAGTGCCATTTCACTAGATATTTTCTCATTCATTTTCATTTGAAATCTCTTTTCAGACCATTCTAATAATTTGACATTGGTATCAAGGTCTTCATTTTGTACTTGGTCTACTATGTTGGATAGTTTCTAAAAGCATCAAGGAAGATGTCTCTGATTTCTATTAATCCTTGCCTTTGCCTATACTCATTTTTGAGTATCTCTTGCTTCTTCTTCTCTAGTGACTCTTGCACTTCATTGATCTGTGCTATGTTCATTTTCTTGTAGTCATAGCTAGGTATGACTATTTCTTCATCAAGTGCAACATTACCCTTACTGCCTTGGTAGAGCTCGAGCCTGGTGCTAAAATTTGCAATGGTACTACATCAATGCTCAGCTACTTAGTAGGAGTCCCCCGAGTAGGAAAATTGACTAGAGTTTGTATTGCCTCTTGCTCTCTCTCCTTAGGGGTATTATCCTCTTTCTTATCTTATTCAATTCTACCTTGATCAATTACAATGATTAGAGGAGGTGCAACTTTACTTTGTGTTGTAGGATCAATGGTATCTTTCTTTCCTATTTTCTGCTTCGCTTGCTCCTTGAAGTTGAAGTTACTATCACTATGGAATCAACCTTAGTAGTTGTATCTTGTGCTTGTTGCTTTTGTGGTTGACCACTTGTAGCTATAGGAGGTAGTGAAGCTAGTTCTTGAGTATTCACCTTCTCCTTAGTGATTTTATCTACAACCTTTTGTAACTCTTCTACACTCACCAAAACTAGATTTGTACACAACTATGATTGCAAAGTTGTTTGGTGAAGGATTTTTATAAGATCCTCTAAAGTCAATGGATTGATGTTCTAACCTGAGGTGTTAGGAACATCCTTCACAATTATAGTTTCTATAGATGGAGGTACTACATGTGGAGGATTAGGTGGTGGCAATTTTGTGTCTTGGACACTCTACTCTTGTTGCTACTCTTTAGCTATTGCATCATCATCTTTCTATGTCTTCTCCTCCACTATAACCTCTTCCTTCTCTTTCTCTTTTTCTTCCTCTTTTTCATTTTCCTCTTCCTCTTCATTTTCATTTCTTCCCTCAAAGGGATCTTCTTGTCCTTCCTTGACATTTTGGAGACCATATATAAATTTCCAAATGAGAGTGAACTTCTTTACAACATCCTCAATCTTATTCTGTAGAATACTAAAGGCTTTGTATTTGGGTGAAAATTTTCTCCCATGTTTCTTGCTAGCCTTGTTTATTTGACCTTTAGTTAGGTTAGGTGTTACACAAGCCAATTTTTACTCTCTCATTTCTTTTTCCATGTTTAGCCAATAATGCCATTTATTTTAAAAAATTGAACTTAGTTCCTTAGGCATAGAATTATCAAGTTCAAGTGGAGTAGTCTTGAACTTGGCCATCATAGTGTAGATAAATTCTTCCACTATGTTCTGTTCTTCTCTTGTTATCTTATTAAAATCAATGGTTTTCAATCCAATTAAATCTACATTATCGCTAATTTTATCACAAACATTTTCAAGGTCAGATTTAGTGGTGTGACTTACCACTCAGAATTGTTCATTGTCAGATTTTGTCTTCTCTTTATCTGACTTTGGGGGTGCCACATATTTTATTATCTTCTTTTCTATTGGCCCTCCTTACTCCATGGCTTTCTTCTTTTCCTATTCCTTTTCCACTTTTTTTGTTGCCCTTGTGTCTACCCTTGTGGTAGGCTTGGTTGTGCTGCAGGCTATTTCTGTGCTTTCCTTTTCTTGGGTTCTACCTTAGGTGCTTCCTGCTCAACATCTTCTTCTTCCTCAACATCCTCTCCCATTCCTTGGGTCAGTTCTAATTTCTCTTTCCCTTGTCCATCTTCATCATCATTTGCTTCTTCATCTTCTTCTTCCTCTGCCTCAACCATGCCTTCTCCAGATTTAGCCTTGAGCTTTTTCACCAATTTATCCTTTTTCTTTAATGTAGAAGCTATTTTCAACTCCATATCTACCTTTGATCCCACCACATCATAAGTGTCAAAATGTGGTGCACTCTTGTCCACTTCTTCTACTAATAGTGCTGTTATGGTTGCATATGCCTCATCAATATTTATTTCATGACCAAGAGGTCTAAGCCATCTCACCCTTGGTATGGCTACTTGAGTATAGGTATAATCAATATCCATAAGAAAACATACATCATTTACATGCTGTTCAACTAATGAAATAGGTATCCTCAATCTCTATTTCATGGATTTCTTGAAATCCTCAAAATAATTGGTCATAAGTGTTTCAAAATTAGCTCCCATTTGTTCAATGTATTCATTTACTTGAGCTACAATGGACCTATTTTTTTTCCATCTAAATTTTCCAAAGGATGGAAATTCATTCTATACATAGAAAAATATACAAATCAAAATTGCACCAAATTTTCATTGTGCTCCTGTAGTTCTCCTTATAGCTCCTAGGTTTTCATTGATTTGTTACAATTGCAATTTTGCAAGATCATAAGTATGATCCTTCTTAACTAATTTGTACCCAACATCTACTGCAATGAAAGGAACACTGTTGAGTATGCTAGATTGATAAAACTTGTGAGAAATGACTCTAATAGAAAATTCAACAATAGGATCTTGAATGGTAACCATAGTCATTCCTCTCTTCTTCCATTTTTCTCTTGTGTTCATGTCAATTGCTTCCTTGGAGTCACTCCTAAGAGTTTTGGGCTGATTTAGGGTTGGATACTCTGTTACTCTATGAATGATTCTCTTTGATATTTTAATTGGGCCATCTTCCAACCATAAACTTTTGTCATGAATCCTACTCAACACTATTCTGATCCATTTAGTTTTGAAAATAGTAGGGAACTCTAGGGCATAAGTTAAACCCTTTTTCTCAATGATTTGATATTTTGCTTTCAAAAATCCATCCTCACACAACCTATCATATGCTTCTCTCATTTCCATGTCTCTAATAGCACCTATCTTACAATTATAACATCTCCTAACATCTTGGACCACAACTACCTTGGGAGGAATAACAGATAGGGCTTCAACTAGGTTGTTTAAGTTTGTTTGACACTAATTGGACCTTGAACGACTCTTTCTCCTGAGGTTTCCTAGAATTGGAGGCCATTTCTTCTATCTAGGGTTTAAACATGAAAATTTTAAAACTGCATAGCTTGGCACTAGTATAAATACCTTGGATTTGATCATACTATGCTGAATCTACATAGAGATCTACTTGAATGCTTGGAGTACTACTTAGAAATCATTCAACTCTCTTCTTCATCTTTTCTCTTTGTTTGCAATGAAGAAAAATGGTTCAAAATGTGATCATATACCCTTATTTTGTAGTATTTAATGCTTAGTGCATTTGCAACTGTCCACTCAACTTCTTAAACATTTTTGCATTACTCAGCTTCCATTGTCTTTCAACACTCAACATCGGCTAGAGTTTCCCTTGCTTAGCTTCAACTGGAGATTCTCTTCACTCAACATCTACTATCAACTCAGCTGCAACTAATCACTCAAATTCTACTCGGCATGTAGTAGAATTTTACTCGACATTTGAGGGCAACTTGGCAACACTTATGAAATCTTGAAATTTTAACTTTGCATCTTTCTTCATGTTGATCTATTCTTTTCAGTATTAGCTTGTCTTGGAACTGATGTATGATAAAACTTTGTATATTAGTCCCACATACCTTCATTTACTTAGTTGGATGAAGTGTGACCACTTGATCTTTTAGGTGAAGTGATCCCTTCATTAGATGTGCTACTTCCATATTTCTTCTTCCATGTATTAATCATTTCTCCTCTAATGTGTTCAACATCTACCTTTCGTTTTCCTTTGTTGAACTCTAATTTGGGTGCCTTTGACCTTGTTGGACAATTCCTGTTGATGTGACCAATTTTCAAACAACAAAAACATGTGATTTGGCTCAACCATTTACTGTAGTTTCCATTGAAATGTGTTCTTATGCAATTTTAAAGGATGTGTCCATATTCTTGATAGTAGTGACAGCTATACCTGGTGTTGTAGTCCTAATTATAGTGATGTCCATGATTATTTCTCCTTGCTAGTTGATTAGGTGTCCACATAGGCTTTGATGTGCACTCAAAAGCTCTATGTCCATACTTTTTGCAATTGTAGCAGTGACCTTCAAATCTTGGTGTCTTGATGGTTCTAGTCTTGCAGTCATGTTTTTGATGTCCTTGCTTATTGCACTTGTGATAGTGACCCATGATTGTAGGTTTGTCATGCTAATGGGCATTCTTGCTCTTACACACATTAGAGGTATGTCCTTTTTTACCACAAAAATGATAAGTAGGTTTAGTGTTCTTACCTTTGTTACTTCTTTCTTTTTTAGTCTTGGATGACTCTCCTTTTTCAGTGTTGGTGTATCCTAGTCCTGAAGTGTCATTGCTAGCTCTTGGTGATTTTAGTAGCTATTCAAAGTACTTGATGGTATTATTAGGTTTTTTGAAGCTCTCTGTAATTTCCTTCTCTCTTTTTACATCATTTTGTGGTTGTTCATTTTGCATCTTTAGTATGGAGATCTCAATATCTTTGACATTCAGTTCATGATATGCATTCATCATCTGACTTAGGGTGTCTAGCTACATGATGAAAATTCTTGCAAGCTCAATTGACTTTTCTTCCAACCTATTGACAAGGTTTCTCTTGTCATCTTCTAAAATAGCCTTATCTTTAATGGCTCTTTTCTTCTATTCAGTTACTTCACAAAGCATCATGGCTTGTGAATCTTGTTCAATCTTGAGAGTTCTGATCTCTTCTACTTGAGCTCTATTCTTCTCCATCAAGTTTGCTATTGCTGCATCAAACTCTTTGGAATTTCTATTTGCAAACACTTTTGAGGTGTCAATCTCCTTATTTTGTGTATCATTCTTAGCTATGTCAATCTCTCTTCTTCTCTTTAAGGATTTTCTCAGTTCTTCTCTAGCTTCTTCCAAAGTATGTAGAGCGAGTTATACATCAATCACTTGGTTTTCTATGATCTTCCCTAGTTTGTAGACTTCCATTTCCAGATATTTTTCTCCAAGCTGTAAGAATTCTCCTTGTGAGAACTTGGCTTTGATACCAATTGTTGGAATTTAAAAATGGGAAGATTTACTTCTAAGAGGGGGGTGAATAAGAAGTAACATAATTTAATCTTTAAATCTTATTAGCTAAGATCATTCACATGCATCTAACATATCTAACTAACATAGAAGCAAAGACATGCATGGAAATAGATAACACAAGATTTTGGTCACCCAGAAACCCTCCAAAATGAGAAGGTAAAACTAGGGTGGGGATGACACCCACAAATTATCACTGCAACAATATGTAAATGTTTAAGGTTACAAATTTTGACCACTTCCAATGGTATACCCTATGAAAGGCCTGCCCTATTAAAGGCTTTTCATCCTGTTAAAAGTGACCTAGTTAAAGGATTTACAAACACTCACTTAGAATGTTACCCTGTTAGCGGATTTATCACCTTGTTAAAGGCTTACAACATGGCTGTTAGACCAACCTATCTCCATAGGATTTTCATCCCTAATACAATGGCTAGAGAGTATTAGAATGTGTTGACCTGATGACTTACAATCTTTAATTGCTGATTCTAGATCCTTGTTTAACTCAATTTGATCTGATCCTTTCCTGATCTGATATGTCTCTGCTCAAAGTGTTGATACTCTATTCTAAACAACTAGATTTTGTAATGCTACTCTTCCTTCTCTTACTCATGCATTCCATATACCTCTCTTACACACACATGAATTATGGGGTGTCATCCTCCTTTTAAAGGCTTCAAAGACTTAGGGTTAGGTATGAATCTACAATCAGTATTCATCCATCTTTCCCACTCAAATCTTCACAATTTTCCTATTGGTTGCATGCTTTCTCCATTTTTCTTATTGGTTGCATGCTGATTACACAGGGAATGTCAAAGGTTTGATCTTATCTTTAAGATCCTTCTAGATTCATCTTAATTTGGCTTCAAAAATGGTTTACATTTTGGTTTGTGAAGGGACAAACTTAAATGGTAATTCTATGTTACTCGACACTTATTGATTGCTGATGCTTGGCACATATAGGAATTCTATCTTGCTTAGATCCTATAGTAACTTTGTCTTGCTCAACATCTATACTTTGCTCAGCACCTATAGTGACTCAGCATCACTTATCACTTGGCACTTGAATCTTGCTCGACACCTGAAATTCACTCAGCACCTATTGAATCTCTGGCTCAACACATACTATAGTTTGGCATCTATATTATACTTAGCATCATCTTAGAAATTGGTTAAGTGTGTTGACACTCAATTGTCAAAACCAATCTGAGACCAACACAACTGTCTTCCAAAGGTTTCTTCACAATCCCAATCTTAGGCTTGTAGCCCTTCAATATTGCAAAATAGTCCTAAAGTGAAAAAAATCTACACAACCCCTACAATGACTCATGTATTTGGATACCATTTTTGGGTTCAAAAAACATACTAGAGCACTAGGACTTGAAGGTATAAACTGACCAAGTATTATTAACCTTTTCTCCTAGGCAATTAGCCATATTAGTCTTCTTTTACAAAAGAAGTGAATTTTGTCCTTAAAAAAACAAAAAATTAGCAATCAAAACATGAAATGGAACATTAATGAAGCCTAGAAATGAGATTTCAAGTCTTGATGACCTCTCTATAGCGAGTTATGGGAGTTTTTGCTACAAGGTGTAGACATGCATATGGCTCTTGCATGCCTACGACATCAATTTTCTTCCTGCCTCTTGCAAGTTAGCACTTAAGATCAAATTAATATTAATGTAAATGGCCAATACTTGGATTTCACTAGAGATTATCAGATTTCCATGGTGAAATCCCAAGTTATAACCAATTTAGTTTGAAACCCTAAGTCTAGGAAAGAATATGTAACAACAATATTTACAAAAACTCAGGTATCTAGAGTTAGAGATCAATTTAGAACCTAAAATCAAAATAATTGAAAATAAATTTCATCAAGGAATCCAAAAAATGTGGCCTAATCAACCTGACTTGTCTGTACACATCTTTACAACCATTTATAGCATCAAATTTGTAGGAAAATAGTTATATTTTATTGATTCAAAGAAAAAGGTACAACTTGATGATCTTACCACCCACTTGAAAGGGGTATATAGGCATCCAAAATGGTCATAAAAACCTTTCAAAACCAAATTTGGCTATTGGGAAGTGAAAATAAAAAATTTGCAACTTCTTGCTCAAAGTTTCTTGATAACTTTTTAGCAACTTTGCAATAATTGACCAAATCATGGTCAAGACTTAACTAAATGATCCAACATGGATCCAAAAATGTCAAAAAAATTTAAATAAGGAAATATGATAAGATCTAAGGTTATTTGACACCTCTGACCAATAGTTGACCAAGGGCTTATAATGTGCCAATCTTGGAACTAGGTCTTACAATTGGGTTCAAATAAATAACCTTCATTCCTAATTTATTATAATAGTTCCTAGGACCTTGAAGGGGTCCTTCAAGTGTATAGAAACACTTAGTTTTTTAAGGGTGCTCCTACACCACTTATCATCTTTCTTGGATTCAAGATGAACATAAATTATTGGTAAGTGAACAATGCCTTGTGAAATTCAAAATTGGGAATTATTGTGATAAAGTCTTGTGTGATATTATGCCCTTTTATTGTTGTCATATTTTTTTGGGAGGACTTTGGCAGTATGACATACAAGCATTGCATGATGGTATGTTGAATCAATATGCTATTTGGGTAAATGGAAGGATTTTTTTTTGTTAGCTTTGATTGAGGTACTTGATGAGAAACATTGTACTATAGTAAGAATTTATTTGGTAAATGGAAATCAATTTGTTAAAGATATGAAGGAACAAATCATATACCTTTCCTTGATTCTTACGAAGCCTGAAAAACAAGATGAACTTGAACATGCACTTGAGACAATAGATTTGTTAGATGAATTTAAATATATTATTTCTAAAGATGTAACTGAGGGATTTCCCCCTTTGAGAAGTATTAGTCACCATATGGATTTGATACCTTAAGCTAGCCTATAGAACAAAGCACCACATAGAATATCCCTTGTAAAGAATGCTAAATTGAATAAAAAAGTGCAAGAATTACTTGAGAAAGGTTTGATAAGAGAAATTTTGAGTCCTTGTGTAGTACTTGATGTATTGGTACCTAATAATAATAGATAATGGAGAACATGCAAGGATTCTAGAGCTATAAATAAGATTACTGTAAAGTATAGGTTTCCTTTGCTTGGGATTGATGACATTATGGATTGTTTGAGTGGAGCTAGATAATTTACCAAAATTGATTTGAAAAGTGGATATCATTAGATCAAAATAAGAGAAGGAGATGAAAGGAAAACTTATTTTAAGACTATTAAGGCCTATATAAATGGTTGGTTATGCCTTTTGATTTGACTAATGAACCATGTAATTTTATGAGATTGATGAATGAAGTTTTGAAGAGATTTTTGGGTAAATTTGTGATAATATACCTTGATGAATTATTGATTTTTAGTAAGACTATGAAGGAACATCTTGAGCATATTAGACAAGTGTTACAAAGATTTAATGAGGAAAAGTTATTAATTAACTTGAATAAATGTTCTTTTATGAAAGAGGAGCTAGTATATCTCAGTTTTTTGATTTTAGATAAAGGTTTGAAGATGGATCCTAAAAAGGTAAAAGTTATACTAGAATTCTTTACACCTGCACTATTGGAGAAGTTAGATCATTTTGAAGATTGGAAAGTTTTTAGCGAAAATTTATCATAACTTTTAGTTTAGTATGTAATGCTATGAAAAAATATATGAGAGAAGATAATAAGGATCTATAATGCAAACAAGAAGAAAATAAGAGTTTTGAAACATTAAAAAAAAAGGTTGCAAAGTTACCTACACTCTCTTTGCTTGATTTCACTAAATTTTTTCAAGTAGACTATGATACTAGTGGGAATGTGATTGGAGCTATTTTGAGTCAAGAAGGAAGACCTATAGCTTTGTTTAGTGAGAAAATGAATTATGCTAGAAAGAAATACTCAATTTATGATTAAGAGTTCTATGCTATTGTTCACGATTTGAAGAGATGGAGACATTATTTGATGCCTAAGGATTTTTTCTAGTATAAAGATCATAAAGCTTTGCAATACATTGGAATTCAGAACAAACTGAATCAAAAACATATGAAATAGGTAGATTTTTTTTGGAATTTCATCTTTGTATGGAAACATAGAAGTGGACAATCAAATATAGTTGTTGATGCTTTCAGTAGAAGGCTTTGCTAATAGAAATGAAGGTTGAAGTGCTTGGTTTTGATGATTTGAAGACTTTGTAAGCAACTGATCTTGATTTTACAAAACCTTTGAAAGCTTGTAAGTACCATTTGATGGTTGAACAAGATAAGTTGATTAGTTATTTCATTCAGGATGACATGTTGTTCAAAGGAATTCAAATTTCCATACATATACAATCTATGAGAAGTAACATCATCAAATAGGACTTGCTAGACATTTTGGGATTGACAAGGCACTAAAGTTGATTGTTGAAAGATACTATTGGCTATAGCTCTATAAGGATTTTAAGAAATTTTGAGAACTTGTGGATTTTTTCAAGTAGAAAAAGGAACTAATCAAAATTTGGGTTTTTATTCACTTTTTCTTATTCCTAGCAAACCTTGGGAGGACATAAACATGTATTTTGTACTTGGATTGCCTAAAAATCAGAGAGGTTTTGATTCTAGATTTGTGTTGGTTGATAGATTTTCTAAGATGACACATTTCATACCTTGTAAGAAAAATTTAATGTAGTATATATAAGAGAGCTATTTTTCAAAGAGATAGTGAGGTTGCATAGATTTTTGGAAAAAAAAGTTTTAGATAGAGATACTAAGTTCGATAACTAGGAGATATTTTCCACGACAAGTCAAATTGTGATATTGCTATCAAGAGATACTAAGTTCATTGGATACTTTGGAAGATAGTTTGGAATTAGTTGGATACTAAACTTAAGGTTATTTCTACATTTTACCCACAAATTGAAATTGTGAATAGATGTTTGGGTAATTTTTTTAGATGCTCAGTTGGAAGTAAGCCTACAAATCGGGACTTGGTCTTGAGACAAGCTAGATTTGAATACAAGAACTCAATAAAAAAAATTAATAAGAGGACACCTTTTGAGATCATAAATGGACTACACCCTAGAGGAAATATAGAACTAAGGAACTTGAGTAAGAAAGAAATAGAGTGTTGTGGTTTCACAATGTATGCCCCATTTCACTTAGAAATGGGGACCCCTACTATAATTTTTTAGCTTTTCGGATCCCTAGTCTTGGGTCTGAGTCTTTTGGGGGTTTCTATCTAATCTAGGTTTCTACCTAAAAACCCAATTTCTAGAAACCATGTTTCTGAAGGAGAAAATCAAATTTACATATAATGGGTGATGTTTTCTAGTATGCTAGTCATTAGAAGAAAGTACATTCCCCTTGGAAGTGTACAACTATGCAACTGTGTACATCTAAGAGGTGTGTTGAACCCTAGGCCTATAAAGCCTAGGACTTCAACCCTCTCCTAACTTTATTTCCTTCCAAAAACTCTCGACTACTGCACCTCCATAGCTCTTGAGGTGCACCACTACACCCGATCCCCCTCCATCACTTGCACACAAGCAAAAAACATGTTAATTAACAAAAAAGAAGGTGCGCATCATGCACACCCTTCAAGGTGCACTAGGTGTGCATCTTTCTTTTACAAAACCTTGAAAAAATTTAAATTAGAACCTAAAGCTAACACAAGCTTCACCTAGATCCAAGGTGCACAGATGCACACCTTTATTAAGGCTCAAACATCCTCACAGATAGTAAAGGGTGCACACTTAGCACACCCCATGAGGTGTGCTAAGTGTGCACCCCTTTCTTTTTACACTTGTCTTACCTTTGTGTTGTAAGGGTGCACACCCTTAGAATTAATAGTTTTGTGTAGAAAGATGCACCTAACGCATCTCCAAGATGTGCAAGGTGTGCCCTTTTTTTTTTTTTTTTTTTTTTCTTCTAGAGGTGTTTGAAGGATTTCTAGGTGTTTTAAATAATTTTTTAGTAATTAGGGTTTCTAGTTTGTGCTTTTAGGGTTTGTTTTAATTAAGTTTTTTAATCTTCTGGACTAATGGACATTTATTTTTGGCAAATTAAATGGCTTACTTCTAATCCTCCCTCACTGTAAAGATGGCTTCAAAACCAGTATTCTTTAAATTCCAAGGTGTTTCAACAAAGTCACCCTTCCAGAATGAATATTCAAAGATCTGAGACACTGAGCTCAGCCATATCAATTGGAAAAAATTCATGGCTCTATGAAACAAGCCAAACAAAAGACCCCATATGGTATCTACACTTATTAGATTAGGGCTAGTTAATGTAGCGTCACACCCAATATTAGTATAGTCTTCAAAATTGATCATGGCATTTGTAGAGAACTATGGTTTAGAGGAAAAGGTTGTGAAAAGTATAACTAGAGAGATTGTCCTAGATCTAAGACCTAAGAATATAGAGAAGGTATTCCATGTTCCAAGAGCAAATCAATAGATTTGGTTAACATATCATCAAGTAGAAAGGTGGTATAGAGAGCATGAAGAGGAAGCATAAAAAATAATCCAATCTTTGTATCTCATTGAGGAGACTCCTCTTGGATGAAAATTACGCAAAGTAGATATGACAAGGGGCTATATGAAAGATGATATCAGACATTCTATAGTGCTCTTGAGTAGAGTTATGGGATTACCAGTAGTAGGACACTTGAAGATATGGATGGTACACTTTATCAAGACCATTAAAATAGCAAAGATTCCAATTGATTGGCTTCAATTCTCAGTGAGAATTTAGATGAGCAACTAGTAGCAGTCAAGAAAAGCCAAAGGTTCTACATGACATCTTATTTGGTGTACTTGTTAGCTACAAGAGCAACAGATTATCTAGGATTGATCAAAAGGGGTAATATTCAAGATGAAAATACATGGTCTAATGTGGTATACCTGTAGTTAGTAAGAAAAAAGCTTTTAGAGCATAACAAGGAATATAGAATAGTGAATGATGCCTTCATTTTTGCAATCATCCAATTCATTGAAAGAGATTATGCAAAAAGTATGTTAGATGAGACAATGATAAAGATTATAGAAATTGGTGCCTACTACATCCAATATAAGACATTCACTTGTTTAAGGGTAGCAGGTACAACTATCAATCCAAAGAAGCTCTCTAGGTATCCTTTTGATAGGCTTGTATTGTTGGAGATTGCACAAAAAATCTTGTTTGCATATGAGAGAGTAAGGAAGCAACACAAGAAAACTTGGGTATGGCCCATTACTATAGGTCCATTTGGTGTTGTCCAAAAATAGGATATTCTAACTTTTGAGTTTGAGTGGGATCAATATCCCTTGGAGGAATATAATTCTCCTCATCCCTTCTTTGATAACATTGGTGGAGTTTAGTACTTGGCAGAAAAATAATTCCAACATGAAGATGCCATAGAG
Organism: Cupressus sempervirens; assembly: GCA_028749045.1. Classification (NCBI taxonomy): domain Eukaryota; kingdom Viridiplantae; phylum Streptophyta; class Pinopsida; order Cupressales; family Cupressaceae; genus Cupressus; species Cupressus sempervirens. The sequence continues at coordinate 209,207,115 of CM053792.1, forward strand.
GATCATTGGATGAATGCAGTGGATGACTACAAAATCTGAATTAGGGATTATTGTAGGATGACTCTCTATTTGGAAGGAGAAAATAAAGGTCCCTTTAAAGATAGTACAACAAGATACTAAAGAGGTCCTAGATCCTTTGTACAATAGAGATAAGATATCAGATTGACCTATCATTAATGCAGAGATTGATTGAGAAGAAAATATAGATATTAATCATAGGGCAGGGTATGTCATCCAATTGACCAAGGATTGGATCAAAATACCATTCAAGCTAGATTTGATTCCATAAACTATGGTCTTCCAAGTTACAACCCACCTAGTAAAAGGTAGAGTAGCAAAGGTGATAGTGTTGACATTCACAACTCAGTCTCCAGTAAGGCTAGGAATAGTGCATCAACTTGATAGAGAAGTTGGATATTTGAAGGCACAAAAGGGTAAAGGAAAAAGGAAAAGAACTTCCCCCCAATAATCTAAGCCCAAAGAAGAGGCAACTAAAGTATTGGAGCACCAAGGGGCAGAAAATGTAAAAAGGGAAAAGAATGAAGAAGTCTAGAAGACTGAAGATAACCCTCAAGTACCACCACCAAAACAGAGGCAAGGAGTTGAAACAAAAACACAAGAAGTGTATCCTCTTGAAAAAGAGGTAGAAGCATCTCCATTGTCTCCCAAGAGAAGAAAGATGAAAACTCCAATAAGAAGGACACAGAGACAAAAGGTGATAAGAAAGGTTATTCCTTTTCCATCAATCCTGAAAGTTATTCTAGAAGAGGAAGAAGAGGATGCTGAAGATGAAGGAGATAACCTTGCCTTGATTCAAAGGACTCATCTTGCTAGGGCTACAAAAGTAGAAAAGAGAAGAAGCTCTACTATAACATCGCCATCCATTCCTACACATCCTATTCAAGCTACAACTTTAGGAGATGAATTGCAATAACGGATCGATGAGCAAAAAGATCAAGGAGCCAATGTCAAATTTTGATTTCATGCCTATAGTTACTAAGTTGGTAGGCAATAAGATAAGGGATACTCTAACTAATAAACCTCAACAAGAGGATTGGAGCCAATTTAGGCCTCAGCCACAAGGACCTAAAATTTCTCTACCATCACCAAATCAAGATTCATTTTGTGTGGATAAAGGTTTAGTTACTCCTCTCCCTCTAGGTAATGAAGAATAGGTATGAGCTAAACATGAAGAGGAGCCACAAAAAATACCCATTTATGAAGTGTCAGAAGAAGGGAAAATATATGAGGAACCTCAATAGACTTCCCAAGATATAGAGGTGAGGACTATGGACTCAATAGATATAGAGATGCCTGATGTAGATCTCTCATGAAAGGAGAGGACTCTAGAGAGGAGTGATAAGGGAGAAAGTATAGCGATATAGACTCCATATTCATCTAAAGATAAATCTCTGATGGAAAATACTCTAAGATTTTTGAGGAAAGAGGTTATGGTTAGGCATAAAAGGTAGTTGTATGGTACTAAAGAAGAGGGAATGGGAGAATTAACTGAAGCTCTCAAGAAATTTGAGCCACCCCAAGGTGATGCACAAACATTGGCCTTTGTCATGAGTGATCAAAATTTGGACTTTTTTTCCCATGTTTCTATCCCTCCTCCATAAGTAGATATTGAAGATTTGACCCCAAAAGATTATCAAATTAGGGAGGTCATTCTTGGAAAACCCACTTTGGATACTGCCAAATTGATAGTTACCATGGGGATCAAAGAAGTGTTTAGGCACTTATAACATGATGAGATTGAATTGTTAAACCTTTGAAAGAAGAATGAAATCCTAAGGGGATATTTGAATGAAGTAGTTGGTCCATTGGATCCTAAAAATCCCAAAGAGACTCTAAATTTGACACTTGAGAAAAGGGATAAGGAGACTATGCAACTAGATCCATGTTTTAAGGCTTGTCAACAATGGCAAGAAAGTTTTGAAGAGAAAGGTGTGAAAATTATACAAGGAAATATTAAATTGCTATGCCACATGCAAAGTAATGCAAATAGGTTGGTTGATATATTGAACCAAGATTTTGGGTTAATGGATGAAGTACATACCTAGGGTAAAGACTTTCAAGCATTACAATCAATAAAGGGTTAGAGGAATCAGATGTTGATGGATGTATATAATGTAGATGAGTTAGATAAAATAGATGACTTGATAGAGAAGATTGTAGATGGCAATAAAATAATGGAAACATTGCATGCAGATATTCATAAGCTTAAGGATCAAACCCAAGAGCAGATTTTGGAGGCAGAGAAACATTATAGTGATACTTGCTTGGACATTTTTGAAAATGATTCAAGAGATAGACTTATGAATACGCAAGAATTTGTAGAAAAATTCGAAAATACTTTTGAAGACGCTTCCATTGATGATCATATTAGACAAGCATTTAAGACCGAAGAGGCATTGCTAGAATTAGATGTGAAATTAGGAGATTTTGTAGAACTCGCATAGAGGTAGGGAACTATTAGAAAATGGTAAAGGATAAATAAAAAGATTTATATTTTTTGGATGCAACCCAAGTCACAAAGATTATTGATAAATTCAAGAGTAAATACCTAGACATAGCTCTGGTATGAAGGGGAACAAAACCCAGAAGCAAGAATTTCAGTTGTGACACTTGGTAAAATTTTACATTTTTTGGACTTAGCTTTCAAGGTACATTACTTCTGAGTTGTGCTAGGTGTAGTAGGTGTGCTTCTTTGAAGGTGTACCAATTTTTTTTGAAGAGTTTAGAGGTGCACTGACAGTTAACTGCTAGTTCCAACATTCTTACGATAATTTAACTCCTACAAACCTCCAAAGAAGGTTGAGGTTCTATTTTTGGAATCTCTAGAGACTCCTACATCATCTAATGGCTTTCTTATACTTATTTTCTCATTCTTTCTTTATTTTAAGACATGTAAAGGCTCATGCATTCATTAAGTAATATAAATAAGGATGGAATCCTATTTTGCACTAGTTAAAGAATCGGTTTGTACATAAATAGATTTTTTTATTAGTTTAGAAGCATATGTTTGACAAAGAAATCTCTCACTCTCAACATAAATTAAGGAGAAGATTTCTTATAAATTTAGGAATGTAATATGTATTCCAAGCCATTATTTTGATGCAATATTATATGCCATTGACGCTTTCATTCAGAGTATACTTATTCTTGCCTGAGTGTGTTATATTTTGTGAATGTATGTTCATGGAGTGTAATTGAGCCAATAGTTTTATCGTGTTATTTTTATTGAGTGATCATTTAGTTCTGGTGTTTGCCATGTGTTTACAAATTTTGCTAACATACTTAGTTTGAAAAGAGATCACCATATTGTTTATGTTGAACTAATCATCAACGTTCCCATTTGGGATTCATGATATGACTTAACCACCTCCTGTTTTCTATAAGTCTAGTGGTTGTGTTAGTCATTGACAGGTTGATCTTTTGGTGCAACAAAAACTCTAGCTTGTAAAAAGTGGTATCAGAGCTTGGTCATAGGTTTAAATCTCCTCGAGTAACATTGAGGGGGGATTTTTGGACTAACTGCCAATGTTGCCCTTTGGGATTTGTGACATGGATTAACCACCTCTTATGTTCTATAAGTCTAGTGGTTGTATTAGTCATTGATAGGTTGATCTTTTGGTGCAACGACAACTCTAGCTTGTAACAATTTTTGCATAACTTTTTGTCTCACATGAGTGCACTTTTTATGGCCTTGTGATTTGATGAAAAGTGAAACATCTTATAGTTATCGAATTCCCATCAATGACTACATTAGTGGAATTAAGAAAGTAGCACTCCTATTTTCATTGGTTACTTACTTATCTTTTTAAAGTCTTAACTCATAGACTTGTTGTTTCCATGGTTTATGTCTATTAGGAATTTATTTTTCAAGTCATTTTGACACAAGCAAAGGATGGATAACTAGGGCCAAAGGCTCACCTAACTATCCAAACTACCCTGCAAGAGTTAACACAACAGAAGTAAACACAAGGAACAAAAACCAAAGGAGGAGGAAGAGAAAAATACTTTTATTGATTCATCAAAACATCTTCATACATGCCCAATTGTAAGGCCTTCTGGGTTATGACCAAATACAAAATGCAACTTCCAAATCCACGATCTAGCTTTAAATTCACATTTCCAAACACATGCATTCCTTTTTCCATCCTCATCCATTTTTCCTTTAACCTAAGCCTAAGCACTCTATTTATGCATGCCAAAATGGCTTATAGAAGATTCTAGAACAAGGAAAGCCACAAGTCAGTCCATAATAGATATTAACTACCTGTACCAAAATTAAATGCAAGCAAAGTCAACCCAAACTAGAACTAGACATAGACAACTTGGCACATACTAGAAAACTAACACTCGGCAACAACTGAAAATTGGCACTTGACATCAACTGGAAACTAGTCACTTGGCATCAACTAGAAACTGGCAACTCAACATCAACTAGAAATTGGAAACTCGACATCAATTGGAAACTGGTAACTTGACATCAACTAGAAATTGGCACTCAACATCAACTGGAAACTGGTAACTCGACATCAACTAGAAACTGGCAACTTGACATCAACTAGAAATTGGCAACTCAGTAGTAACTAGTAGAAAGAGAAAAAGTGCAGGATTGCAAGGAAACCCAGGATGCTCCTACATCAAACAACTGAGGTTGGAGAAAATGATTCTCTTGAATTATGCAAGTGTCACAACCTGAGCTAAATCCAACTTAGATTGAGAAATCCACGTAGCATCTTCAACTGGTCTATTCTTCCACTTCACCAAATATTCATAGTAATCTTTTTCTCTTGTGCTCTTACCAACTCTCTAATCCAATATCTATTCAACCTCTTCAATTTGCTTCTTAGGATAATCTTTTGATACAAAAAATTCATCATCTAACTCATGATACTAATACAAATTGGAAATATTGAATATAGGAGATATATCCATGTCATCACGTAACTCAACTTCATAAGCATTGCCACTATCAAACTTCTTCAAGATCTTACAAGGTCCAAATTTTTTCATCTTCAGCTTACTGTATGTTCCAACTAGGAATCTTCATTTCTTTAGATGAACCATCACCTCATCACCAACTTGAAAATCATGGTGTCTTCTAGACTGATCAGCATTCTCCTTATACTTCTGATTACTTTGTTCCAACTGCAACTTCACTTCCTTATGCAAAGACTCTATAAAATCAACAAATTCTTCTCCTGCAGTGCTTCTCTTTTCTTCACAAACAACATCTCTCAAATCTGATATACCTCTAGGATGCATTCCATTAACAATCTCAAAAGGTGTTTTCCTTGTACTCCTATTCACATAATTGTTATATGCAAATTTAGCTTGTGCTAATACCATCTCCCAATTACTTGGCTTATTCCCAACTAAACATCTCACCAATTACCTAAGCTTCTATTCACAACCTCTGCCTGTCCATCTATATGTGGATGGAATGTAGAATTAAACTTTATCTTAGTACCCATCTTCTTCCATAAAGTCTTCCAAAAATAACCAACAAACTTACTATCTCTGTTAGAAATAATACTTCTTGGTAATCCATGCAATCTCACAATCTCTTTAAAGAAAAGTTTAGCAACATGCTTAGCATCTGATGTCTTCTTTCATGGTATGAAATGGGCCATCTTAGAAAATTTGTCCACTACAACAAATATGGAATCATACCCTTTCACTGTCTTAGGCAATCCAAGAAGAAAATCCATATTGATGTCATTCCAAGGTTTCTTAGGAATAGTAATAGGTGTATACAAACTAGTATTTTGACTCACCCCTTTTGCAACTTGACAAACTCCACAAATCTTTACAAATTTTTGAACATCCTTATACATTTGTGGCCAATAATACTTCTCTTTCAACAAAAATACTTCTCTTTCAACAAACTCAATGTCTTATCAATTCCAAATTGTCCAACTAATCCACCACTATGCTTTTCCTTAATTAGATTCAACCTCATAGAACTTATAGGAATAAACAACTGAATACCTTTGAAAAACATACCTTCTTGAATGAAATACTCATCATATTTACTTATGTGATCTATCAGATTTGGTGCTCTACACTCTCTCCATGCCTCAAAAAAATTAAGATCAACATCATACAAATCTTTCATTTCATCAAAACCAAGAACTTGAACCTTCATTTCAGTCAACAAAGAATGTCTTCTACTCAATGCATCAACAACTCTATTAGTAACTCCACTCTTATGCTTGATCACAAATGTAAAACTTTGCAAGTACTCAACCCACTTCATAGGTCTTTAATTCAATTTATATTGACTTCCCAAGTATTGTAAAGCTTTATGATCAATATATAGTACAAACTCTTTAGGAATCAAATAAATTCTCCACTTCTTCAATGCTTGGACAATAGCATAAAACTCTTGATCATATACAAAATATTTTCTTTTAGCATCATTTAACTTTTCACTAAAGAAAGCAACGGGCTTACCTTTTTGACTTAATATAGCTCCTATTGCATTACCACTTGCATCACATTCAACTTGAAATACTTTGTTGAAATCAAGCAAAGCCAATATAGGTAATTCAGCAACCTTTTCTTTCAAAGTCTCAAAACTCTTATCAGCTCCATGTGTCTACTTGAATTCCTTTTTATCTCCCCTCATTGTCTCAGTCATAGCATTACAAAAAAAATTGAAATTCTTTATAAATTTTTTGTAAAAATTATCCAAACCGTGAAATCATCTTACCTCACCCACATTCTCAGCTCTAGGCCACTCCAAAATTGCTTTAACCTTCTGAGGATCCATCTTTAAACCATTAGCTGAAATCACAAATCTTAAATACACAATTTCCTCTTGCATTAGAGAACACCTTTTTAGATTAATTAGAAACTTTTCCTCTTTCAACCTCTGCAATACTTGTCTAATATGCTCAAGATGTTCTTCCTCAGTCTTGCTGAATATCATAATATCATCCAAATAAACAATCACAAACTTACCCATATTTTTTTTGAAAACTTCATTCATCAACCTCATGAAAGTACTAGGCACATTAGTCAAACCAAAAGGCATAACCAACCATTCATACAAACCATCTTTTGTCTTGAAAGTAGCCTTCCATTCATCACTTTCTCTAATTCTGATATGATGATAGCCACTCTTCAAATCAATCTTGGTAAAATACTTTTGTCCACTCAAACAATCCATTATGTCATCCATCCTTAGCATAGGACACCTGTATTTGACTGTGATCTTGTTAATGGCTCTAGAATTAGTACACATTCTCCATTCTTCATTGTTTTTAGGTGCTAACACAATATGTACAACACATGGACTCAAGCTTTCTTTGATCAAACCTTTCTACAATAACTCATGCACTTGTCTGTTAAGTTCTTCATTCTCTGTAGGTGTCAATCTATATGGTGCTTTGTTTGGCAAACTAGCTCCAAAAATTAGATCCATACAATGACTTATAAATCTTACTAGAGCTAAACCATCAAGAATATCATTAGCAATAATTTCTTTATACTCATTCAATAATTCTATAATTTCTACTGGTACTCGACTATCACTATTTGTTGTCACTTAGCCATTACTAGCTTCTATTGCTCGGTCATTACTACCAACACTTGGTCCTCTAGGAACTATAGCAAAACAAACTTGATTCTTCTTTACTTTTCAAATTGTTTCCCATTAACCATGCAAACTTTTATTGTAGTGCAACTAACCTCATCTGGACTTTTAATCAAAGGAAAAAATATTTGCTTCTTCCCATTTACCCAAAGAGTATATTGATTCAATCTTCCATCATGTATAACATATCTATCATATTGCCAATGTCTACCCAAACAAATATGACAAAAATCCATAGGTATAATATCACACAAAACTTCATCAAAGTAATGTCCAATTTTGAACTTCACAAGGCATTGTTCACTTACCAATATCTTATGCTAATCTTTGATCCATGAAACATGATAAGGTTTGGGATATTTCAGCCTCTGCAACTACAACTTGGTAACCAACTCTTCTGATGCCATATTTGTAGAACTTCCACTATCAATGATCACTTTGCAGCATTTTCCAGTCATCTTACATCTTGTCTTGAAAAAACTCCTCCTTAAAATAGGTTCCTCATCACTTCCCTTATTACATAAGGTTCTTCTCACCATTAGATTTTCTCTAGCCTCAGGTCCACTTGGTGAACCCTCATCATCTCCTTGAATCATAGCATTTCTATTACCTTTCCCACTTTCAAAGGATCTACATTCAAAAGATCTATGTCCCTCTTTACCACATCTAAAACAATTACCATGAAATCCACCTCTAGAATAATAATTACCTCTTCCTTGGTAAGAATTAGTGCCTCCTTAGTGAGAATTACCACTTTTCCATTTGGTCTTACCTTTGTCATCATTCTTCCATTCAAATTTTCTTTTAGCCTATACATTTTTTTTAGATCTACCTCTGCCTCTTTGGAATCTACCACCTCTACCTCTTTGGCTTTGTTCATGTTTCTTTGTCAAGATCTCCTTAGCTTTCAAAGCATATTGATATGCTTCTTCTATGCTCTCCAATTTCACAAAACTTATCTCATCCTGAATTCTAGATCTTAATCCATTTATGTACCTTGCAATTTTCTCAACATCATCATCCACATGTTCGAATTTGATGTCCAATCTATAGAATTCCTCAGTATACTCCTTCACACTCATGTCTCTGTATCTCAAATTTTGCATCTTTCTCAACAAGCTAACCTGGTAATCAGTAGGAAGGAATTTTTTCTTTACCTTATTCACCATCTTTGGCCAAGTTCTAATCTTCTCCTTTCCTCTCCTTTGTCTATCAGTTTGTAAGTGCTTCCACCATAGTGATGCATGACCTTTCAACTTGGTAACTACAATCTTCACCCTTCCATTATCAGGAGTGTTTTCATACTCAAAGAACTTCTCCATATCAAAGATCCAATCCAACATAGTATTGGTATCCAATTTTCCATCATAAGGAACAACTTCTACAATAGGTTTTGAATTTTCCCTAGACAACACTCGCAATAATATTTCCTCATCTTGATCTTCTTCAGGTTTTAGATTTTTTTTTTTTGGTATTGCTGCTTCATCATCACTTACATCATCAAGATGTGCTCCTCTCCTATGGGCTATCTCTACAACATCTAATTTGGCTGCAATTTGTCTCAACTAATCAAATATAGCATGATCAACATTTCTTCTACCACAAACCATCTTTACAAATCAAGTTCCTGCAAGATTGTAACCCTCTGCAAATTATAAAATCTGTAGATCTGCCACCCTACAACCAAATGAAAATTAGGGTTCTACATGATCCAATATCCACAAGAATGAACCTCAAGCTCTGATAAATTCTGCCCAACCAAATTCTTGGTACAAATTGCCTCACACTTCAGTGATCTACTTGTACACTTAGGAAGAACCTCGCTCTAATACCAATTGACACAAGAAAAAGGTGGATAACTAGGGCCAAAGGATCACCTAGCTATCCAAACCACCTTGCAAGAGTTAACACAATGGAAGAAAACACAAGGAACAAAAACCAAAGGAGGAAGAAGAGTAAAACACTTTTATTGATTCATCAAAACATATTCATACATGCCCAGCTGTAAGGCCTTCTGGGTTATGACCAAATACAATATACAACTTTTAGATCCATGATCCATCTTTAAATTTGCATTTCCAAACACATATGCATTCCTTTTTCCATCCTCCTCCATTCTACCTTTAACCTATGCCTAAGCACTCTATTTGTACTTGCCAAAATGGCTTACGAAAGATTCTAGAACAAGGAAAGCCACAAGTTGGCCCATAATAGATATTAACTACCTATACCAAAATTAAATGCAAGAAAAGTTGGCCCAAACTAGAACCAAACATAGACAACTCAAAAAATACTAGAAAACTGGCACTTAGCAACAACTGGAAACTAGCACTTGGCACCAATTGGAAACTAGTAGCTCAAAATCAACTAAAAACTGGCAACTCGGCATCAACTAGAAACTAGCAACTTGGCATCAACTAGAAATTGGCAACTTAGCATCAACTAGAAACTGGCACTCAACATCAACTGGAAATTGGCAACTTAGCATCAATTAGAAACTGGCAACTCAACATCAACTAGAAATTGGGAACTCGGCATCAACTGGAAACTAGCAACTCCGCAGTAACTGGCAGAAAGAGCAAAAGTGTAGGATTACAAGGAAACCCTGGATGCTCCTGCATCACATTTTCTTATACTTCTTGTTACCCTATCTTTGTTATTTGCTTCTACAAACACTTGGCTAAATTAGAAGAATTCATATAGTTGCATAATTAAAGCTTCATTCATTAAAAAATAGAAAAATAGAAAAATATATTTCTTTTTGTGTGGTTATTCTTTTGAGATAGCAAGAAGATTCAACATCTTATCCGAAATTAGCTAGAACCAACAAAAGCTTCCCTATGAACAAATACATTTATCTTCTACTGAGTAGATTCTAGTAGGTTATAAGATCACCTAGAACCTTAGAGTTGATCCCAAATTATCTTTTCAAGAGAGGAGTTCAAAAGGATTCCTTTCCTTAAGCATCATGCAAAATGATAGCTCAACAATGAGTAGTGCTGATGCTGAAGATTCTATAAGTTTCATAAAATACTTGCATGATGATGTAAGAGACACTTTATAGAAAAATACTCAGAAATATATACAACAAGTTGATCAAAGGAGAAGACATAAATATCTCAATGAATGTGAATAGGTAATGGTTCATTTAAAGAGAAACCAATTCCTAGTTAGAAATTACAACAAATTGAAAATTAAAAAGTTTGAATCTTGTAAAATACTTTGAAAATTAGATAGTAGAAATGCTTTTGAAGTAGAGTTGCATGAAGATATGGATATTTCACATATATTTAACATTTCTTATATCTTTGAGTACCATGAGACTATAATGTGAGCTGACTGATAACCCAGATTATCCAAAGAAGAAAGAGGAATGCATTGAACATATCTTAAATACTAGAATAAGAATAAGCACCAGGCAAAAGGATTGTATGGAATACCTTGTTTAGGATAAATGCAAACTAGTTGAAGATAATTCATGGATATCACAAAATAAACCAGATCTATATGATTTAGGTTAAAACACTCTTGAGTCCTGATGTGGATGTGAGTTCTCTTCTTATCCCAGGTGCCTAATGTAGGAGCATCTAGGGTCTTAAGAAATCTTGCATCAACCAAAAATATTTCTTGTTTTCTCTTCTTGTCTACTATTTGTGAAGTAGCCATTGCTAGTTTTGGTTTCTATTTGTGTGTAGTTGATATCACATTGAGGACCTATCCTACATCCTTTTCCTAGGTGGGAAAGTTATAATGTTTCATATTTCTTGAATTCTGTGACATTATTTGTAGTCCCTATTTTCCTATTGTTTTTATCTAGCGAGGCATGTTATTTTGATTGGTGCAATTTCCTATGCTTATGTGACATCTTGTGCAGTTGGGAGCTAACTTCTAATAATCATGTGGATCTAATATCTCTATATGTGCATGGCTTAATATTTTCCATTTTCTTGGATCTTGGTTTACTCTTCCAAGACTTGACCTATATTGTAATTAAATACTTAATTAGGAAACTTGTGGCTTAGCTAGCTATAAAAGAAGCTTTGTTAGATGTAGGAAGATAAATATTCTTAGAAGGATAGAAGATATAAGATGCAAGCTTGGACTCTAAATTGTAATTCTTGATTTCTTACATGGTCACAACCCGAAAGGCCTCACAACTAGGCATGTTGATGTTTTGTATCCAAAGTTAAATAATTACAACTATAAATGCATTGCATTTGACCCTTCATTTTTATGTTGATTATTTGAATTATGTTTGAAGCTTCCTTATGTGACTCTAAGTAGGGGATATTGGAAGGCTTAAGTTGAGTCAATTCCATGTGTTTCATGCCCTTCCTTTTCTCCCTATGTTAGAGATGGTTTTGAGAAGACTTCATGAGGAAACATTGGTGATAAACTTGGAAAAGTGCCTATTCATGCAAGAGGAGCTGACCTATCTCAGTTTTGTGATCTCCCAATCCATCTTGAAGATGGATCAAAATAAGATAAGTGTTATAATTTATTTTCCACCTCCTAAAATAGTTGGAGATGTTATAAGGTTTCATGGTCTTGCTACATTTTATACAAAATTTATAAGAAATTTCAGTCATGTATGTGCTCCTATGTTAGATACTATTAAAGGTGGAAAGAAGTTTAAGTTTGTGTGGAGTAAATTAACTAATTAATATTTTGAATTTATTAAGAAAAAGGTTAGTGAGCATCCAATTCTTTCTTTACCTGATTCTAACAAAGTTTTCAAAGTGGAGTGTGATGCTAGAAAGAGCATTGCTATAGGTGTTGTTCTTAGTCAAGAAGGAAGACCAATAGATTTCTTAAGTGAAAAACTAAATGAAGACAAGAAGAAGTACTATTCATATGATTTGGAGATGTTTTCTTTGTTCAATCCATTCAGAGATGGAGACATTACTTATTTCCAAAGGATTTTGTGGTGTATATAGACAACCAAGTACTTAGTTGTCTCAATAGAAAAGACAAGCTATGTCATAGGGATATGAAATGGGTTGAGGCTTTGCATGCCTATACGTTCACCATAAATCACAAGAAGGGCACAACCAACAATGTACTTGATGCATTTAGTAGAAGGAACATGACTATCTCCCAAATTAAACTAGAAAATGTGGGAATTGAAGCACTAAAGGACATGCATGCAACATATCTTGATTTTGGTGAGATACATAGGGTATGTATGGAGTTTGGTGATAGACATCATGTTGAGTTTTGTGCTTTTTTGATATAATATAGAATTATTTTCAAAGGAGGGAAACTATGTGTACCTAGGTGTTTGATGAGGTAGAATAATATCAAAGAAAAGCATAGTGGAACAATGGATGGACAATTTAGTTTGGGTAAAACCTTAGAGTTAGTTAGGAGGTAATGCTATTGGCCTAAACTTTAGACTAATGTTAGAAACTTTGTTGAAACATGTATTATTTATCAAAGAGCCAAAGAGAAGACTACAAATGTAGGACTCTATCAGCCTTTGGCAATTCTATTTAGGCCATGGAAAAGCATAACAATGGATTTTGTGATGGGGCTTCCAAGAACACAAAAAAGGAATGATGGTGTGTTTATTTTATTTGATAGGTTCAACAAGATGGCTCATTTATTTCCATGAAAATCAACCAAAAATGCTTACCATATAACATAATTGTTTTCTAAAGAGGTCATACATTTTCATGGGCTACCTCTCAACTTAGTTTTATATGGAGATGTGAAGTTTGTGGGATACTTTTGGAGGAATTTGTGGAGTAAACTTGGTACCAATTCATCTTTCTCATCAGGCTACCACCCACAAACAGATGGGAAAAAAAAGGTAGTTAATAGAACATTAGACAATTTATTGAGATCACTAACTAGGTAAAATGGAGTAAAGTGGGATGCAATCATACCCCAAGTTGAGTTTTATATAATAAATCCATCAATAGGAGTATAGGAAAGTCACCATTTTGAGTGGTGTATGGAATTCATTCTAGAGGGATCTTAGAGTTGAGAGACATTAGTTCCCAAGAAAAAGTTAGTTCATAGGGAGAGGATCTTGCAACAACCATCAAAGAGATACATGATGAAGTCAAATAAAAAATCCAAAAATCCTTTTAAAAGTATAAGAAGTATGTAAATAAAAAATTAGACACTTCAAATTTGAAGTTAGAGATTTAGTGTGGGATAATCTCAAGAAGAAGAGGCTACCAAAATGTAAACATAACAAGATCATGTTAAGAAACTTGGATCCTTGCCAAATAGTGAAGAATTTTGGAACCAATACCTATGAGATCCAATTGCCACCTAAGATTGGGATCTCTCCCATATTCAACATAGAAGACCTCACAATATTCAAAGGAGCTAATGGAGATATTGATACAAGACATATTGTAGACCTTGAAGACATTAAAGACCTACCACTAAAGGAGGCACCAAAGCTATAGGAGATAACACCAAAGTTCCATGGCAGACCAGGGGAAAGGAGTACAAGAATTACTTGATACAAATTAGAAGATATTAAGATGTTTATGTTATGTGAGATAGAGGAGGATATCAAGAAGCATGATGCCACTCTACAAGAGCTCATCTGAAGTGGGCTTGAGATGAATTTGTTGGGACCCAAAATTGCATCCCTGATTTTGAGTACTATAAAAATTGAGCCCTATAAGTGCATTTAATGCATGTGTACCCAACTATCCTTTCGAAGCCTATGAAGTGTTTAATATTTCTAACACTTTGCATTCAATATATCCATGCATTTCATGAAGATAAATTTCCATTGTGAGTCATTATGTGAAGTTCCATTTTGAGCAATGTTCAAATCTACATTTTTGCTTAAATATCAAATAGCGACATAAAGCCTAATTTGCATTTCAATATATTGCACCCAATAATGTTTCATGATTTTCTGCTTTGGAAGTATCAAGTACGCATATCAGAGAACTTATGTTTCAATTTTCAAGTCATTTTGATATGTTTTGAATCCCTCGAAGTTGGTTGGTTATTGTTGTCATGTTCATGCTAATTTCTTAGAATTTTAGAAAGCACTATTTGACCAATTATAACTTTAACCTAGTTGACCAAAATGAGAAAATTCCTTTTGTATTGCATTCTAGAGGTCAAAAACTTATTATTTTTCAGATTTGAGCTTATGAAAAATCTATTTGATCAGTTTTCAAATGTGATTCGAAATGCAATTTATGATGTTTTATTGGTGTCAAGAAGTGCAGATTGATTAGTATCCCTGTTTAGGATGTCATAACTTTGAATCCGTGATTGTCTAAACAAATAAATTGTACCACTATGTTCTATTCTAAAAATTCTTTAAGTATGCTATTTTGTAAGTCTTGATAAATTTGTCTGCACACTTTCCCAAGTCCATTCCATTTGCAAAACTCACAGTTTTGCCATTGTTTCTAGTTCTACAAATTCAAGTAGCCCACTTTGACCATTCAAAAAATTTTCCCAGTTATTCATCATGAGCCCAAATCACATATTTATACTCTCCTTGTGATAGTGAAATAATGTCCTAGTTTTCATGCCCTCAAGTGTCAATTTGACCTATTTTTGAAGCTGAAATTGAATGCATTTTATAGTTTTCTGACATGTTTGCTTGTAGGTAGTTCTAAGAAGGAAACTTTGATGGTTAATATCTTTTGACCCAGATGTCATCATGAGACAAAATTTGATGGAGTAAGAGAATGTGGAACAAAGAACCAACATGTCAGTTCTCAGAGCCTAGTTGTTAGATTCAACCAATTTTTAAGGCCAATCAGAGGACCCCTTGGCACAAAATTAGTAGTTGGAAAAAAGGGGTGAATGAGTTTTAAAATGTTCAATCAATGATAAGTTTTGTTTTCAATCATTGCAATGAGTTTAGGAAGGTCATATTGAGGAATTAGGTGTTTTAGTTTGATTTTTTTTATAGCCGAACCCACTTTTGGGGCTTGACTGTTTCCATAAGATTGACAAGATGTTGAGTTAGAGAATTTTTTAAAGCCCAAGGTTGGAAATATATGCATTAGTATAAAATATTATAACAAAGATACCATTTTTCTTTAAAGATTAATTTAATTGTAAAAGTTTCAGAGATGATGGCTTGGAGATGTGTTTCTAACATTGATTTACTTCTAAAGCAATGACACACACAAGTGAAGCAATCCTATAGAGATATTTATTTACATTTAGAGATGGTGGGAGAACATAGTATGCAAAGATTAACCTAAAGTTCGAAGGAATTTGGATGACTCACACTGCCATAAAAAAAGGGTAGTACTATGGAGAGGGAAATAGGTATTAGGCCCACATCCAATGTGGCAGGCATAAAGAAAGGCGATTAGAGGATAAAATAACCACATTGACTAATTTGAAAACCCAACTATTAAAGAGGAAGGATCAAGACTTGTTTTCTAAATACAACACCCATCAGGCAATAAACCAATGTTGACATGGAGTGACTTGGCCCATAACAGATCAATTGGCCATCCCCATCACCTCGCGATTAGATCATATTTGCGCCAAGGAGATAGAATTCATGGGAGTATTAAAGGACACAAGGGCTAACCTTAAAATGGATTTAACAATAGCCTGAGAGGTAAATAGAACATTCATATAGACATCCTTTTAATGTAGCACTAGTGGCAAGCACATATGGGTGTGTGAATTCGAACAATTCCAGATGCTTTGAAAATAATGATGCAAATGTAGCTTTCATGAGTTGTGTAAGAGCTATGACTTTGATAGAAATACAAAATGTTGTCATTCCATCATTTCCTTTCAAGATTGCACTAGGTAGCGCTAAATAATGGACAACAGTTAGATCAAATAGGAGGAAGCCGTGACTTGAAGATTTTGGTGTTGAGTTTTATTAACACAAAGGGTGATGGCTTAGGTCTTGAACATGTGGGAAAAAATAATACTTGCCTGCATTTCCTCTCTCACTGTCTCCAAGCTATGCATTTGTAGGGGTAGTATACGCATTGTACCATTGGGTATCATGATCAAGGGTACAATTTGGTATTCTACTCTTATCGACAGTTTATGATATGAGATAATGAAATTCATAAAATTCTAGAGCTTTTAGAGTCAAAAGTTTGATGCCATGGCAATGTTTCATGAAGATTGCTGGATGAGAGTGCCTTGTGCATTGCATTCCAAGCTTAAAGATGTGTCTAGAAGTAGGAGGAGTCTAGTGAGCAACCACTATTTTACCACCACTAAAAAGTAAAAATGAATTCTAAAGAGTGCATCTCTGTGATTCATGCCAAAAGAAGATGGAGCCTTGACTGTGATCCTACACTTGCAATAGTTCTAACTGCAATATCGCCATTGGTGTAAAGATGGAATTGATCTCCAATATGTCCCATGCTTTGCTAGCATGGATTGGAATGCTACAGGGATGTGTCTCATACATGGTGTCCTATTTTATCTTCCATTCTGAAAAGGGTTGAGGTCTGAAGGGTCATAAATAATCACTTTGTAAAACAAACAACAAAGGTTTTATCCCACATTGTTCCAAAAGGAGTTTTTCCATATGTTTTATATCTTGAGGCATGGTTAGTAAGTCTCTTTAAGAAAACCATCTGGTTGGAGAGAAGGCTAAAGGAATTTTGAATAGAAATGTGTTCAAAATGAAGAAAAAAAATGACATCAGCAGTGATGTGTACCTAACAACTAACCAAAAAATGACAAGTGGCAACTAGTTGGACAAATCACAAGGTAACACTTGGCATTAAAATTGAGGTGATGATGTGGTGAGGTAGGATAGGTGTTGCAACATCACATTCTCACAAGCAACATGGAAGATTATTTACGAGGATGCAACAAAGAGACATCATGATGCATGGTGAGGGTAGTGACATGGCATGTTTGAGACAAATGAACATGATTTTGCCATGTGGAATGAAATCAATAGCTAGTGTAATGTTTCCATGAAAAGTTGCAAGGAAGTTATTAAAAGTGACAAAGAAACTTGTTGACATGTGGTGGTGAGCCCACTTCACGGTGTGATAGATCCAACAAACCAAGAAGCACCACATGGCATGATGCCTAGTGGATATGTGACATGGTGGTGACTGTACAATGAAAGATCCAATGAGAAGCTACCACATAGTAGTGTGATAGGTGATAAGTGGTAGACTAGTGGAAAAATTAGAGGGTGATACATGGCACCCAGTGATAGATGATAGTGCAACAATCGACCAATCACAAGGTGACACGTGTCAAGCATGATCAAAGTAGTTTTACTCGGATGGAAATTGAAGGAAGAAATTCAAAATGCAGAAAGTATAATTTTTTAATTATTTTCTTCAAAGGGTATGTACAGGGCCATTTTAAATTCAAGAGGTTGTATTCTAAAGTTTTCACTTTAGAAAAGGTTTTAAATTTTTGGAAAAGAATTGCAGACCTAAGATGCATTTTTGAACTTGGTTTTCAAATGGAATCTTGGGCATCTCTAATGTGCTGACATAGGACTATCATAGATCGACAGAAAGATCTCAAAATAAAATC
The DNA here is from genome assembly GCA_028749045.1 of Cupressus sempervirens. NCBI lineage: Eukaryota > Viridiplantae > Streptophyta > Pinopsida > Cupressales > Cupressaceae > Cupressus > Cupressus sempervirens. The sequence goes on from CM053792.1 coordinate 209,225,218, forward strand.
TCCAATTTTGAGGTTTTTTTGCACAAGAAGCCATATGTTTGAGCTATTCATGGTTTTGTCCTAGGTGCCTATTTTTCAACCTTTTTTTTGATATAGTAGTTCGGATTTGATTTTTGGTGAAATGATGAATTGGATGTGTGCCAATGATAGTAAGAATGCAGTTAATGATGGTTTTTTCACTCTCAAATCAATTTAATGAATGATTTATCAACATTTTAGATGCATACCTAATGATTTTATCAAAACAAGGGTTTCTCATTAGTTAGAGATAATATTTTGGGTTTGTTGGAGCAAAATGATGAAATTCCTTTCATATTTTGATTGCAGAGAGAAGAGAGAAGCTTTGGAACAATAGGGGATGGAGATTCAAGTGGACATGTGTCACTTCCAAATAAAATCTAGCTTCTTCTTCCTTTCGTATATCATTCTCTTTATCTCTCATTATAAGGGTTGGATCCAATTTGTTTATGATACCACAAGGTTGGTTCTAGTTCTTGGAATTTTTTTAATGCTACGATACGACAAGGATGGTTCTAGTTAGGTTGGAATTTTTGTCATGACTTTTATTCGACCATTCAACATTTCTCTCATGTAATGAACAAGTAACAAGAATATAGATAGTTCTAGTCTATTTAGTAGTTTTATATTTCAACTTAATGCATCTTATTTTGTTTGTTTCAAGGAAATGAATAAAAGTGTAGCAAAAAGTTAATCTCCAGTCTAAATCTTGTCTCCTATTCATGTTGTTTGTGATCTTTTGTGTTTTGTGAACAAAGAGCATAAAACTTAGTTGCAATCTATTCTAGGTTGTATGTGTTGATATTGTTTGCTTGTGATTCAAGGAGTCATGTAAATGATTAGTCTATCATCATAGGGTTGTAGATTTCATGAAGGGATATATTGAGTATGAGATTCAAAAAGATGTAGATGTTTGATTCATAAGGTAAATGGATGGATTAGGAAGTCCTGATACATGAAATGTCTCAATGGTTTCCAAGGTTGCGTGTCAGTGATTTGTGGGATTTTCCAATAGATAAGGCACTGTTCAGCTACAAGATCAAAATTTTATGTTGTTCATGTTGGGATTGTGTTGAAATCAAATTTATAGTCAAAATTCTTTTCCCTTTTTGTTGAAGAGATGAAAAGTGTTGCCCTTACTTAGCTTATCTAGTTTATATGTCATGATTCTAGCTATTTCATGTCTATGTTGTCTGCATAAGTATTAGAAGATTAAAGGTATTATTTGCTTTGTTAGATTCAAGTGTATGCTTTAACACTGGTACCATATAAGTGAATCTAAGGTACACCCACCTAGGTTTTGTAGAGCCTAAGTAGAAGAAGGGTCTAGTCTTATAATTGGCCCCGGTGTCTGAACAAGTATGTTGTAGATGTGAAGTAGCTACCCCTAGATGTATTCTATTCTCATTGGGGATTTTGAAACATGACATTTTAAAACACCAAAAAAATATTCCTGGGGTGTATGGTGTAGGGGATCCTACATGAAGAACCTTTCTTTTCATTTTAGTTTCATATGTAAATAACTCCATCATGCATATTAGTATAGGTTGTTTCATGTATTCAAGTCTTTTGTTTTCATTAAGCTATAATAAAGGCCTATTTTTGTAAGGCATTGGAATGATTTGGTACACCTGTAAACTACCATGTTTGAATTATCAAAGTAGAATATAAGCATTTTTTTAGTTAATTTAGTTCATTATTAGGGTCCTTTAAATTTCTTAGAGTGGTCGCACAAATAGAAATGCATATTAGTTTAACTATGCATTTTTTGGCAACCATGGTATAATAAGAGTCTTTTTGCTTTACAAGACCATGAAAAGATAGAAGATACAAGTGTTTAGGAAAAATATGCTTGAATGTGATCAAAATGGAAGTTTTTTAGATTTACTTGAAAGTTTTTGGATCAGTGGTGCATGCGAACTGTTGAGAAAATACTGATTTTCCACATTTTGTATTGTTCCCAAACTTGGTACATCTTTGTATAGGCTGGTAAATGTATGAAACACCATGGAAATTTCAAGGGTCAATCTATCTTTTAAATGATCCTGGTTTGAGGTTCTAAAATGATGAGCTGTGAAAGAAAAGTGAAAATCATTAAACAATGGTCTGAAGTAAAATACTATTTTTTTCTATGTTTTGTGTTGTTCCCAACCTTGGTACATAAATTTACATATTGGTTGAATTCCAAAACCACCATGAGGGCATAGAGGATTGATTTATATTTACTTTTCAATATATTTCATATTCTTAGGTGTTAGGAAATGTGAGACAAGCCTAAATCTTTGACAAGAGGTAGGAATTTACTTAGAAAATGAGGGTTTTGAAAAGAAATCCATTTTTCTCCACTTTTAATTGGCCAAATGAAATGAACCTTTAGATTTTGGTTTGTAAGAGGATTCAATTATATATTCTACATTTCATTTTTGTGTATTTATTGGCATTGAATTTTAATAGCAAGCCCTAACAAGCTTTTTCTTCATTCTCTTAAGAAAAACAACACCAAGAGTGACCATATCTCTAATGCATGATTGAACTAGATGCTAACACTTTGGATTTTGGATATTTTTAGGATTCTCTAACTAGGTTGAGCATTAATTTGAAAAAAAAACCATCTGGTAGTAGCTCATTTGTAAAATGGGCACAATTAGGCCTATTAGAACCATTGAGAAAGTTAAATTTTCCTTCACTAGAAAATGAATCAATCCTAACTATTTTGAGGAGTTAAATAAATTAAAAGATGGTACTCAAAATCCAAATTTATTTGTAAACTTAAGTGTGAATTCATATTAGGTCCCAAGAGAAAGATTCTAAGTCATATGAGGGTGTGTAAGATATAGAGAAAATTTTGGAGGGTTGGGTAAAATTTAACGTTCCTAAATCTTGATAAGCAAGGTATTAACATTATCTCTCCATGACATACTACTACACAACATACGCGATAGTAGTTTCTACATATCAACAAATTGCAAGGTTTTCTAATTATACCCAGGCTTATGATAGTGTCATGCCTCCAACACACACAAATGCTCCACTTCCTCCTCCACCTCTAGACAATAAAAGGTGGTGGTGAGGGGGGGGGGGGGGGGTGGATTTAGTTAGGCTTCTTCTCTTCTACCTTCTCAATTTGATATATAATTGACATTTTTGATGATGTAACATTGCTCATTTTGTATAATTTTTGTGATTTTAACATTTATAGTTCTTAGATAATAAACATTTTGATATCATGATTATATCACCCCCAGTTTTTCACATTGGACATATATATGACAGTTCATGTTTTGATTTTATTGCATATTTCATGATGTGTTTTGATTTCCATACATGAGATGTTTCCTATATGATGGTTTACTTTCCAATGTGATATACAATGAATGTATGGATTTTAGTTTACATGATGATTGATGATGTATCAATGCAGTAAATGATGTAGTTGATATGTTGCTATATGATTCTATTTCTCTTGCTTATGAGATGTATCGATAATGCAATATTTTTTTTGACTTTTTCATATGCAATAAATAATGTGATGCAAATAGCTATTCATATATGAAATGCAGATGTAGATATGGATGCTTCTCTTCTTTACATGTACCTTGTCTATATGGATGCATGTATATGCAAATATGAATGCTACTAACATTTCATGTTGATATTATTTGTTATTCATGATAGCTGCTCAATCAAGTCCTTGAAGATAGGGTACACAATTGATCACTTGTGTATTTGAGATGAGGATATGTGGTGTGTCGAGAAATTTGCCCCTCACTTTCCATATGCAATTGAAAGATTAATTAAAACTATGTTTGAAATGCAATCCCAAAATGAGATGCAAACCTAAAATGAATGCAATCCTAGGACTTTAGTCACTAAATTTTTTGATATACTTTTCATCATTGAGCATTTTCAGTAAGGCTATAGGATATCGATACAACCTATATTGGTAATGCTACCATGAGGATATGAATGAAATCATTCAATATTTTATTAGAAGTAGACGCAACATTAAGCTACAAGTAGATAGAATGGCCAGAAGATCATTTTCTATTGGTTTAGCAAGAAAACATAAGCATCAGGGAATAAGTGTGAGGATGACCACAATGTTTCTTGCATACAAGACACCAAACATGCATGAGATCCTTCTAATGTTAAGTAATTTAAGTGTTTTGTCCACAATGACCCTTTTTTAATTTATAACTTGAGATAGAATATAGTGTTGTATATGCTTAGTGACTCATACGTTCACATCTTAGGATAGTTATATGAATTACAATAGCATAAAGAAGTCACCCAAACACACAAGGAGAAGATCCGACCTCACTAAAGTGTCCATATAAAATGAGTCAAGGTACGCATGGCCATCCAACACATGATGAAGGATCTCATAGTGGACACCCATATAATTAGGACCTTTAATATCATTAGAATTAAATCAACAAACAAAATAGAGAGAAAATGTCATTTCTCCTGTCTTTGTATCCTCTAGTCAAGATAGACATCCCAAATTTGTTTGAAGGGGAATGAAAAGAAAAAATAAAAGAACACAAATTGAATATTAATAGAACTCAAATATTTTCACTTTTTGGTGTGATGTTTGATTTTCAAAGTGTCAATAAGAAATCTGTTCAAATGTCAGGAAAAATTAGGAAAAACATAACTAAGATAGATAATGATTGATGCAAAAAATATCATCTAAGAGTATAGGACATTTTCCCCTAGTAGACTGACCAATTTCAATACATAAAGGTACACGTAGTGTCACAAAAATGACTAGGATCTATACACAAGAAAACACAAAAAATGAAAGTAGGAAGAGTGGAAAGAAAAAGAACTCTAAAGTAGGAAAGTGTAAGAAAAGGATAGTTGTATAGTATCCAAAAGGTGCAGTGAGAGATGTAGCGTTTTTTAAACAAGAGGCATTTGTTTACTAGGTTTTTACCTTCTTAGCAAGTTGTTTATTATGGACACATGGATGTTCTCATTTATGGAAACACTCTCACAAGTAAAGGTAACATGAAGTGAAGGTATAGTTTTTTTTTTTGTTGATAAATAATTTGACAAAGTATAACAAAGAATTACTATTCATAGAGGCATAGTTTGAACAAGCAAACTTCACAAGATTAATATCTACGGACACAATTTTGTATTATTTCATAAAAGAGTTTGTATATGATATATACTATTATTAGAGTAACAATTGGAATGAGTTTTGTTAAGAAATCATGAAGTCATTTTGTTATTGAAAAGTCAAAGTATGTGGTAAAGAACAAATAATTTGGCTAAGGAATTGCCATGTCTTGACAATTCAAGAACTTCGAAATGTAGGGACGATGTCCTAGATATTAAACCTCACTTAGAAAATTATGATAATTTTTTTGGGATAAATTTAATACTTTTTTTTATCGAGTTAATTGGATAGGAGAAATGTAAAGGGTATATAATAAGTCATTTTGAATATGCAAATTTATACAATGCTATGTTTATGTTATGTGAGCTTTATGTATGTTTGTGTATGCATATTTTTATGATTATATGTTATCAAATGATTATATGGGCATATGATCAAATGAGAGGAATATAAAAGGACTAATCGAATAATGAAGATATCAATGTAGTCAATTTTGGTATAGAATATATATCTCTTAGATAGATTGTAACTCTTTGTATAAGCAATGAGATCCTTTTGTAATAGAACTCTTAATATGGTTGAGAGATCTAACAAGGTCTAGTCTTATAACAAGGATTGATGTACTAATTGTATGTAAATGAATCCTAGCATGGTCAGTACTCCTTACAGAGTATTTTTTATGAGTGCATTAGTTTGTGGGTACCATCTCTACCAGGGTTCCTCCCTAGGCCAATAATTCCCTTGTTAACAAATATAGTGTTACAAGTTTCATTGTGTTATGCACTTTAATTTTTAGTTTATTCACTTATGCAAATTTATGGTTCTATGATGAAATCTATAATTAGGAAAAAATAATTGGAATACTAATTCACCCCTCCCACTCCCAATATTCCTTATTTCTAAAAATTGTTATCAGAGCATTATTACATTGAAGAAGTTTAACAACTTGAGGAAGGTCATAATGGACTCAACATATTTGAAAAGAACTATGAAACAAAACTTGAGTAATTGGACTAAGAAAATGATGCGAAGGAAAGATTGAAAACTAAACTCAAGTGTGTAGAAGATTATACTAAAAATCTTAAAGATTAGATAGATGCTTCAAGGGCCAAAAGAAAAGAAATAGCTGAATAGAAAAAGGAATCATATTTGGTTACAAAAATAAAGATGGAAAATAAAGAAATAAACAATGATCTTGAAGTCATATCACTTAAGTTAGTCAAGATAGTAGAGGATAAAAAAATTAGATAAAGATAAGCTTGAAGCAAAATGGTGGATATACCAACCAAAATGGTGAAGAGAGAAGTTGATGTTAACATAGGGAATAAGTGATATAAGAGGGAAATGAAATTATTAGATATAAGGCAACAAGATGTAATGATAATATCCAAAATACTAGGATACGAAATGCATCATAGTATAATACACAATTTAGTTTCAGTTAGTGTAATATATACAACATATAAAATGATTGTGTAAAGGGAGATATTTGACATATGTGAGATCTTAAGGAAATAATTATTTGAGAATCCAAGATGAAATAAATATGACAAATGTCAACCATTCAAATTTGGATCATGAATCTTACACATCTTCTTTCATATCATGCCTACGTTTCCAAAAATGCACCCTCATACATGCATAGATAAAAAACTCACCATGGAACTAATAAATAAGCATTATAACATGCAATATAGAGGTAACATCATAGAATATCTCTTTAGCATGTTTAAATATTTTTAGAAAAAAAATAAAATAAAGACACACAATACCAAGATTAGTACTAGAGAAGTATGTAGAGACTATTTTCTTTATGGTTCAGACAGATGTCACTTGTATGGAGGATATGGAGCCTAGGGAAATATTCATTCACCCTATAGGATATGAGGTAGAAAAGGAAGTGTTAGAGAATTATGTAGATATAGTGATTATAGTTATTTCATCACCTAGGGATAAAGAAACTATCAAACATTTATGAGTACTAAAATTTTGATGAAGAATCACCTGATAAACTTGATTATCCTAAGAGGAAGATGGAAGAAATTGACAGAATTTTGGATACCAAAGTTAGTAAAAGTACACAAGGAAAAGATTGTAAAGAATACCTAGTGAAATGGAAAAATAAATTAGTGGAAGACAATTCTTGGATTTATCACATTGAGTTGGATCTTAATGATACTTCCCAGAGAATCAAGGATTCTTTATGTGGACATCAACTTTTATTTACCCCAAGTGTCTGATGTGAATAATCTTGGGTACTTTGGAAATCTTGTGTCAACCAAAAATATTTCCTATTATTTGTTTCTATCTATTATTCGAGGAACGACCTTTTTTGTTTGTGTTTCTTTTTCCTTATAGTTGGCTCCCTAGTATGGACCTTGTTGGAAATATAAGAGGAGTAATTGAGAGGGGAGGATTGAATTAGTTACCACAAAAATAAATCCTAGATCCCTTAGATATTAGTACAGAACATAAACTCTACTAAAAATACTGATGCTCGACAAACATATAGGCACTTGGTTAATACTAATAATCTGTTGTAACTCGACAAATGCTTAACATGAAAATCTTATGATATTATTTGTGATTAAACTTACTTAACTTAGTTTCATACACATAAAAGAAATACCATGAACACAAGTGACACCAAGATTTAACTTGGAAACCCAATTTGGGAAAAACCACTAATTGCAACTAGTTACTGATTTTCACTCTTCTGAAGTGAGCCCTATTAGGAGCCAACATTATTAAAGGTTACAAAACACACCATTAGATGTGACCCTATTAAAGGATTTAATCACCCTGTTAGGAGTGACCTTTTTAGAGGTCTTTAGACACTTCAATAGAAATGCCACCTTATTAAAGGATTTACAAAAAGATGTTAAGCCAACTCGGTTAAGAAATTTAGATCACTGCTACAATGGTTAGAGAGTAACAATAAGATGACCTAATTTTTGATGCAACCAAATTGCTGATTACAGATCTCAATTCTAGTTTCTATACTTGATCCTTCCCGATCAAATGTATCTTTGCTACTCCACAAGGATATTCTACTTATCCTTCTAATTCGCTTCCTCTAAGCATCTTCTATTCATCCACTCATTTTCTTACTTTCAATCCTCAACTCGACCTTATAATTATACCTTATGCATTGTCAAGTCAACTTGAATACATCTTAGAATAATTAATATTCATCTCCTCAGTAAGCTAGAACCAACAAACAAATCCATTAAGCTTACTATGCCAAAACAAGAAAATCCTTTGTTAGCCAACCCTACTCAATAGAAACTAACTCAAAAATGATTTTCCTATGTTAACCAAGTTAACTCAATTAACATTGCATCTTCACAAAATTTCTTTGGTAACCAAGTGAGCTCAGTTAATACTAGTTTCATCTAACTTTTCCTTCATTAACTTCTCTTCAACACCTGAGTGAATTTGGTAGTCATTGTCTTATGAAATTGGCAAACTCTAGAATTCTTGGGAGATACAGGAAACTATCTTCATCACCCAAGTGAGCTTGACATACACTAGTTCGTGAAGATATGACATTTTGTGTAACATCAAAGATAATACACAATTAACCAATTGTATTCAACAATATTCCTCTTTGGCATTGATGGCAACACAACATGTCATAATACAATGAAATTTTAGAGAAAAATAGTAGTAAGGAAAATATCCTTAGTTTCATTCTAATTCTCATCCATGAGAAATCCTTCTATCAATGTGAACTCTTTATGTCATTAGTTTCTCCCTCTGTCAGCAAACTCTATCTTCAACATCTTTTTCGGACAACAAACTTTGCCTCTTTGATATCATACCAAGTTCATTCTCCCTCTTTGACATATCTTGCTTTGATGTATGATTGAACTCTTCCTCTTACACACAACTCTCCCTCTTTAGAATTTTTTTGTGAATATGACAATAAACTCTCCTTCTTTGACATCTCATGCCAAACATAATATTTAGTGAATGTTAATGTACCTTCATATGCAATATGTCCTCTTCAATAATACATCAACTAACTAATCTTCAACATGCTCTGGTTGATGCATCACTAAACTTCATTTAGTGAGCTTCAGATAGGGGAATGACCCCTAACTTATCTCTTAGATACAAAAATGCATCCTTAGGTAATGCCTTAGTGAATATATCTGCAATTTATTCTTTAGTATTCACATATTCCAATGTTATCTCTTTATCCTACATCAATTCTCTTAGAAAATAATATTTTATGGCAATGTGATTGACCTTGGTATGTATCATAAGATTCTTTGATATATTAATTGCAGTGGTGTTATCACAAAAGATAACCACTAGATCCTTGATCTCTACCTTCATACCTACCAATAGTTGCTTGAACCAAAAAACATTGGAGCAATTAACTACTACTACCACACATTCTACCTCTATTGTAGACCGAGAAATGCAATTTTCCTTCTAACTTGTCTAAGACACTAGTCTTTTACCAAGAAAGAATGCTCCACCACTGGAGCTCTTCCTGTCATCAACACTTCCTCCCCAATCAACATTTGTTAATGATTTCAAATCTAAATTGCCTCCTTTTCTGTACCATAATCCATAATCTTCAGTACCCTTTAGATACCTCATGATTCTCTTGATTTCCATTATATTGTTTTCTTTAGGATTTGCTGAGAATTTATCCACCATACGAATTGCTAATGCAATATCCAACCTTGTATGCACTACATATTGCAAGTTTCCAATGATTGATATGTATGTGATATGATCTACCTCCTTAGAATCATCATTTTTGGAAAGCTTATGTCCAGTAGATATAGGCATTCCAACTAGTTTTGAATTCTCTATTCCAAATTTCTTTAGTATCTCCTTGATATACTTGGATTTAATAATGTATATACCATATTACTTATGTTGAATCTATAATCCAACAAAGAATTTTATCTCTCCAAACATGGACATCTCAAATTCTTTAATCATCTCTTTTAAAAAGGTTTTGCACAAGTCATCATTTCCAGTGAATAATGTGTCATCCAAAGATTTATGCCAATACAATCTTCTTTTCTGATCCTTTTTTGATATACAAGTTGCTGTTATCATTTGTTCTTTGAAATCCAATCTTCAACAAATAGTTATGAAGTCTTTTGTACCAAGCTTTGGGAGCTTTCTTGGGACCATATAATGCTTTGTGCAATTTACAAACCATATCCTTTTTTCTAGGATCTAGAAAATCTTTAGGTTGTTCTCTGTAAACTTCCTCTTCAAGAATGCAAATTTTACATCCATTTGATAAAATTTAAATCCTCTATTTGCAGCATAAGAAAGTAAAGTTCTAACATGTTATACTCTTGCAAGAAGAGAAAAAGTTTCACCATAATCAATAACTTCTTCTTAAGAGTAACCTTTGTATACTAACCTTTCTTTGTTTTTGGAAACTTCTCCATCTTCATTCAACTTATTTATGAAAACCCACTTTTTCCCAATTACATTCTTATCCTTGGGTCTAGGGACAAGAGTCTAGGTCTTATTCCTCTCTATTTTTTATATCTCTTCATTCATAGCTTCAATCCATCTTTCATTATCCAAAGCATCTTTCATCGATCTAGGTTCAAATTGAGTAAGAAAACATGTACTTTTCAATTTGTTTCTTGTCATTGTACCATCTAACTTGTCTCCAATGATTTGATCAAGTGCATGGTGCCTTCTGACATATCTTGCTAACTTAGGTACTTTAGATTTAGAACTTGTTCCACTTGCCTTACCATGATCTTCTATGTCAAGCTCAGGTCCCACTGTCTATAACTCAGGTCCTTCAGACTTGGTTTGCTCTGGTGCAACTCAATAGCCTCGAATTGCAACTTTGGTTTCACTGGTTGCAACTCGGGTGCTTCTAGAGATTTTGGGGACTAGGGAGGTGAAGTCTCCTGAATTCTAGTTAAATTTGGCAATGTATCAGTTTCATAGTAAATAAACCTTATGTAATCCTCAGGTTCTTTGCTACTCTCTTCTTCACTCTTTTATGCAAACTCATTATTTCTCACATGTGCACTTTCTATGATCTTATGAGTGGATAAATTCAAACATTTATGAGATTTACTTCTACTGGAGTATCCTAGGAATATACCTTCATCACCTTTGACATCAAATTTACCTTTCCTAGTCTCTTTTAAAATATAACATTTGCTACCAAATACTTTCAAGTAACTTACATTAGGTTTGTAGCCATACCATAGTTCATAAGGAGTTTGATTTGAGTCTTTCTTTAGCTATTTTGTATTCAATGTATGCACTGTAGTACAGATTTCTTCCTTCCAGTATTTGATTGCAACATTCGTTTCTATCATTAAAGTTCTTGTACAATCCATGATGGATCTATTCCTTCTCTCAGCTATACCATTTTGTTGTTATGTACTAGGGGCTGATACTTGTCTTTTGATTCCTCTTTTAGTAAAAAATTCATTAAATTCATTAGAGACAAATTCACCACCTTTATCTGACCTCAAACACTTCAGCTTCTTTCTAGTTTCTTTTTCTAATCTTTCCAAATACCAATTAAAATTTTGAAAAGCTTTTGACTTATCTTTCAGATACATTACTGTCACCATTCTAGAATAATCATCAACAAAAATAATAAAATACTTATCTCCACTATAGGTCTTTATTCCAATAGGTTGACATAAGCTTGTATGAACTAGCTCCAAGACTTCTTCAGAATGATAGTTGCTTTTGAAACTTGTCTTGACCATCTTACCAATTTGACATTTTTTTCATAGGCCCATATAAGGTTTCCTTAAGCTAGGAATACCTCTCACTCTTTTGTTTTTGCTTATCTTGATTAGATTATCAAAGTTCACATGACATAACCTTTTATGCCATAACCAACTTTCTTCTACTTGATCAATGAAACATGAAATTCACTAAGATGTAGGGATCCTTTTCGTATGCTCACAAAAACTATTTTTTTCATATGTAGAATTTATCCTTTCTCTTTTCTCATGGTGTATTCTTTCCTATGATGTCAAGTATTATCCTTTCTCTTTTCTCATGGTGTGTTCTTTAGCTCTGACAAGGTTATGTATGACATAAAGTATTTCCATTGCCTTGGGAATATCTTCTTGGATCACATGTGGACCTATCTTTGTCCCTGTGGATGTTATTTTTATTAATTGTGAGGTCATTAATTCCTCCTTTAGGATAGGACCTATATTCTATTGAAAAAATTGCTAACAGGTCAACTTATGGTCTTGTTGGCTATATATTTTGAGATATAGTATTAGGATATGACAATAAAAGTAGATAGAAGGAAGACAATAATATTTGGCTCTTGTTGGTTAACTAATTGTCTCTTTTAGATATTTCCTTGTATTCCACTCTAATTCCCAATTTATTGAAAAGCAATTGCTCTCAACAGTTGGAAAGCCTCAAATAGATTGTCAAGACTTCCCTCTAAATTGCAAGGTATAACTCCCTTATGTGTGCGATGCATGATAATTTTTTTTGAGTTCCTAATTAACAAGGGTGTGTTCTTGACTTGAGAGTACAAGAGGTGATATATAAACCTTCCATATCCATAAAAGGTTAATGCATAAACTTGGTTTGCAACTAAATTAAATCTCACCCCCAACTGTGAATGAGTTTAATCTTCAAATCTCCTCTCTAATTTAACATGCAACTATTATTCTCTCACATACATCATTCACTTAATGTAATTGAATAAATTCTAAACATGTAATCAAATGATCAAATAAAGGTAACTGAATTATAGTAACACTTAGATTACTATTAGCTTTAGATTCAAAGAAATATTCCAATTTTCTTCAAATTCAGCACCATTTGATTAAATTAATATTTATCTATCACATGAAAAATAGGAAGATAACTAAACTATTTGAACAAAAAAATTGATAATATCTAGAAATAGGGAATATTGAGAGGGGGGAGGGTGAATCAGCATTCCACAATTTTTTTCTCAACTATGGATATCATTAACAATCTTTAAACTTGCAAATATGATCAAACTTAAAATTAAACATAACCATAACACAATGAAACTTATAATACCATAATTTTTTAACTAGGGAAACCTTGGTGGGATGGTACCCACAAAATGATCAAGTAATCAAAAGTATCTTGCAAAAGATATTGACCTTGTTAAGAGCCTATTACATTAGTATAGTGTATCTATGCTTGTTAGAGGACTAGACCTTGTTAGAAGTCCTAACCATGTCAGGAGTTGGTATTATAATACAAAAGTATCATGACCATCGTACAACCCAAAAATGCATATACAAAATTACAATTTGTATACAAAAAGGTATAGATACAAAAACCTTTTACACAATGTTGATATCTTCAATATCTAATTTGTCCTTTAGGTTCCTTCTTCAAAAGCTCATCATAAGTCCATACTGAACTGTACTATCATCAAATTTTCATCAATAATGATTATACAAAGTGTGCATTCAAACTATATTATTACAATACAATGCCATGATTATTACAAACAAAAAGTTCTTTCTTTATACCTAATTCTTTTGTCATGTTGGATTTGCTTCTTGATACCTTGATTAATCTTATGAATTAACATTTTCCACATGTGGGTTAACATATAGGATGTCACCCCACCCTTGTTAAGTCACTATTTTGGTAAACCAAAATAATCCCTTAACCAAAATGCCTTTACTCTATAATTTACTCTATTATGCCTATTATAACATGTACCTGACAACTTGTCCATAACTCTGTCTATACATCTTTAAATCTTTAGCAGTCCTATAGACATATTCTATCTTTCCTTAACTATGCATGTGCTGAAGTACTTCATGTGAAGCATGCCAAAACAATCTCTATTATTGTTCAATATTTTCCTTCACAATACTTAGATAATTTTCTAATTTTTAGCCCATAAAACTTCATTATATGTATTTTATTCTTAATACAACATATATGTTTTCATAAATAACAACTCTAAATAATCTTCATACATCCTCTTAGCCAAATTGCCAATAATCTCCCCCTTTTTCATTGATGGAAACATATGAGAAAATTGGCTAATTGCAAAGTTATTAAAATTTTGTGAAGTAAATAACATGGCCATCAAAATTCAAAAATTTGGATCATTTATATATTCATTACCATCTTCTTCTATATACATATGCTCCCTCTTATACTATACTTATGTTCAACCTTATATTTCCTTTAACAATATTCATTTATTTACAATTTTCTTAGCTACTTCTCCCCCTTTGATATCAATGAAAAATGTGAGTCAAAAACTATATTCAAGTCAAAATATTGATCTACCTTTAATTCCTCATACTGATGATCTAGGTAGGAGTGAAATACAATTAAAAAAAATGATTTTCAAGCTAGAAATTCCTTTATTCCATGCATCCTTGACCAAATTAGATACACTTATCAATTCACATTGTCCATATGTTGCATACTATTTTTTCTGAAAATCTGAGTATGCAAATTTTTCATATGACTCTTTCACCTTCAAACATTCCTCAATTTGTTGTTGTACTAGATTTGTTTCTAGTGATAAATTCTTTCTGAGAAATAAGAATATCTTTAATATATTTTCTCTATTTTTCTCAAGAAATATTATCTCATCATGAGCCTTGTCTATGACCAATGTGTTAGGATTCTGTAATTCATTTACCATGCTAGCCAATTCATTCTCTTTACTCTTAATCTCAATAAAGATGTTTTGGATGAATTTGTGTAATAATTAAAACTTCCCATATAGTTACTTTTCTTTACTCACACATTTCCTTAACTCTTAAATGCAAATATCCAAGTTTGATAAGTCTTTCTTGATGTCATTAAAAATAGTGCTAAATAGCTTAGCATCATGTGCAGTTTGTGCCTCAATTGTTGCAACTTCTACAAGCATGGTGAATTATTTATTAAATTCTTCCATTACCTCCATAGCCTTCTTTTCTAGATTGGTCTATAAGATTTTCACTTGAATAGTGCTTTGTGAACTGCTTTAAGTTTTCAAGAGTATTTTGTGTACTTTTGATCTATTTTCTCTTCTCAATGATCTTATTAAAAAAAAAAGTTGAAATATGACCAAGTCTCTCAATGTCAGTTTCCTCTGATGCTTCTACAAAATGATTCCAATCATGTGAGACAAGAATCCATCTAATGGTGATCTACAGGAACTTGGGGTGCTCTCGCTAGTTACCCTTAGTGGTGTTTCCAATTATAACTACAAATTTTGGTTGCCTCCTTCTCTTGGGTGTTTGGAATCATGTTACTAATGTTGGGCCCACTTGCCGTTGCACCAAAAGCCATGACTGTTAGTGAACATGGAACACCACATAATTAACCACCTGTGGGCAGGGGAGCGCGTCGCATCACCCAACAATCTCCCCCTCGACGCGCATACCAGGTGCTTACGCGGGTCGGGAAGGCACCGGGGAGATTTGAACCCATGACCAGGCCAAAACCAGGCTCTGATACCAATTGTAGAGCCCATTTTCTGTTGCACCAAAAGCCATGACTGTTAGTGAACATGGAACACCACATAATTAACCACCTGTGGGCAGGGGAGCGCGTCGCATCACCCAACAGCTAATAGGTCCTATTTTCTCATGAACTTAATTTTATTGTAAGTTGTTGTGAAATTATAGAAATTTGTTTCATTAAACACTTCATGGATAGGAAGATGGAAGCAATTCTCCATACTTCCCCTATCTATAGTGAGAAACACCTCATTGTTGGAAATTTTGATCTAATGTATAGACAAGTCATATCAAATGATGCAGCTAAGTATCAATTCTAGAGCTTGAACTACCAATAGTATCCCTACAGATTCTATGAGACCATTTTCTTATAATTTCTAAGTAATTAGTGTATAAGCTCAAGGTTTAGTCTTCTAAGCAAGTCTCCTAGATCATAGAACCTTAGCTAGGTTGCTTAAGATCTTTAGTACAAAATAAATCCTATTTATACTATTATACCCTATGAACTTGGCTACCATGAATAAGAATTTATAATTATCTATAATGAATTTACTCTACTATGAAAATGTAAAATGCTTGTTTGAAGCGTTAGGATTAACCTTGGAAATAAATAAAAATTACATGCAAATATAAACAATAATAGAAAATAATAGATTGCACATAAGAGAACACAAGGCACCAAGATTTAATGTGGTTCACCCATACCTTGGGCTACGTCCACCAAACAACAAGTTCAATATTATTAGAATCTAGTGATTACAACTTGATTACAATCCATAATCCTTACAACTAAATACCACCACAAGAAGAAATTTTGCATCACACCTTATGGAAAAATCCCTAACCCTAAGCCCTTTTAAACAAACTATCAATCTCCCACTTGGAGACTAATCTTGAAGCAATACCGCTACCACATGGGGCTCCCACTAGATCAAACCACCTTGGACTCAATTGTTCTTTCATTTTGTTCAGTTTCAAAGACTAACTAAAGTTGAAGAGGAGTTCAACTTCTCCCATGTCACTACCTTTGTAAACATATCTGCTTGATTTTCATATGTATGTATTTTATCCAACTTTAACTATCCATCATCCAAAATTGACCAAATGAAATGGTACCAGAACTGAATGTGTTTTGTCTTTGAATGCTTAGCAAAATTCTTTGCAAGATGAATGACACTCTGGTTATTTGTAAACAAATAATTATCCCTTTTTGGGTATCCCAATTCTTCCAAGAAGAACTAATGCCATACTATCTCATTGGCTACCTCTATAGAAGTAACATGCTCTTCCTCTATAGTGAATAAAGTGTTCATCTTATGTAACCGATAAACCCAACTCATTGCTGCCCCATCAATAGTAAATATATAACCTATAGTACTCTGTGAGGCCTCGCCCCCGACCCATCGTAGCATAGTGATACATTACTCTTATTTTGTTATCCGCGACTCGAGATGTCGAGACATTATCTGATGCTTAGAACATATTTTATTATTTCATGTTGTGTGGTAGAGCGGGACAGGAGGGTGGACCACCACCTCCACCACCACCTCCACCTCCACCACCACCGAACCCAAACCAGGACATAATTGATGCACTCCAAACTTTGATCGGTGTAGTTTAGCAGAGAGTATTACCTATAGTTCAGCCAGTCCAGCAGATTCCAGTAGTGGAAGCAGAGGGACCCAGAGGAGGCGGGCCCAGAGTCAGAGAGAGGACTAGGAGTCCCCCACCGAGACAGATAGAGGGTCAGGGTGATCACGAGGAAGAGTCCATACACCAGAGAGGACCCCCTTTTGACAGACCTCTTAGACATGTAGGGGATGACATCAGGGAATTGATTCGACTTGGACCACCATTGTTTACCGGTACCACTGAGGGTTCAGTAGCAGAGGCATGGTCGCAGAGCTTACATCGATGCTTTGGGTTACACCCTTATGGGAGTAATCTAAAAGCATGACTATCAGTTCATCAGTTGAGAGGGGATGCCTCCAACTGGTGGCATTAGGAGGAGATCATTGGTGGAGTGAGGATGGACACCCTCACATGGGAATCTTTCTTAGAAAGATTTTGTGAGAGGTACTTGTCAGAGCATTTCCGACAGAAGCAGATAGAGGAGTTCCATTCTCTTTATCAGAGAGGCCTTACAGTGGCTCAGTACGAGAGTAGGTTTCTTGAGCTCCTTCCCTACGTGGAATACATGAAGGACGAGAAACTACGGGTGCATCGCTTTATCATGGGTCTGAATTTATCTCTTCAGGGACCAGTTAGGATGGCCTTCCCTACCACTTTCAGATAGGCAGTGGAGATAGCACTAGTTGCTGAGGATACTCGAGGGAGGTAGGAGTCACGGGATTGGCCTCAGAATCAAAACTCCTTCCAGCAGAAACCCCCTTGGAAAGGGAATCAGAACTATACAGTAGGGTCCTCTAGGGGCCCACAGTCTCAGCAGCCAAAACCCCAGCAGCAGCAACAGCAGAAACCTTCTCATGGTTATCAGGGCTCTAGGCCCAAGCAGTGGCAGTCACAGGGTCCTAGGTAGGAGTAGAAAGTACAGGCCCCATAGTCTCAGTCAGTGAAGACTCAACAGTCTTCTAGGGGAGGATTCAACGGATCTAGCAGATCAGGAGGCCCACAACAGTTTGGGTCACAGGGTGCACGATCTTATACTCATGAACCATGCTACACTTGTGGTGGCATGGATCATATAGCTAGGGAGTGTCTGCAGGGACAGGCATCTAGTGGTCAGAGCAGGGCTTTTTCAGAGCCGATAGTTGGTGACATGGGTAGATCCCATCGAGTTTTTGCAGCGGTTGACAACCGCTAGGATGAGCATCAGGCCACAGTTATCAAGGCTACAGGTATTATACAGGGCCATATGGTTGTAGTTCTATTTGATTTCGGAGCTACTGACTCTTTTATATCTCCATTTGTGGTGGAGCGTTGTGGGCTAGTGGCAGTTAGACAGGATGTTAGTTGGGAGGTAGAGTTAGCCTCAGGAGCTAGAGTGTCAGTTTGTTCCATGGTGCGGAGTTGTCAGATGCAGATTGGAGACATGTCCACTAGGATTGACCTGCGCATTACCCCTCTAGGTTCTTATGATGTTGTCCTTGGCATGGATTGGCTTTGTGCCCATAGCGCCAAGGTGGATTGTCGACAGAAGAGGGTGGAATGTGTGGATGATGATGGTATCTCTAGGGAGATCTTCGGAGTGAAGAGGCCAGTGTCCCTTCATATGATTTCCGCTATGCAGCTTAGACGATGCATGAAAAAGGGTTGTTAGTTATTTGCTATCACTAACAGTGACCAAGAGGAAGAATCAGAAAGGGAGCCATCCTTTGATGATTTTCCAATCCTTCAGGAGTTTGCAGATGTGTTTCCCTCAGAGCTTCCTGGTATGCCTCCACCGCGGGCAGTGGATTTCCACATAGACCTAGTGCCAGGAGCTGAGCCAGTTTCGAGAGCACCTTATAGGATGACTACTCATGAGCTTAGTGAGCTAAAGGCTCAGTTGGAGGAACTCTTGGAGAAGGGGCATATTCGACCTAGTGTGTCTCCTTGGGGTGCACTGGTGATTTTCGTCAAGAAGAAGGATGGATCACTTAGGTTGTGTATCGATTATCGGCAATTGAACAAGGTGACCATCAAGAACCGATATCCTCTTCCCAGAATCGATGATCTCTTTGACTAGTTGTAGGGTGCCTGAGTATTTTCAAAGATTGACCTAAAGTCGGGTTACCATCAATTGAGGATTATGGATAGTGATATCCCCAAAACAGCTTTTTGTACTAGGTATGGCCACTACGAGTTTACCGTGGTACCTTTTGGTTTGACGAATGCTCCAGCTGTATTCATGAGCCTCATGAATGGAGTATTTTGTACCTTTTTGGATAAGTTTTTGGTTGTGTTTCTTGATGACATTCTGATTTATTCTCAGGATGAGAGAAAGCATGAAGAGCACCTGAGACAGGTATTGCAGAGGCTGAGAGAGAATCAGTTGTTTGGCAGCTTGTCGAAGTGTGCATTCTTCAGACCTGAGATACATTATTTGGGTCATGTTATATCGGGTGATGGTGTCTCAGTAGACCCATCAAAGATCAGGGCTATCATGGATTGGCCAACACCCACCAGTGTTACCGAAGTGAGGATCTTTATGGGGCTAGCAGGTTACTACCGACGCTTTATTTCAGGATTCTCTAGGTTGGCACACCCCATCACTTCTCTTTAGAGGAAGGGGAAGAAGTACAAGTGGACGGAGAAGTGTGGTAGAGCTTTTGAAGAGCTCAATAGAGCCCTCACGAGTGCACCAATTCTTGCAGTACCAAATCCTATTGCAGATTTTGTGGTGTGCACCGATGCATCTTTAGATGGTTTAGGAGCAGTCCTTATGCAGGAAGGACGGCCTATTTCCTTTGAGTCTAGGAAGTTGAAGACTCATGAACTCAATTATCCTACTCATGACCTAGAACTAGTGGCAGTGGTTCATGCCTTGGTGAGATGGCGGCATTTCCTTTTGGGTCATAGATTTGAGCTTCATTCCGATCACCAGAGCTTGTAGTACATATTTTCTCAGCCGAACCTTAATGCTAGGCAAAGAAGGTGGATGGAGTTCCTCTGTGAGTATGATTTTGATGTTCATTACATCAAGGGAAAGGAGAATGTGGTTGCAGATACCCTAAGCAGAAGGCGCCATGAACTTTCATCTGTGTTTACTTGCACTAGCTTGAGAGAGAAGATCTTGCAGCACTTACCAGCTGATGAGCTTTATGCAGAAGCAAGTCAGTTAGTACATTCTCATAGACCCTTGGAAGGGAAGTTTATAGAGTATTCCTTGGAGTCCAATGGACTTTTGTGGCATAGGGGACGTATGTATGTACCTTCCATTGGGGGTTTGTGCGAGCTCATTGTACTTGAGGCTCATCAAGCACCTTATGCAGCACACCCCGATGTTAAGAAGTTACATGCAGATTTGAGGCAGTTGTATCATTGGCTAGGCATGAGAGTGTAGATTGCTAGCATAGTTGCGAGATGCCTCGAGTGCCAAAGGGTGAAGGCGGAGCACCGTCATCCTGGCGGGCTTCTCCAACCACATGAGATTGCAGTGTGGAAATGGGACACTATATCTATGGATTTTATTGTTGGTCTTCCTATGTCATCTCGTCGCCATGATGCCATTTTGGTGATAGTTTACACATTGACCAAGGTTTCCCATTTCTCACCCATGCGTACTACATTTACAGCATGAGACATAGCTTAGGTGTTCTTGCAGGACATTGTTAGACTTCATGGTGTTCCCCGTAAGATCATATCTGATAGAGACTCTTTGTTCACTTCTTCATTTTGGAGAGAGCTGCAGTCGGCTTTGGGCACTAGGCTCAATTTTAGTACAGCATACCATCCTTAGACCGATGGCCAGACCGAGCGAGTGAATCAGGTTTTGGAGGACATGCTGCGTATGTACGTGATGGACCATCAGGTCAAATGGGAGGAATACCTTCATCTTGTCGAGTTTGCCTATAACAATGGGCATCATTCTTCCATAGGTATGCCATCGTATGAGGCTTTGTATGGGAGACCGTGCAGGACACCCTTGAGTTGGGATAGGATCGAGGATCGAGTATCTATTGGTCCCCAGTTAGTAAAGGAGATGGAGCAGCAGGTGACCCTGATTAGATAGCGCCTGAAAGAGGCACAGGATAGGCAGAAAAAGTATGCAGATGCGAAGAGGACAGATCAAGAGTATCAGGTTGGTGATAGAGTGTTCCTGAGGGTTCGACCACACAAGAGTCTGATTCGTTTTGAAAAGGACTCTAAGTTGGCACCCCGGTTTGTTGGGCCATTCGAGATCCTTGAGAGGATAGGACCTGTTGCATACCGTTTAGCTTTGCCACCTAGCCTGTCACGCATCCACGATGTGTTTCATATTTTAGTACTTAGAGGATACATTTATGATGAGTCTCATATTATTGATTGGGATGCTTTACAGGTGGAGTTAGACGAGTAGCTAGTACTGGATCCTATCCGCATTATTGCCCGACGGACCCTAGCACTTCAAGGCCGAGAGCTGGACCAGGTTAGGGTCCAATGGGATTGTTACGATGAGGTCACAGCTTCATGGGAGGATGCAGCGCAAATGCGATCTCAGTACCCGTACCTTTTTGATGAACTCGAGGAGGAAGTTCATGCCTAGTGGGGGAGGATGTGAGGCCTCACCCCCGACCCATCGTAGCATAGTGATACATTACTCTTATTTTGTTATCCGCGACTCGAGATGTCGAGACATTATCTGATGCTTAGAACATATTTTATTATTTCATGTTGTGTGATGTTATTTCCAGATATATTTGATGATTTTCATTTAATGCTCATGTATATGTATGTTGATGAAATCAGTAAAATGTGGGATTAACACATTGAGTTGGAATCTTTATGATTAAGGATATAAGTAGGATGCAAGAAAACCCTGATTTATGTATGTTTCAAATTATGTAAATTTCTAATACGTATATATGTACATGTGATTTTTGGGACTACTGATGTGTGCAATGAGTGTGCAGATATTTAGCCGAGAAACCCTACAGAGGAACAAAACTGATCTCCATGTGCTAAAATTTGGAAACCCTATTGTTTGTAATTATGCTCTTTCAGTGTCGCTTGACACTCGTAAAATGTTTACGTGCTTAATTTGCTAGTTAAAGTTGTTAGATGGACCTATTTTATTCCTAGATTTTATTTTATCTCTTAACCTCTTTCCTAAGGCTTTTAACATGTTTTTATCCTAACCTAAGGGTATAGGTATGGGTTAGGGGTCTTTTCCAACCCCTAAGCCCCTAGCTTTGACTTTTGAGGGCACTCAAAAAGTCCCTTTTTGCCTTTGTGCGAAAATTGCAAGTGGTTGTCATGAGTTGTCTTACCCCCCATCCTTTTAGGGTTTAACCATGGTGTAGGTTGAGTTAGGAGTTTCTAGTGTGGCTAGTGGGTGGAAATAGTTATTGCTCCTTTTGGGTGGTTGAGTTGGAGGCTTATTTAGAGGCCTTCCTTGGTCTAGTGGTTTGGTTACCCAATCTCTACATTTAGAGAGGTTTTTCTTGAAGCTTGAAGGAAGGAGGGATACTCTACTCAAATTGGTTCATTGCCATTACCTCTTTGTGAAGGTAGGAAACTCCCATCTCCCTTATTCAGTTTTTATGATTTGTTTCATGTTCTTGTTACCTTGTTATTGTTTTACTGTTGTATGGTTGTGGGTATGTTGGGAAGATTTGTAAACCTTGTTATTTTGGTTGTTTTCCTTTCTTGTTTATGTTTGAAATTTTGAGTTTCCTTGCATGGGTGTTTTGGTATTACTCGCCCTAGGGGATGGCAGAAGTGACCAATTTTGGGAGAGGTCTGTTTAGTTGGACTCCAACCTGTGTAGAGTCTCTTCTCAGGATGAGAAGAGGGATAAAGGGTAGGGTGCTATGGGCCCCTACCCGTTAGCACAAACCTAGTATGAGTATGGCAAGTTTAAATGGAAGAACGGAAGTTCTTGGTTATTGGCCTCGATTGGGCATCTGAATTGGTGTTGTGCTTGATTTCTCCAGTTGGAAGAATCCACCTCTCCCTAGTCTTGATTCATTGTGAATCTTATTGTGTAAACCATGTATGATTATGCATGCTTGATGTTCTTTTGGTTCTGCTTGGTTGTCACCCGATCAGTTATTGGTTTCTTCCATGGTTCTTGAAAAGAGATTCAGAAAACATTACATATTCCTTGATTTGATCATGAAGAAAATTTGATAAAATTATTGAAAATTGGGATTGAGATCCTATTGTAAATTGTATTTTTTAAACCTTATTATATATGGCAATGAAGCCGGGTTTTCTTCCTGATTCTTTCCCGGCTGAGCTTTGAATTAGGTTGATAATAAAATAAGTGATTGAGTAAATTTACTTCTCTTAAAATTTTCGTATCCTATGTTGTCATATGAATGTGTATCAAAGATAAGATGCAAAAATGATGTTCAATTATACATGATTCAATTTGTGATGTATGGTGATGCCTCTATTCATATGGACGGTAGAGAGAGATGTTGCTAATCCATGTAAATGTATGGTGTCTCTATCAAGTTTGAAATGATTAGTTCATGGTTGATTGTGTTGAAAATAAATTTGCAAGAACATGTAGGAAGAATTATGTCAAGAGATCCAAGCTAAAATTGGAACATGATAGAGAAATAACTTTGTGTATTTTGATACTCCCTTCAAAAGGAATGGAGCATTATCATTTTGATCTCTTATTTTCCCAAATGCCTTAAGACTAGTTTAGTCATTATGTTGTTCCAATGTTGATCCATCAGTTTTATTAGATAGTTAAATGAATACGTAGATGGTTATTTCATGTCATGTGGTTTCATTGAAATGCATGGCCATTTGAGGTTCATGGAAATAATAAACTAGAAATTTATAAGCGAATGCATGCACCTATTGTGGTAATATAGTTGCAAAAGAAAAATATACATTGAGTTTC
Organism: Cupressus sempervirens; assembly: GCA_028749045.1. NCBI lineage: Eukaryota > Viridiplantae > Streptophyta > Pinopsida > Cupressales > Cupressaceae > Cupressus > Cupressus sempervirens. Next base: position 209,249,324 of record CM053792.1, read on the forward strand.
AGAGAGAGAGAGAGAGAGAGTAGACAAATTATCAAAAAATCCACCTACAGGATGCTGGAGTTTGTATGAGAGAATGTGATAATCCTTGTTTTGTAACAGAGAATATTCTAAGAATCTACTAGTGTTTAAAATTAGAAATAAAACAATATATATATGAATGATATCTAATACAATGCATAAGTTATTAAACCTTTATAACTTTAATATTCTAAATATCCTTTCTTACCATAAAAACTTTATGTCATCAATGCCCAGCTTTCTCTCCTTGGGCGTCAGTCTTAAAAATGCATATTTTAAAGGGTTTTCTTTAAAAAAAAATGGATTTCAAGTCTTGGGTCATCACATGGGATGACGTCATTCTGACCCTTGTCCCATCCTTCCCCCTCATCATTTGGAAATGGATGCAGGTGTTGGGGAAAAGCATTTAAATTTAGTTGATTTAACATGCTAGCAAGCAGGTCTGTGCTTATGTCCAACCTTGAGCCTTGTTGTAGCACTGACCTCCCACTTGGGCCCGACTTAGGCCTGGGACAGTACGTTCTGAGTCAGACTCCGGCAGCGCGCAGCCTGGAGATGTGAGGGCCTCGTGGGGTGGGGCAGGCCTAGGAGTAGGTTGGGCTTAGGGGGTTGGTAGAGTTAGTAGGTGTGTAGGGGGGGAGCTTAGAATAGGGGGCTAGTTGTAGGTAGTTTCTCATTTAACTTTTCTTTTAGTGTGTAAATAGTATGTTTAGTTAGTTTATTAATTATGTTAAGTTGTGTTTTATTAAAATGTTATTAAATATGTTAGAGTGTTAAGAGTTTAGTTAAGTTGTAGTTAGATTAGGAGATAGTGTTTAGTTAGTTTTAAACTTTAAGTTTAGTCTTAGATTAGTTAGTTATCTTATTATTTGATCTTAGTTTCTTTATTAATATTATTATATATATATATATCTAGTTAGTTTAAAATGAAACTTTAATTTGTTAAAGTGTACTTAGTTTAATTTAATAAAGTTTTAAGTTAACGTTGAAATTATTTTAAATCTTTTAATTATTAAGTTAGTTGATAACTATGTTGTGTAATTTTGAGTTGGTTTTAGGTTATCCATTTTAATATATTTAGTATAAATTTTTAAACATTTAAGGTTTTAGCAAACTCATTATGAAACTATTATCTTGTTCCATTACGTTAGCATATGTTAAACAAATAGAGAATGTTGGATTGTTTACTTTATCATTTAGCCAAAAGTTAAGTGTAACTTACATTGTTAATATCTTTTGATATGTTTAATTCTTAAATAGCATAACTCAAGATCGATATCAATCTAATAACAAAAGTTTCAAAATCTTAACAATATAATCACCCTCATGTTTATAACCTTAAGACGTAAAGTAAAGAACCTGTACTAAAACTATTATCAATCATTTCAAACCTAGGGCATGTTTAATTATTAATTCAAACTTTGATAAAACTTTTGAGACTCAATTAGCTATCTTAGGAATAGGAGGAGAGTTCAAACCAAAATTGTCCAATCCTTTTTATTCATTTTACAAATATGACATATAGGCCCTTTAACTTCCAGTTGTTACATAATTATAATCATTGAGAAAATATAAGGGTAGCCAAAAAAATAAAAAAAGATGACACTTGTCATTTAGGAACAAAGTCATGATTAAGGATGGGAAATTGAATCATTTCCACTTCAATCATCAATTCATTTGGTGCTCTCTTGGCTTGCATTGTGTCTTTATAGCCCAAGATAACTGAAAGATCTTCTATATTGAGAATCTGTACATTATCTAAAAGAATCATCAAACAATTGTAATCTACGACTAGCCACTCAATTGTGTCAACCCAAATTTGTATCTTTTCTAAAACCTTTGTCAAGATCCCATCTAAAGTTGCTAACTTATGAAGTTTAGAAATTTGAAAATTGGTGGGGTACACCAACTCATCTATGAAGTCCTAATATGTGGTATTCATGTGCTCAATGTCAATGACCTCTCCATTTATTCTTATATGAGACTCTATGTACAATTCCTTAAGATACCCAAAAATGGTTTCCTCCACTTTCTTTATTGATTCGTGCACTTTCCTCAGCTACTTTTTAGACCTTACCATGATCTCTTTCTTAAAATTTAGGGATTACATCTGATACAATAAAGTTTCCCTTCCATTCTTCAAAATACTTGAGTCGATGATACTTTTAAATTTTAAGCCCATGATTTCATGTAGTAGTGACATAGATTATTTTCAATTATCCACATCTTTCTTGAGGGATTTGAGATTAGTGAGAATAATCTTATCAGTTTCATGACCTTCTTACAAAGGTTTCCAAAATTATTAATTAAGGGTAGGCCCCTAGTCTCCATGTCTTATACCCATCCACACCTAATTTAGCCAAAGTTCCTCTTCCCTTGTATTCTGGGGATAAAATCCTTATTCTTGTCTACTAATGGATCAAAAGGTGTGGAGGTAAACATTTATAAGTAAAGTCCACCAAGATAACTTGGGGGGTGAATCAATTATCTAACTATTAAAATATTTATCAACCTTATTATCCTTAAGCACATGATCAATATAATAAATAACCACAATAAGATACTCACACATAATAACACTAGATATGTTAACTAGCAAAACCCTTGATCAGAGGGAAAACCCCAATCGGGATGGTACCCACAAAATGATGTACTAATATAAAAGTTTCTTGTTAGAGGATGGACCTTGTTGGGAGTCAATGAAATACATTCAGTACATATAAATCCCTATTAGGAGACTTTGAATCCCTATTAGAAGATTCCAACCTTGTTAGGAGTTGTGCCAACCATATTAGGAGTTATAGAAGGTAGATGGACCCACTATCCAAACAAATTCAGGAGCAAGACCACCAAAATCACTATCCAACTGGTCTCTATATTATTCCTTGCAAAATAATAGAAATCTATATCTACTTCTTTGTCCTCTGATCGGACCAAACCACTTATGATCTTGATACCAGATCACCAATTTTACATCCAATAATCCCTTGGATCACTTACTCACATTTACCATATACTTCACATATCACACACCTAAATTCTTCTATCACATAGTTCACCATAAGTAAAATAACCTTCCTTTATACCATATGCTCAAAATAATTCCTTGAGTTAGCCTTGAGCCTTTCCCAATTCATTATAATAGGACCTCTTTAAGATAATAAATTATTTTCTCATTACACAACACTGTCAACTCACCATCTTTACAACTTCTAACATGTGTAATTCCTAACTTTTTACACTCACTGACATCATCACCAAGCTATCTACTATTACTTTTCAACTCTGTATATCGATAATATATCTCTATTAGGAGATATAATCCAAACACTAGACACTTCTTATCAAGTACTTTGTTTGTATATTATCCTTTGTAAATCAGGAATATCTTTTGCATGTCTTCAAATTTCTTTATGTGTGATTAACAACTTCATCATGAAAAAAATTTAGAACACTTTCTTAATTACTCTTGAACTGGTCATCAATACTAAGTGTGTAAGACCTTGTTCTCTATTTGGTACTCTGCTAGTCTTGACATAAATAATGCTATGTTGACATCGATGACAAACACAGTCATGAATGCAACATGTCAATCATGTTATTAATCTCCTCAAGTGTTATGGAAATGCATAGGATACTACCCCAAAGTAATAACATCAACATTAATGCTAAAAATCTCCCCCTTTGGCATTGATGGTAACATAGATGAACAACATCAAAGTTCCAAGAATACTAAATTAAGCTCTGCTGCTACTATTACTGGTATTATCTTCTTTTCAAATCTTCTTCATCAATTAAATATGAAACTCATAGGAACATTTCTTTGTCTATGCTTTCTCATTCTTAGGATCAACATCAGTTGTTCACATTCTAACTCTTAGGAATAACTCTTTATCTATGTTTTCTCAATCTAACATGGATGGAAATCAATTTTTCATAACTTCCCCCCATTCAATGTTTCTCCCCATTGACATTAATCACTCTTATCCATTATTACACTTCTCCATCATACATAGGAGATGTTTTTCATGTATACTTCTCCCCCATTGACATCAATGAAAAAGGATTCATTATGTCAATCATCTACCCCAAATCTTCAATCAACTCAAATGTCCAAAGATATTGTTATATACCAACCACTAAGAGTCCTTGATGACTCTACTCATCTTAGATACTCCCCCATATAGGAAGCATCAACATTCCATCCAGATAAACAATAGTTCTATGTACCACTAGAATGATGTATTTTCTACATCATCTACTCAAAATTGGGAAAGGGCATAACCCTGAGCATACCTTGCAAACACTCAAATGTATCTTTAGGCAAGGGTTTCATAAAGATATCTACAGTATGCTCTTTTATACTTACATATTCCCATTTGATCTCTTTCTATGTAACTTTCTCTCTCAAAACATGACACTTAATAGATATATGCTTAGTCTTAGAATGCAACACAAGATTCTTAGACACACTCAATGTACTTGTGTTATCACAACATATGACAAGAAGTTTTGAATACTCCAATCCAATATCTTTTGACATTTGATTCATCCACATGATCTGATTACAATTTTTTACTGCTACTACACACTTTATTTCTGTTGTACTCTATAAAATACAATCTTGTTTCTTTTTTAGCCAAGAAACCAATCTTCCTCCAAGGAAAAATGCTCCACCAATAGTGCTCTTTCTATCATCCATACTACCTATCCAATCTACACTAGTATAACTACACAAAGTGAAATTTCTTGATCTATCATACCATGATCCAAAATTGGGCTTACCTTTTAGATATCTTAGTCTCCTCTTTATTGGTACATAATGTGATTCATTGAGATTAGCTTGAAATCTTACTATTATCCCAATTGCATTTTCTATATTTGGTTTGGTGTGAGTTAGATATTGTAAACCTCCAATCATAGATCTATACTTCTTCTGATTAACTTTAGGTGTCTCATCTTTGCTAGATAACTTGTGATCAATTATCATGGGTGTACCAATAGGCTTACAATTTTCTAAGAAAAATAATTTCAATAAGAATTTCAAGTACTTTGGTTGTGATAAGAAAATACCATCACTATTTTTTATAAAATTTAAACTCAAGAAAAACTTCATCTCACCAATCATACTCATTTCAAACACATTTTTCATTTCATTAGCAAACTTATCACTTGCTTCATCATTACCTCCAAAGATTTTGTCATCAAAAAATATTATAATGATCAATAATCCATTCTTAATTTATTTCAAATACAAATTACTATTTACCATACCTTTAAAAAATCCCAACTTTGCCAAATATTTGTCCAATCTTGCATACTAGGTTCTAGATGCTTGCTTTAGACCATACGATGCTTTCTTCAATCTGCATACCATGTCCTTTTCTTCTATCAAAGGAAATACTTTAGGCTTCTTAATGCAAACATCTTCAAGTTCTCCATTCAAAAACACAAACATTACATCCATCTCATACACTTTAAAGCTATTATTTGCTGCTTAAGCTAGGAACATTCTTACTGCTTCCATTCTAGCAATAGGGACAAATTTCTCTTCATAATCTATACCTATTTGTTGTGAATATCCTTTGCAAACTAGTCTATCTTTATTCCTCATTACTTCACCTTGTTCATTCATCTTATTTCTGAATACTCATTTAGTTCCTAAAACATTCTTGTCCTTAGGCCTGGGAACTAATTCCCATGTCTCATTCTTCATAATTTTATCTACATCTTCTTTCATTTGTTTAATCCAATGGTCATCCTTTAATACCTCATCTACACTCTTAGGTTCAACTTGATAAATCAAACATAATTCCTCATGTAATATATTTCTTTTCATCACTCCTTTGTCTTTACTTCTACTAATCTGTTCAGTAGGGTAATTCTTTGTCAAATTCATTTTTGGTGTAGGAGTTGATGTTTTTATTCTTATTTCTTCTCTTGGTTTAGATCCATGTTCTTCTCATTGTTCAACAATTTGAACATCATTCTACAAATTATTTTTAGTCTCAAATCAAACATCAATATTTTCTCTTATAGATTTAGGATTATCTTCTTCATCATCAAAAATATAATCCAACATTATCCCTTTAACTCCAAACTTTACATCCACTTTCACATTTTCACATTCAACAATTATCTTAGTTCTTTGATTAAAAAATCTATAAGCTTTACTCTTAAATTAGTAACCAAGGAACTTACCTTCATCGATTCTTGGATAAAACTTACCAATATTGTCATCTCTCTTTATGTAACACTTACTTCTAAATATTCTAAAGTACTTTACTAAAGGTTTATGTCCAAACCATAATTCATAGGGAGTTTTATTTGTACCTTTTCTAATTTGTACTATGTTCATGGTGTATAATGTTGTGTTGACTACTTCTCTCCAAAATGTCTTGTTTACATTATTCTCAAATATCATTTCTCTTGTTGCTTTTGATACATACCTAGTCCTTCTTTTTGTAATCCTAGTTTTCTCAAGAGTCTTGGGTGAGTATAATTGTCTCTTAATTCCATTTTATTTACAAAATATGTTAAACTCTCTAGAAGTAAATTCTCCACCTCTATATGATCTCAAACATTTAATCTTTACATCAAATTCATTCTCAACTTTATTCTTAAACACCTTAATTAAACTTTTCAAATGCCCCATAGAGCTACCCACATCATTCTAGTGAAATCATGAATAAAAATCATAAAGTACTATTGTCAATAGAATCCTCTTGTTTTGGTAGGACCACTCAAGTCTGTATGAACAATCTTCAATTTCTCTATGGTAGTGAACTTCTTGCTAGGAAAAGAAACCTTCTTTTTTCTCAACCATAATACATTCTTTGCAAACAACATTAGCAGGCTTTATGATTCTAGGTAAACCTTTGACAACAAATGTACTACTAGCCTTCACAATATTGTCAAAGTTTATGTGATAGAACATTTTAATCTATAGCCAATTTTTATCCACTTTTGAAACCAAACAAGTTATCTTAGTAGGGTTCAATTGAAACATATCACCTCTAGATCTTGTATCAGTTCCAATCAAATTTCCATCTTTATCCTTGATAATGCAAGTCTTCTCTATGAATTGCAACTGATAATCTTTGTCAACCTATGATGCAACACTCAATAGGTTATGCTTTAATCCATCAACAAAATAAACATCATTAGTATTAGTCTTTCCATCAGGAGTAATAGGTCATATTCCTATGATGTGACAAGCTACATTGTTACCAAATCTAGCAATTCCTCCATCCTAATTTCTATACTTGACAAACTCTAGTCTTATGATGTGAACACCCAATGTCTATAATCTAATCAGATTTCTTTTCAACTTGTGAAACTAAGGTCTTTTCTTCTCTAATTTCTTTTTTAGGAATTCCTTCTTTTATAGACACAAATCCTAATTCATCACCACTTTCAATTTCAACTCTTTCCTTAGATTCATCATCTTCATTTGCATACAAAAATCTCTAGGTCTTCTAGGCTTGAAATTCTTCTTATACATTTTCCTTCTTTTAGGGCACTTACAAGCATAATGAAAAAATTCATTGCAAGTCTAACATTTAACATTTTTCTTACCATATGGCTTTCTTCTTACAAGTAGGGCTATTCCTTCTTTAAATTTTCTATCTCCTTTAGATTTGGATTTTTTGTTGCTAGCAAAGTCTCCACTTGTGCTTGAACTTCTTGATAAAGTAGGATGAACACTTAATGCACTAAAAGTTATTTCCACTCTAGGAAATTCTCCATATTTCTTTAAGCTTACTTCTACTTCTTCCAATCTTCCAAGTAAAGCCTCTCTCATAAACTTATTAGTGCAAGGTTGTTGGATATAATTGATTAATTGTGTGATATCTTTGATGTTACACAAATGTCATATCATTATTAGTTAGTATATGCTGAGCTCACTTGGGTAGTGAAGATAGTTCTTAGTGTCTACCGAGCATTCTTGTGTTTGCCTAGTTCAGAAGGCAGTGTCTACTGAGTTCGCACAGGTGTCAAAAGAAAAGTTGTAGAAAGCGAGTGTTAACTAAGCTCACTTGGTTAACAAAGGAATGTTGGATGGAACAAGTGCTAACCAAGCTCACTTAGTTGCCAAAGGATTTTTACAAGTTTGTAGTGTTAATCAAGCTTCTGTTGGTTAACAAAGGAAATCATTTCTGAGTCAGTTCTACCAAGCTGGGTTGGCTAACAAAGGATTTTCTTATTTTGTTGTATTAAGATTAATTGATTTATCTATTGATTCCAGCTGACTAGGGTGGTGAATGTTGATTATTCTAAGTTATATTTGAGCCAATTTGACAAAGTGGAAGATATAAGTACAAGGTCAAGTTGTGATTTCCAAGTGTATATTTCATGATGATGTGATTGAAGAGCTAGTGATGCGAAGAGGAAGCAAATTTGAAGGATAAGAAAAATATCCTTGTAGAGAAACAAAGCTATATTCAATCAAGAAGAATCAATTACAAGCTAGAATAGAGATCTATAATCAGAAAATTAATTGCATTCAAATTAGGTCATCTCATTGTTACTCTCTAACCATTGTAGCAGTGATCTAAATCTCTTAATAGAGTTGGCTTAATAGCTATTTGCAAATCCTCTAACAAGGTGGCAGTTCTATTGAATTGTCTCAAGACCTCTAACTAGGCCACTCATAATAGGGCAATTAAATCCTTTAATAGGGTCACACCTAACAATGTGCTTTATAATGTTTAACAGGGTTGGCTTCTAATAGGGCTCACTTTAGAAGAGTGAAAAATAGTAACTAGTTGCAATTGGTGGTTTTTTCCAAATTGGGTTTCCACATTAAATCCTAGTGTCTACTGTGTTCATGCTATTTTTTTGTGTGTTTGAAACTTAGTTAAAATAATGTTAATCATAGCCAACATCTAAAGTTTTATATGTTAAGCATTTACTGAGCTAATATAGTTATTATCGAGTTACAAGATTCTGTGTGTGTTTACCAAGATTCAACAATATTCAATTTTTTAGTTTGCATTTTTGTATTGAAATTTAAGGGATCTATGATTTATTTTAGTAGTAACTAATTCACCCCTCCCCTCTTAGTTACTCCTCTTATATTTCCAAAAATTGGTATCAGAGATTTTGGTGCTTGTAGAGAAGGTTTCAAGGACCTAAGCTAAAGATCACGATGTCTTAGAAAAGAGAGATTCCCAAGTTGAATAGAGATAATTTTGTAGCATGGCAAGGACTTATGAGGTTATGTCTAGCTACCATCATTGATTTAGGTTAAAAATATCTTGATGCTGAATACAAGACTCCCACTAGAACTTTATCAGTTTAAGATATTGCTAAAAAGAAGAATCATAACATCATGACAATTGATATTGCATCTGATCTTAGTTATGTTGAATTTGATGAGCTAAAAGATTACAAAACTGCTTATGAAATGTGGAACAAACTGAAATATATCTATGGAGGAGATTATAATATAAAAAGAGCCAAATTAGAAAGCCTTAAAGGACAATTTGATCAAATGAGAACGAGAGAAGATGAAAACATTGCAAAATATGTGGAAAGGATCAAGGCCAGTGTAAGTGCAATCAAAGCTTCTAAAGGAGACATTAAGGAGGAAATTGTTGTAAGTAAAGTGCTCAGAACTCTTCTTCATATTTATGCAATTAGAGTGTCTTCTATTTAGGAAATGAGATGTGATCCAAATAACAAATTAGGCTTGGATGCTCTAGTTGGAAGATTGATAGCTTTTGAATTAGATAACTATGATAACTATGTTCCTACTTCAAAGAATATTAAATCTGCATTTAAAGCTAAACTCTTGCTCAAAGAGAATGGTAAGAAATCAAAGTCTAATCAATTAGGAAGTGAAGAATATGGAACATCAAAAGAAAGTTTAGACAGTGATCTTGAAGTTGTTGAAGCCCTACTTTCGAGGAAGTATTCCAAAGGAAGAGGAAAGTACAAAGGTAAAGTTCCTTTGATCTACTTTTCTTGTGAAGAAGTTGGTCACATTGCTTCTAGGTGTCCAAATAAGAAAATCAAGGATGAGAAGAAAAGAAATAAGCATAAAGGCAAGAAGGACTCCAAGAACTACAAGAACTACAAGGACGAAGGTAAGAAATCTTGTTTTATAGCTAAAGATTTTGATAATAGTGAAGATGAAATGGTATATATTGTTGTGAAAGATGAATTTGATGATGAAGGAGATGAGATAGCACTTATCTCTCATCTTAGCAAAAATGATATATGGATTATTCATGGTGGCTACTCACATCATATGACTGATGACAAAACAATATTTGAGCATATGGATTATTATGATAGAGATAGTGTGAGATTTTGAAAAAATGAACCTTGTAACATAAAAGGAAAAGGATATATTTTATTGACTAAAGAACTTGTATGTGAAAATACTTATTGGGTTGAAGCACTAAAGCATAATCTACTAAGTGTGGCACAGTTGAACAACACTATATCATGTGAATTTTGATAATCTAGTTAAGATAAGAAAACATAGAAGAGTAAGAGGTATTCCTAGTTTGAAAAAGCCTAACATGGGTTTATGCAAGAATTGCCAAATTGGTAAGATGGGAAAAACTAGCTTCAAAAGAAAAGACTATCAGTTAGAAGAAGTCTTGGAAATTGTTCGTATAGACTTATGTGGACTTATTGGAATAGAAAGTTATAGTGGAGAAAATTTTTTCATTCTTTTTGTTGATGACTATTCTAGAATGATGATAGTAATGTATCTAAAAGAAAAATTAGAAGCCCTTCAAAAATTCAGGTGTTATCTAGCAAGACTAAAAAAGGAAACTGGAAAGAGGTTGAAATACTTAAGATCAGATAGAGGTGGTGAATTCATCTCACATGAATTTAATAATTTTTGCATTGAAAGAGGAATCAAAAGACAAGTATCAACCCTTGGCACACCACAATAGAATGGTATAGCTAAATGAAGAAATAGATCTATCATGGATTTTGCAAGAACCATAATGATTGAAAAGAATGTTTCTCTAAAATACTAGAAGGAAGCTATTAGTACTGTAGTTCATACCTTGAACAAAGTTTACTTGAAGAAACATTCAAACAAAACACCTTATTAGCTATGGTGTGGCTACAAACCCAATGTAAGTTACTTGAAAGTATTTGGCAACAAATGTTATATATTGAAAGAATCTAGAAAAGGAAAATTTGATGTAAAAGGTGATGAAGGTATATTTGTTTACTATGAACTTGATACCCTACAAAATCTATCTGAGAGAAAATAAGCTTTAACTCTTGAGTCCCTAGAAAATCCAATAGCTACCAAGTTGTAGATAGTGCAACCTGAGCTACAAGGACTTGAGTCACAATTAGATTCTACCAAGCTAGTTCAAACTAAGCCTGATGAACTTGAGTCATAGATAGAAGGACCCAAAATTGCAACTAAAATTCAAGAAGAAGATGGTGGAACTCATTCAAAGACCAAAGAAATTGTGTTAGAAAGATATTTTAGAAGGCATCATGCACATAATCAAATCATTGGAGACAAATTAGATGGAACAATGACAAGAGGCAAACTAAAAGGTACATGTTCACTTGTTGAATTTAAACCTAGAAGTGTTAAATATGCTCTAGAAAAGGAAAGTTGGATTGATGCAATAAATGAAGAAATAGAACAGATAAAAAAGAACAAAACTTGGACTCTTGTTCCTAGACGCAAGGATAAAAATGTAATTGGTACAAAGTGGGTATTTAGAAATAAACTAAATGAAGATGGAAAAGTTTCAAGAAACAAAGCAAGATTAGTGTACAAAGGTTATTCTCAAAAAGAAGGTATTGACTATAGTGAGACTTTTGCTCCTGTAGCAAGACTAGAATGTGTTAGAACCTTAATAGCATATGTAGAACATAAAGTTTTTAAAGTATATCAAGTGGATGTCAAATCTACATTTTTGAGTGGAATTCTTGATGAAGAAGTCTACATTGAACAACTAGAAGGATTTTTAGATCCTAGCAAAAGAGACATGGTTTGCAAGTTACACAAAGCATTGTATGGCCTTAAGAAAGCTCCTAGAGCTTGGTACGAAAGACTTCATAATTACCTAGTACAAATTGGCTTTCAAAGGAAAAATGATAATAGTAGTCTATATATCAAGGAAAGACCAAACAAGAAGATTTTATTGGTAGACATATTTATTAATGATACTCCATTTACAGGAAATGAGTAAAGAATTTGAGATGTCCATGTTTGGTGAAATAAAATTCTTTGTTGGATTGTAGATATAGTAAAACAAAAGTGGTATCTACATCACTCAATCTAAGTATATCAAGAAAATTCTGAAGAAATTTAGAATGGAAGATTCAAGACCAGTTGGAACACCTATGTCTACTAGACATAAGCTTTCCAAAAATGATGATTCCAAAGAAGTAGATAAGACCACATACAGATCAATGATTAGAAAATTATAGTATGTAGTACACACAAGGCTTGATATTGCTCTAGCAGTTGGAATAGTAGCAAGATTCTCAGCAAATCCCAAGGAAAATCAAATGATGACAATCAAAAGAATCATGAGATGTCTAAAAGGTACTAAAGACTATGGTTTATGGTATAAACTTGAAGGCAATTTGGTCTTGAAAGTATTTACTAATGCTAATTAGGTAGGAAGTCTTGATGACAGAAAAAGAACTAGTGGTGGAGCATTCTTTCTTGGTAAAAGACTAGTATCTTGGACAAGCAAGAAGCAAAATTGTACATCTCAATCCAAAATAGAGGCAAAATATGTAGCAGCAATAGTTAACTGTTCTAACATTGTTTGGTTCAAACTACTATTGGAAGGAATGAAGGTAGAGATCAAAGATTTAGTAGTCATATATTGTGATAATACTAGTGCAATCAACATATCAAAGAATCCATTAATGCATTCCAAAAAAAATCATATTGCCATAAAATATCACTTCTTAAGAGAGTTAGTGGAAGATAAAGAAGTCAGATTAGAATATGTGAATATAAAGGAATAGATTGTAGATATATTCACCAAGCCATTACCTAAGGATGCATTTATGTATCTAAGAGGTAATCTAGGGGTCATTCCCCTATCTAAAATTCACTAAATGAAGTTTAGTGAATGCATCAACTAGAACTTATTGAAGATCAATAAGTTGGTGCAGAATTAGCAAGGGCATATTGTAGATGTATTAGTACTTAAGGTATATTAGTATTTATAGAATTATTTTCTTTGATATGTGTTGTCAAAGAGGGAGAATTTTACTATCATATCTCTGAGAAATTTTTGGAACTAGAATAAAGTAAGGAACCAGAGAGGGAGAAGTTTTCCTAAGAAGAAGTTTGTTGAAAGAGGGAGAGTGTTCTAAATGAACTTGGTAGCAACTATTGCAGATAGAATCTAGTGAAAGGAAGAGCTCATATTGACAGAGGGAGTTCTCAAGTCTAAATCCAAAATTTCATTATGCTATGACATGTTGTGTTTCCATCAATGCTAAAGAAGGAGATTGTTGGATACAATTGATTAATTGTGTGTTGTTTTTGATATTACACAAATGTCATATCATTACCAGTCAGTATATGCTGAGTTCACTTAGGATGTGAAGATAGTTCTCAGTGTCTACTAATCATTCTTGTGTTTTCCTAGTTTAGAAGGCAATGTCTATCGGGTTCACTTGGACATCAAAGGAAAAGTTATAGAAAGTGAGTGTTAACCGAGCTCACTCAATTAATGAAGAAAACTTGGACAGAACTAGTGCTAACTGAGCTCACTCAGTTACAAAAGGATTTTTACAAGTTTGCAATGTTAACTAAGCTTCTGTTGGTTAACAAAAGAAATCATTTCTGAGTTAGTTTCTACTAAGCTAGGTCGACTAATGATGGATTCTTTTGTTTTTTGTTTTGTATTCAGCTTAATTGATTTATCTATTGATTCTCGCCAACTAAGGTGATGAATATTGATTATTCTAAGTTGTATTTGAGCTGACTTGACAAAGTGGAAGATATAAGTATAAGGTCAAGTTTTGATTTCAAAGTGTGTATTTCATGGTGATGTGATTGAAGAGCTAGTGATGAGAAGAGGAAGAAAATTTTAAGGAGAAGGAGAATATCCTTGTGGAGCAGAAAAGCTATATTCAATCAGGAAGGATCAAGTACAAGCCATAATAGAGATCTATAATTAGTAAATTAGTTGCATTCAAATCAGGTCATCTCATTGTTACTCTCTAACCATTATAGTAGTGATCTAAATCTCTTAACAAAGTTGGCTTAACAGCTTTTTGCAAATCCTCTAACAAGGTGGAAATTCTATTGAATTATCTCAAGACCTCTAACCAAGCCACTCCTAACAGGGTGATTAAATCCTTTAGAAAGGTCACACCTAACATTGTGTTTTGTAACCTTTAATAGGGTTGGCTCCTAACAGGGCTCACTTTGAAAGAGTGAAAAACAATAACTAGTTGTAATTGGTGGTTTTTCCCAAATTGGATTTCCACGTTAAATCCTAGTGTCTACTATGTTCATGCTATTTTGTTATGTGTTTGCAACTTAGTTAAAGTAATGTCAATCAAAGACAACATCTAAAGGTTTATATGTTAAGCATTTACTGAGTTAATTCAGTTATTACCGAGTTACAACATTCTATGTGTGTTTACCGAGCTTTAGCAGTATTCAATTTTTTAGTTTGTATTTTTGTACTAACATTTAAGGGATCTATGATTTATTTTAGTAGTACCTAATTCACCCCTCCCCTCTTAGTTACTCCTCTTATATTTCCAACAAAGGTATTACTTGTTCAATCATCTGCACTATTTCTCTAAAAGTTGGTGTCATTATTTTCAAAATCGTCCAAAAAATCTCATCTTCTTTAGATCCTTGACAAGACTTAATTCCTACAATAATTTTAGATATTCTACCAACATATATTCTCATAGATTCATCTTCCATCATTTATCATCTTCAAAAAAACATATCCAATTCTGCTGTCTAATTCTTTTAGCGTGCTTATCACCTTCAAAAGTAGACTCTAAAGCTTTCCAAATTTTATGACACATAATGTCTCTCTAGAATACATATTGCACATAAAAAAATCTCTTTCAACTCCACTACATTCCTCAATTTTTTTAATCTTCCATAATCTTCTTTTCTTTCTTTGTTATTAGCCGATATCTTGGACCTAGGTCCCATACATAGAAAATGAGTCTTCATCCTCTCCATCTAGCTGTCATAGTTGACTTCATAAAATTTTGGGCTTTCTTTTCCGAAGTGTCCCACCATTAGTTTCCTAAAGCTATTAAACTTTCTCTTCAAGGACCTGACGCTCTAATACAAATTCTTAGAAAGTAAAGTCCACCAAGATAACTAAGAGGGTGTGGGGGGTGAATTACTTATCCAACTATTAAAACATTTATCAACTTTATTAATCATTAAGCATGTGATCAATATAACAAATAAACATAAGAAGATACCCATACACAATAACACTAGATATGATAATTAGGGAAACCCTTGATTAGAGGGAAAACCTTGGTGGGGATGGTACCCACAAAATGATATTTGAATATAAAATTTCCTTGTTAGAGGATGGACAATATTAGGAGTTAATGAAATAATTTTAGTATATACCAGTCCCTATTAGAAGATCTTGAACCCCTTTTAGAAGATTCCAAAACCATTAGGAGTTGTGCCAACCTTGTTAGGAGTTGTAGAAGGCAGATGGACCCGTTGTCCAAATAGCTTTAGGGGTAAGACCACCAAACTCACTCTCCAACTGGTCTCTATATTATTCATTACAGAATAATATAAATGTATAGTTCCTTTTCTATCATCTAATTGAACCAAACCTCTTCTGATCTTGATATTAGATCACCAACTTTGCATCTAATAATCCCTTGGACTGCTTACTTGCATTTACCAAATACTTCACATATCACACACTTCAATTATTCAATCACACACTTCACCATAAGGAAAATAATCTCCCTCTATACAATATCCTCAAAATAATTCCTAGAGTTTTCTTGAGGATTTCCCAATTAATTATGATAGGACGTCTTTAAGATAATCAATTATTTTACAATTAGACAATAGTGTCAGCTCATAGTCTTTACAACTTCTCACACACATGACTTCTATCCTTGCATAATTGATGATGTCACCATCATGCTATATATTATCACTATGCAACTTTACATATCAATATTCTATCTCTATTATTAGACACAATCCAAACATTAGACACTTCTTCTCAGGTACTCTATCAGTATACTATCCTCTATAAATTAGGACTATGTTCTACAGTTCTACAAATTTCTTCATGCACACTTAACCACTTCATCATGACACAATGTAGAATACATACGTAAGTGCACTTGAAATTATCATCAATATTGAGTCTGTAAGACATCATTCTCTATCTAATACTCTATCAGTCTTCATAGAAACAATGCTATGTTCACATCAATGAAAAACATAGTCATGAATGCAACATGTTAATCATGCTATCAATCTCCCCAAGTCTTTCATTAATTCTTAGGATACTCCCCCAAAGAAATACCATCAACATTCATGATAACAGTAAAGGATTATATTTGGAGGATTACAAGTGGAGTGAGAAACCCCTTGATATACTATGAGAGATCTTTGTTGGAGGTCTTTAGATGGAGTTTGGATATCTTTAACATTTCTAACACTTCTTCAAACTATTGATTGGTGAAACTCCACATCCTCACTATGGTATCATGTTAAAGGGAGGCCCATATCATTTGTTTGGATGTTGAAATATGGATTATATATATATATATATATATATATATAGAGAGAGAGAGAGAGAGAGAGAGAGAGAGAGAGAGAGATAGAGAGAGAGAGAGAGAGAGAGATTATAGTTCCATTTCTCCTTGAGCATGAGCTATCCCCATGACAACATGGCCAAAAGTGGTGCCTTTTTCAAGGGTGGCTAGGCTGTATGATTTATTCATCTTCTAGACATGAGCATATGGATGTGTTGCATAAGTAAGAAGGTTCTTGGAGGGAGTACTCTACTCTTCTTTCTTTATTTTCCTTTCCAATGTGCTCTCCAACCATGTTTTTTTTGCCAAAATATTTAGCAAAGACTGGGGTGAGTTTATATCAAAGAGCTTCCTCATGATCAGGGGAGTCAATTTCTATTTGGAAGAGAAAAGAAACATAATAGTTTTAGCAGAAGCACTAGTATAAAGTGATTTACCTCGGTCATATTGGCTCTATTGTATCTCTAATGGTTGTGAGATACCATCAAATCCATCATTGGGGTGAATCCCATCCAAGCCATCCAGGGTAGGTACCTCATCAATGACACCTTTCTTTGTTTTGGATCCCTTTTTGTTTCCATTATTTCCACATTTGGAGTGGGACCACCTCTACAAGTAGGTTGAATGGGGATCTCCTTCTCTAGGGGGCTGATCTTTATTAGAAATAATAGTCCAAAGATAATTGAGGAAGGGGGGGGGGGGGGGGTTGTCAATTAGTTATCCAACTAAATTATTTATCAACCTTAATTAATCTTAACCATGTAACCAAAGTAAACAACAACCATAATAGGAATCAGATACAATTACACCAAATATGTTAACTAGGAAAACCCTTGATCAAAGGGAAAACCCTAGTGGGAATGATGCCCACAAGATGATGTACTAATATAAATATTCCTTGTTAGAGGATAGACCCTATTAGGAGTCTATAACAATAGTTAGTACATATGTGTCCTTGTTAGGAGACTTTGAATCCCTATTGGGAGATTCCAACCTTGTTAGGAGTTGTAGTATAATGTATGCAAGAAGAGCTCATTGCCCAAACATGTAATTTCAATTACAAGAAGAGCTCACTGCTCAAACAAGTAATTTATTGTTAAGATCCTCTTTTCACTATTTTTTCACTCTATCCAATCACTATCAAACCTTGTATCTCACAATAAAACTTGGCAACAAAGTCTTCTCCAACTTTTCTTAGCACTTCTTATCTTCGCATTCCACTCTTCGTGCTTCTTGAAATCACTCATACATTCCATACATGATAAAGGAAAATGTCCTTCCTTAATATCAAATCCATAAAAAAATTCCCTGAGTTGGTTATTACACCTTCTCAATTAATTGTTATAGGACCTCATTAAGAACATGTTACATTTAGTGATAATATTGATCTTCCACCTTGTAACTTGAATAAATTTTTGTATTTTTGGCATTATGATGAGCAATCTTAGTCACATTATCTCTAGAATTTCTTCTACACATCTTTAACTTTGGCTTCTTATAATGTCAATTCTACTAAGAGATATAACAAGTTCACTAGAACATGCTTCTATAAACTCTATCTCAGAATAATCTTCACCAAAACTTGCATAACTTATTCCAAACTTAATATCTTATGCTTTTGAGGTTAGTTGCATATACTAGACACTTAGTAGTATCTCCCTTTAACCTCACTTAGTGAAAATGCTCAACGATCTATCCGTACCAACTTGATCTTTACCGTTGTTCTTCTGTCAGATACCACAAAAAACTGCTATGTTGATATCAATGACAAACACAATCATGAATGTAACATATCATCATAATGATCCAATCATGTTTCTATATTACTCCCCCATAGAAGTATCATCAACATTCATGCTTCCAAAAATCTCTCCCTTTGGCATTGATGGCAATATAGATGAAAAACATCTAGTTCCAAAAATGCCAACTGTTATCCTTTCTTTTAAAATCGTCTTCATCAATCATTCTCCCATTAATATGCCTCAGTGTACTCTATATCAAACTATAATCTCTCTCTTCAATGTAGTCTATATCAAATTTTTTTTCATGCTATATTCTCTCCCCCATTGACACCAATGTCAAAGGTTTCAACAATTATCAATCTCTATAATAATTGTCTCTGACTTGTTCAAAACTCCAAATACAATGTTCTAAAAAACAACTATCAAGAGTCCTAGATGACTCTATCCATCAAAGATACTCCCCCATATAGGAAGCATTAGAATTTAGTCTAGACAAACAATAGTGCTC
This sequence comes from Cupressus sempervirens, assembly GCA_028749045.1. Lineage (NCBI taxonomy): Eukaryota > Viridiplantae > Streptophyta > Pinopsida > Cupressales > Cupressaceae > Cupressus > Cupressus sempervirens. The sequence goes on from CM053792.1 coordinate 209,268,344, forward strand.
TATAACACTGGACTGATGCACTCTTGCATCATCTACTCTGATGTAGGAAGGGGCATAACCCCTAACATACCTCACAAATACTCAAAAGTCTCTTTGGGAAGAGGCTTGGTGAAAATATTTAAAATCTACTCTTTGATGCTTACATACTCCAATCTAATTTCCTTTTCTGCAACTTTCTCTCTCAACATGTGATATTTGATAGAAATGTGCTTAGTCTTAGAATCGAATACTGGATTCTTAGGAATAATCATTGTGCTTGTGTTATCACAATGTATGACAACAGGTTCACTAAATTTTATTTTTATATCCTTTAGCATTTGATTCATCCAAACAACTTGATTGCAATTTTTTGTTGTTGCAATATATTCTTCCTCTGGCATGCTTTGTGAGAAAAAGTGTTACTTCTTATTTAACCAAGAAACCAATCTTCCTTCAAGAAAGGAGGCTCCACCACTAGTGCTCTTTCTGTTATCCATATAGCTTGCCTAATCAACATTAGTATAAGCATATAAAGTGAAATTATTTTGATCTCTCATACCATAATCTGAACTCTCATGTTCCTTTTATGTATCTAAATATCCTTTTTATTGTTACATAATATGCCTCTCTAGGATCAGCTTGAAATATTGCAACAATTCCAACTGCATTTGTTATATTCGACCTTGTGTGAGTTAGACATTGCAACCCTCTAATCATAGATTTTTACTTCTTCTACTCAATAGTAGGTGTCTCATCCTTTGTAGATAACTTGTGTCTAGTTACCATAGGAGTTCCAATTGGTTTAAATGTTTCCAAACCAAATCTTTCAGTAGATCTTTCAAATACTTAGTCTATGAAATGAATGTTCCTTCTTTATCTTACATAATCTGCAATCCTAGGAAGTATTTCATCTCTCGTATCATGCTTATTACAAATTCCTTCATTTCTTCTACAAAATTTCCACTTTCATCATCATTTCCTCCAAATATGATATCATCAATGCATCATCTATTTCTTTCTTGTATAGATTATTGTCTACCATACCTTTGCTAAATTTAAGCTTTGTTAAATGCTTGTCCAACCTTGCATACCAAGTTGTGGGTGCTTGCTTTAGGCCATACAATGCTTCCTTCAGTCTGTATACCATGTCCTTATCATCTATGAAAGGAAAACCTTCAAGTTGTTCTATGTATACCTCTTCTTCAAGTTCTCCTTTTAGAAATGTTGACTTGACATCCATCTGATACACTTTGAATTTCTTATGTGTTGCATAGTCTAAGAATAGCCTTACTACTTCTATTCTTGCCACAAGGGAATAGGTTTCATCATAATCTATTCCTTCTTGTTGTGTGTAACCTTTGCATACCAATCTTTCTTTTTTCCTTACAACTTCACCTTGTTCATTCATCTTGTTCTTGAATACCCATTTTTTCCTATCACATTCTTGTCTGCTAGTCTAGGGACTAATTCCCATGTCTCATTCTTTACTATTTGATCCAATTCTTCTTTTATAGCTTGCTTCCAATAGTCATCTTTACATGCCTCATCTACATTCTTTGGTTCAACTTGAGATATTAGACATAGTTCTTCATTAATTCTTTCTCTTTTCATCATACGTTTATCTCTACTTCTGATGATTTGCTCTGGTGGGTGATTCTTTGTCACATTCTAATGTAGGAGCATCTTGGGTGTAAGAGCAATCTTGCATTACCCAAAAATATTTTCTTTTCAGTCTTTTCTATTTTAATAAGGACGAGTAGATAGGGAGGTTATTGTTTATGGAAGCTTTCTGTTTTTAGTAAGTTTGTTATACGAGGTCAAAATATTCTCATTTCCTATATGAAGGTTCATTTTAGAGTAATAAGGCTACCATAAAAATCTCATTGCTCCATTCTTATGTATTGGAAAAGTTATTGTAGATTTTTGGTGGAAATATTTGCAAAAAAATCTTTAGGCTCATTATTGGAGACCTTATTGTGCCTAGATGAGGTCTGAAAACATGAGGGAAGGGCACTTGCACAATTTTGAACCTATAGATCATGAGTTGGCATTTTTGAAAAGTGGTTATAATAGCCAATTAGAGAAACGGTTCAAGAGTTATGTTCTTTCAAAGCTGGGCTGCCCAAAATATCTAAAATAATTGTCAAAGATGTATTTGGCCAACTCTATATGTATTTTTAGGGTCTGTTGGCCCTGGATATCAAGTTTCATTGTCTAGAACCTTCCTGGGTGGCATAAAATTGCCTATTTAAGAAAGACCTGAACATTACCTAGGATAGCTCTGGGTGATAGTTCATAGCTTGTCTTTCAAATTATTGTATGAAGGAGTCCATGTGGGTTAGCATATTGTACTCATGAATTCTAGAATTTTTTATTCATGGTACAAGTAAGAAGTCCATACTTTATTCTTGCATTTGTTGTTGTTTCTTTATTTTCTATTATGGTTTATCATATTAAGGGGAGCACCCTTTATCAAGTGGTATAGGAGCTAGAGTTCTTGAGTGTGTAGATAGATCATTGACTATGAGGTAGTTCACACTAGGACCGTGGTTTGGGTTAAGCATGTAGACAGATCACTATTTGTGGGGCAATTTGCACTAGGGTTTTAGTGGAAGCGCATAAATGCCTCCATGAAGAGAGCATGGTGGAAGAGTTGAAGGTGTTACACCTAAGGATTCTAGAACCCTCCAAAGATAAATGCAAGAAATGCAAGAACATATTTGTAGAGGAATGAATCTTGCCATAGGAGATGATGAAAGTGAGGATGAAAGAGAATAAGAAGGAAACACAGACCTAGATGTAGTAGAAGATGTCCTTAACCCAGAGGAAGTCAAGATTTTTAGTGCTATTTCTAGTATTGGAAAAAGACATAAGTTTGATGTTCCAATTTTTTTTGAAAATCTCAACCCAGAGGAATTGATTGATTAGATCAATGAATTGCAAGAGTACTTTGAATATGAAGATATTGAAGATCCCAATAGGGACAATTTTGCAAAGGCCAAACTGAAGGGTCATGCAATGATTTGGTGGTAGGAGATCTAGTTGGATTGAAATACAAGAGGAAAGGACAAAATCACTAGATTGGATTAGATGGTAGCTAAAATGAAGTGATAGTTCATTCCTGTAGATTATGAGCTTGATCTATTAAAGAAAATGCATGGGTTGAAGCAAGAGGGATAATCTATTCAAGAGTATACTAAAGAGTTCTACCAAGTTCTCATTAGCACTGGCCATGCAGAAGCTAATAAGAAGAAAGTTACTTGTTATCTTAATGAGATACGACTAAGCATTTAGGATGACATGAGTCTTGTTCAAGTGACCAGTATTGAGGAGGCATGCCAATTTTCCCTAAGGGTTGAAGATTTGGAAAATGATCTTATGGAGGTCATAATGATAATCAAAAGAGCAAGGATGAGGTTGGAAGTAGCACTTAGAACCAGAGTGGAAAAAATTCTAATCATTTCCATGATCATAATAATAGAGATCAAAGAGGAAGAGGTAGAGGAAAAGGATTTGGAAGAGGAGGCTTCCATGGGAAATGTTTTCACTATGGAGAAGAAGGGCATAGAGCATTTGAATATACCCAATGCCAAGGAAGGATGGATTGAAGAACTGAAGGCCAAGCTAGAGTTGCACATGTTGACAAAGATGCCATATCCTCACATTCAAAAGATGCTAAAAGAGGAGAAGTCCTAGTTAATAGAGGAGTCATGATAAGTGATGAGAATGAACTTGATTAAAGAAGGAGCTTGTTTCATACAAGGTGTAGATGTGAAGATAAGTAGTTTGATGTGATCATTGATGTTAGAAGGACTAACAATTTGGTGTTAGAAACAATGGTCACAAAGCTAAAGATGAAGATGCAAAAACACCCATGTCCATACTGTATTTCTTGGGTGCAAGATGACCACAAGGTCATGGTCAATGAGCAATGCTTAGTCAAGTTCAAGATTGGAAGCTACCAAGATGAGGTACTATGTTATATCATACCTATGGACATATGTCATATGTCATTGGGTAGGTCATGGTAGTTTGATAGGCATGTTTTACATGATAGGTGAGCAAATACCTACACTCTAACCAAGGATGGAGTGAAACATAAGTTGAAGCTATTGAAGGAGAAAGAAGAAAAGGTATGCAGTGCTATTAGAATATGTTTTGTTGATGGAAAAGAGTTTCTTAAAGGTATGAAGCATGAGCATATGCATTTTGCTATAATTCCTAAAGATAGTAAGGAAGAAGTAGAGGAGGTACTTGCAAAAGTTGTAGATATATTAGGAGATTTTTTTGATATTGTATTAGATAATATACCTAATGGATTGCCCCCAATGAGGAAGATCAATTTTCAGATGGATTTGGTTCTAGGAGCCAGTTTTCTAAACAAGTCAATGCATAGAATGACACTAGCAAAAGTGAAGATTTGAACAGGAAAGTTCATGAGTTGTTGCATAAGGGGATGATTTGAAAGAGTCTGAGTTCATGTATTGTAACATCTGTATTAGCACCAAAGAAGAATGGAGAATGGAGGATGTGCATAGATTCTCGTGCTATCACCAAGATCATAATCAAGTATAGATTTCCATTACCAAGGATGGATGATATTATGGACTGTTTGAGTGGAGCTGAGTATTTCACAAAGATAGATCTAAAGAGTGGATACCAGTAGATTCATATCAAAGAAGGTGATGAGTGGAAGACTACTTTCAAGACAAAAGAAGGATTGTACGAGTGGTTAGTCATGCCTTTTGGGATAACCAATGCACCAAGCACTTTCATGAGGCTCATGAATGAGGTACTGAAGGAGTTTCTAGGTAAGTTTTTCATTATTTACCTAGATGATATTTTGATCTTTAGTAACATATTGGAGGAGCATTTGATGCATATTCACAAGGTGTTTAATAAGTTAAGGGAAGAAAACTTACTGATAAACCTCAAGAAGTGCAATTTTGTAAAGAAAGAGTTGGTGTACCTAGGATTTGTAGTCTCAACAAAAGGTCTAAAAATGGACCTAGAGAAAGTGAAGGCTATCCTTGAATGGCCTATTCTAAGGAATGCGATAGAGGTCAAATCTTTTTATGGACTAGCTAGGTGTTATAGAAAGTTCATAAGAGGTTTTAGTAGTATTTGTGGACCCTTGACTAAAACAATGAGAGGGGATAGGAAAGAATTTAAGTGGACTGTAGGAGCATATAAGAGTTTTAATCTATTGAAATAGAAAGTTACTGAGTAGCCTATTTTAGCACTTCTTGATTTTAACAAGGTGTTTCAATTAGACTGTGATGCTAGTGGTACTACAATAGGAGCTTTTATGAGCCAAGAAGGTAGACCTGTTGCTTATTTCAATGAGAAATTGAATGATGTAAAAACAAAATATTATGTTTATGATCAAGAATTTTATTCTATAGTTCAAGCATTGAAGAAGTGGAGACACTATCTTCTTCCTAAGGAGTTTTTTTTGTATACTAATCACCAAGCTTTGAAATATTTGAATAGTAAAGGAAAATTGAACTGAAGGCATTTGAAGTGGGTTGAGTATTTGCAGAGTTATACATTTTTTTTGAAACATAGGAGTGGGAGGTCTAATAGAGTTGTAGATGCTCTAAATAGAAGACATTTTTTTCTAATAGAAATGCAGATAAAGGTGGTTGGATTCAAAGAACTTAATACTTTGTATTTAGATGATCCTAATTTTGGTGAAGAATGTAAGGCTTGTATAGAACTTGTTACACTTGACAAGACAAAGTGGTTGGATTTCATGATCCAGGATAGTATGTTGTTCAAAGGAAGTCAGTTGTACCTTCCTAAAAGTTCAATGAGAGAGAATCTCATCAAGGAGAAGCATAATGGAGGATTGGCTAGAGATTTTTGAGGAGATAAAACCATAGCTTTGGTTGTAGAGAATTATTATTGTCCATAGTTTCCGGAAGATGTGAAGAAGCTTGTACAAAGTTGCAAAGTATGTCAAATGGCGAAAGGAGTAAAGTAGAATACAAGGTTGTATCAGCCATTACCTATACTAAAGAAGCTATGAGAGGATGCCAGAATGGATTTTTTTTGTAGATTACTGAGGACAAAGTGAGGGCATGATTCTATTTTTGTGGTGGTTGATAGGTTTTCAAAGATATCATATTTTATTCCTTGCAAGAAGACTAGTGACGCTGTTCATGTCACATAATTATTTTTCCAGGAAGTGGTGAGACTACATGGTCTACCAAAGAGTATAGTTTTAGATTAAGATACCAAATTTGTTGGGTATTTCTAGCATACTCTGTGGAATAAATTAAAAATAGAGTTGAAGTTCAATTCATCACATCATCCATAGACTGATGGATAGACAAAATTGTGAATCATAATTTGGGAAATTTTTTGAGATTTTTGGTTGGAGACAAGCCAAAAGGATGGGATATGATTTTACCATAGGTGGAATTTTCATATAATAATTTTGTAAATAGGAGTACTGGTAAATCACCATTCTACATTGTATATATAAGTAGTCCCAGAAATGCTTCTGAATTGCGACAGTTGGATAAAGGAGAGATAAGTAGTGTTGAAGCAAAAGAATTTGCTAAACATTTGAAGAACATCCATGAGGAGGTGAGGAAGCACATTATAAAGATGAATACACAATATAAGGCTAAGGAATATGTGAAAAGGATGTATAAAGAGTTTTAGATTAGAGATGAAGTCATGGTTCATTTGAGAAAGGAACATTTTCTAGTGGGTGCATATAATAAGCTGAAGATGAAGAAGTTTGGACCATGCAAGATAGTGAAAAGGCATGATTCTAGAAATGCTTATGAAGTGGAGTTTCCTACTGAATTGAATATTTCATTAGTATCTAATATTTCAAATTTGACAGAGTATTATGAAAGAGGTGATTGAGATGAAGTTACGGAAGTGCAGTGGAGTATTCTAGTGGTTAGTTTGACTACAAAGGAGAATGAGGAGATACTGGACTATCATATTGGAAAAAGTACAAGGAACAAAACTTATGAGTAATACCTATTCAAATGGAAAGGGAGGCCAATAGAGGATTCATCACGGCTAGCAAGGGAGGAGGTTAACCACCTTAGTTTCCTTAGAACACTTGAGACGTGATGAAGTCACTTCTCAAATTACCCTAGGTGTCTGATGTAGGAACATCCTAGGCGTAAGAGCAATCTTGCATCACCCAAAAGTATTTTCTTTTTACTCTTTTCTATTTTAATAAGGACTAGTAGATAGGGTGGTTACTATTTATGGGAGGTTGCTACTTTTAGTAAGTTTTTCATATCAGCTTAGAATGTTCTCATTTTTTATATGAAGGTTCATTTTAGAGTTATAAGGCTACCATAAATTTTTCATTGCTCCAAGTTATGTATCAGAGAAGTTATTGTGGATTTTTGGTGAAAATTTTTGCAGAAAAATCTCCAGGCTCACCGTTGGAGGCCTTAGAGTGCTTGGATGAGGTCCAAAAACTGAATAAAAGGGTTCTTGTGTAGCTTTGGGCCTCTAGATCAAAAGCGGGCATTTCTAAAAAATTGGTTATAATAGCCAATTGGAGCAACGATTCAAGAGTTATGGCCTTCTGAAATTGGGCTACCTAAAATATCTAAAATAATTGTCAAAGATGTATTTGGCTAACTCTATGTATATTGTTAGGGTCTATTGGTCCTAGATATTAAGTTTTATTGTCTAGAACCTTCCTGGGAGGCATAAAATTACCTATTTAAGAAAGGCCCAAACATTGTCTAGGACAACTCTAGGTGATAGTTTGCAGCTTGTCTTGTAGATTCTTGTAATGAAGGTGCCCATGTGGGTTAGCATATTGTACTTGTGAATTTTTTAATTCTGTATGCAATGCAAATAAGAAGTCCATATTTTGTTCTCACATTTGTTGGTGTTTCTTTATTTTCTATTATAGTTTATGGTATTAAGGGGAACACCCTTCATCATTCATTGGTTTAGTAACACCATTTTCATCATCAAAATTGTAATTATTAGTGTAAATTATTATTTACATTTTACTTAAGCTTACTTAGGGTAAATGTATTATTTATTAGTTTGTCACCTAGGAGTAAGCATACTCTTACATGTTGTCTTGTTGACAACACAAGAGTTCACACCTATGTCCTTTTCATACTTATCCTCTCATCTACATGGAGGATAATCCACTTTTCATGGACATATGCTTAGTTGTCATGCTTATCTCCTAGCTCTTTCTAGCTTATTCTAGAAGCTTCCTAGAGGCCTTTATAAATAGACTCTCCTAGTGTATTTTTGTACATCAATCTCATTTTTTATTGTGAAATATATTTTCTCTCACACCATTGAGATTCTCCAAGTTCTGCTTTTCCCTTTTTGATTTCTCTTCAACAAGTTATTTGTATATAGGTGGTCTTGGCAAACTATGAAGTTGGTTTTTCACAACTTCTACATGGTATCAGAGCATCCTTGCTACTTCTTGGTTTGAAGATTTTTGAAGCCATGATTCAAAGACACAAACCCTAGCTTGTGCAAGGTTTTTCTTCAATCGGGAGGAAGTACTTTTTTTTGAGGCACTTTGGGCAAAAATAGATGCTACCACTGCACTCAAAAGGCCCGATACAGTCAAAATTCATATAAAATGTTTGATTTTTGGACGTTGTAGCTTCTATAAAAAAAAAATTGGCCTCCCTAAGGGCTGTATAGATAAGATTCAAAAATAAATAAATAAATTTAAAAATGTAGTTGCTTGGGCCATTTTTCCCAATGGCCACCCTCTGGCCACCTTGCTACCACTAGAGCACCACCTATGCCCAACCACAACACCTCTAGCACTAGTGCACTACTACAACACAACATACTACTCAATTGTTGCTAGTGTCCCACTTGGCCACCACTAATGCCCAACCCAGCCGCCACCTCCTCCCAGCCTGGCGACAACCTCTGCCCAGTCCACTGCTCAGCTACCACTAACTATTCCATGGTGACCAATGTCACTCCATGGTAGGTGTTGTCACTCTTCCATGGTGGTTGACATCACTCCACAATAGGTGACATCATTCTTAGGCATGCTTATGTCATCCTCCCAGCCCCTTGCTGACATCATTTTCCAACAAGGTGATGTTACTTTTTGACAACTAACATCATTTTCTGGTAGCCAGACTTTTTTTTATTGGCGACAGGTAGTTGATGGTCGTATGGCTGTCAAATTTTTTCTAGTGAATGTAATTTTCCAAAGAGCTTGATTTTGGAGCAGCACTTGGTTTTTTGGCCATGACTTGAGCATACAGGGGTCTTTTTTTGATCCAAAAGAAGCACTAGAAAGCTGGTTCCCAGGAAAAGTCAATGATGCTAGTTTCATTTCATTCTAAGTCCATTTGAGTTCCCATTTTTGATGTTGTAGTAGAGGCTTCATTTCTCTCTCTCTCTCTCTCTACATCCAGAATCCAGGCTCTTTTCTCAGTTTTTGTGCTTTCAATAGTTGTTTCTTTGGTATTTGAGGGGTATATTTATACATTGTGGGGAGAGAGCATTTTATTTTCTATAGTTTACTTCAGAATAGACCCTTCTACTTCTGTCTTCTTCTCTCAATGTTAGACCCCTCTGTGACCTGGCTAACTCTACACAACTATCACACCTAGAAAGCACAAATGACTTGACTTCTTATGTCACAAGGCTTATGGTCATGTCTAGATGAGAACCAACCTATCCTGTAGCACCTGTTAACCATATTTTCCCCCCACCAAAAAATTTGAATTTGAATTCTAGCCCACTGAACGGTCTTTAACCATATTTAATATTATTTAAATGCCCTCAAAATACGAGAGATAAACAAATAAATTTTTTATGGTATTTCCTATTTTCCTAAATTTTTTTCCCCTGGCTTGCAACTTTCTATGCCATAAAATCTTGGATAGATCTATGGTGGGTACTTTCCCACTTTCTCAAAATAAGCGATCTCTACATAATGCAGGGAAGTGTTGTTCCAATGTGTGGCAAGTGGGTCCATGTTCTTCCTTTGGGATACAAGTTGGGAAGTTACTGGGTGAGATGGCGATTTGATTGGCGAGCGCTTTCTCGCAGTCTGTGTTTTGTCAAACTTCTTGACAATGTAGGCAAGTGCTAGATCACCACATGTCCCTGCAGACCCAAAGGAATAAAAGTTACAATTAGGCATTAAAGCCACTACATGTTCTTAGTTTGTACCTCCCACCGTTTGATGCAAATAGATCTACGGTGGGTGCTTCCCTGCATTATGAAGATGCAAGGATGTTAAGGAATGCGAGAAAGTGCCTTGCTACCATGTTTCTTTGTGGGGTTAGGTTGATTTCATAAGCCACATGTTGATGCTAGGTGGGGACAAGTCATGGTAAGGTAGATGCTGAGTAGTTCATGGGCCAGAAGTATTAAGGGCAGGTGCAGTATCATAAAGATCTTTCATGATCGTTGATCTTACAAAGATCAACAATCAACACTTTCCTGCATTATGAAGATGCAAGGTAATTAAACAATGCGAGAAAGCACCTAAAGGACACGTGTCTTTATGGGCTTGGCTAAGAAATTAACAATTAAGGCTGATGGTTATGTGACAACATGGTTAAGTTGAGAAGGTGGCTTAGTTAATTGAGAAGATGTGGTCAACTGTGTGGAGACTTTATGAGGTGGAAAAATGAAATGAAATGATTGGCCTGCATGGCCCATTTTGGTTGTAGGACTTAGTTGACCTACTAACTTTGCTGATTTGTAAGCTAGAAATGAAGGAAATTAAGTTTTCTTACACGATTTGATCCTTATGATCAATTCCAACCACTCTCAAATGAATGTTGAACCTAGTAAGTAGTACGAGAACACTCCACCACCCTAGTTTATCCATCTACTTGGTTAGAATGGTTTAATGAAATTGTTTTTGTCAAGGCCCTATTTGAAAAAAATATCAGATTTCATTGTATCTGAATCTGTGCCCAGATCAGATTTTCTCTAGATCTCTAAAGAGACTTAATGGTAGTGGTTGTGGAGTAACTTCAGTTAGAGAAAATCTCAGTTATACCTAAGCTATAAAGGCATTTTTTGTAGATTTTGTTGAGGTCAACCCTTCTCTCTTTTCTCTGATATTGCACTGCAATTTCACTATAAATCCCCTTTGCCTCTAAATTGTATGACATTCTTATCTCCTTCAGCCATTGATGTGAAGTGCAAGAACTATTTTCCTCTCATTGGTGTATTGTAGACATCTACAATCTTGCACGACTGTATCTATTTTGGCCTATGAATGGTATATAAGTGAATCCTCTCTTTCCTTGCATCATTTGTTTGGGTTTTTTGATTTGCATGTGATTGTTAGATTAAAGCAAGTCTAGATGTGTATATCTTTTGGTGTCATGATGGTTCAATAGTGCATGTATGGGTAGAGATTGGTTTGAACACTCTATTTTTGGTGCATCACCACCCTTAGGTTAGAATAGGTAGATTTGCTTCTAAAACATTCCTTCTCCCTTTTCCTCTCCAAGAGTAGTTAGGTGCACCCTGATAGTAAAGGAAGCCGGTCTTCTCTGAAGACTCAACCTCATAATTCAAGTCTCACAACTTGGAGGTTGTTTCCATGTTTCACAAGGTTGTCCTTAGGTAAAAACTTTGGACAAGGGTGCAAACTTTTGTGACAATAGCACCCTTTTGATGTAATTTAGCACATAAACAAAATGGATGAAGCCATGGGATTGATTGCACTAAACATCTTTGATAGTCTACTATTTCACTTGGATGGTTTGACCACTCCTTAGGCTATTTGGACCAAGTTCTACAACTTTTTTGGCATAGTGAATGAGTTTCAGGCACTACAAGTTGATGCAGAATTGACTTCTTTGACACTAGCCAACTTCTCCACCATTGAAGACTTCTTGATGAAGCTCAAATCTTTGCATATAGTTTTGCATGGATGTGGGAAAAACAAAATAGATGATGAGTATATTTTTTTGATACTCTCAAAGTTGCAAGGATAGTATCAAATCTTCTCTTCCACTTTCCACTCCACTATGGATTCCTTGGGTAACAGACATCAGATGCCTTCTTCTGAGACATTTTGTGATTGGTTGACATGGGAATAGGCAAAGATCTAATAGGTGGATACCTCTGGGTCTTCCAATCAAGAATTGGTTGCTCAATTTTCTAAGCTGGAATCAAAGTAGAAAGCCAAACCAAAGAAAGATACACCAAAAAAAATCTGAAATGTCCAGCTAACCCTCCCAAGGGTAAAGATTCTTCGAAGTCTACTGAGTCTACCTCCAAGGCTAAGAAGAAATTAGTTGAGGCCTACAACGTTTGTGGCAAGGATGGACATCCCATTTCTAGGTGTTGGAAACATTTGGAGGCTTTAGAGGAAGCCATGCAAGAGCATCACATTTCAGCTCCTAAGTCATCATTTCCCCTTAAAGGGAAAGGTCACGCTCTTACTACTCAAGCTATGACTTTTGGGCCTACCTGGATTCTTGATTTTAGTGCCTCTCACCATATGACAAACACTCTAAAGTTGGTCACCTCACTTGCTCCTTATGCTACTTCATAGATTGTTGTTGGGGACTCCTCACATCTTTCTGTTATGGGTTTTGGTTCTATTGCATTAGCTGGGGGTTCTCTTAAGGATGTTCTTTTTGTCCCTAACATTTCAATGAACTTGTTGTCCATTTATCACATTTTCCACTTTGGCTCTGGTAAGATAGTTGAGTTCTCACCACATGATGTGGTTATCTATGACTTACATGATTCTAAGATGATTGTGGCTACTGGGAGTGTTGACTTTGCATCTTGCATTTAAAGATTTGATGGATTTGAGTCTCCTAATGACATAGGTTCCTATCTTGTTGCACATGCAGATTTAGTAAGTAGACTTTGGCATGAGCATTTTGGCCATGTCAATTATAAATATCTTTAGTAGATGAGCACACATGCACTTGTTCTTGGGCTTCCCCAGATTTCTTGTACAGATGGTGTTTGTCAAGGTTGTGTACTTGGAAAACAACATAGGGATTCTTTTCCATATGGAAAAGCCACTCGTGCTTTGGCACCTTTGGAGTTGATTCATAGTGACCTCATGTCATTCCCCACTCCTTTTTTTAGTTCTAGATATGTGCTTACATTCATTGATGACTTCTCCAAATGTACATGGGTATACTTTTTGAAGTACAAGTCTGATGCCTTTGATTCATTTTGAGTCTTCAAGACATTTGTAGAGAAGTAGTCTAGTCTTTCTATTTGGCAGATACACACAAATAATGGGGGGAGTACATGAACCAATATTTTAGGGTTTTTTTTTCTCTAAACATGGTCTTCAACATTAGTTATCACTTCCCTACACCCCTTAGTAGAATGGTGTGGCAGAGAGAAAGAACATAACACTTTGGGAGATGGCTAATTGTTTGCTTTAGTCTAGGTCCATGGATTCTTCTTTTTGGGTAGAGGCAGTCAATTATGCCAACTATATTCATAGTCAGATGCCTCACAAGGTAGTTTGACATATGACTCCTGAGGAGGCTTGGTCTCATGTCAAGCCTAATGTATCTTCATTCTAAGTTTTTGGTAGTGTAGCATGGGCATTTGTACTAGATGCTTAAAGGAGAGCAATGCAGCGAAAGAGCCAACCCCTCATTTTTGTTGGCTACTATGAGGTGTTAAAGCTTATAGGTTGTTTGATCCTAATATTGGAGAGGTCCTATTTTGATGGGATGTCCAGTTTGATGAGAGCCTCCCTACATTACATACCCTACCTCTAGAGTCCACTTCACTTACTACTACTCCCTCATATTTCCTAGTCTCTTTTCTAGATGATGAGGATGATGATCTTGGTGATCTCCATTTACCTCCACTACAAGATCCTCCACAGATGCCTAAATGGGCTCAGGCTACAATTGAGACTGCAGGATCTCTAGCTGGTGACCCTTCCACTTCCTATCACATCTGATCTCATACAACAGATTTTAGTCTTCTTAGTCATGCTATTTGTGATAATCCTTAGACATTTGCAACAATGACAGGACATTCATAATGGGACCATGCCATAGAGGAGGATCATTCTTCTTTGATGAAGAATCATCCTTGGGATCTTTGTACTCTTCTTAAGGGAAGAAAGCTAGTGCAATACAAATAGAGATATCATCCTAAGTTTGTTGTTGATGGTTTGATTGATAAGAAGAAGGATTGTTTTATTGCGAAGGGTTTTTCGCAGGTTGAGGGTATTGATTACACTAAGACATTTGCCCCTATCACTAAGATGAACCCTATTCACCTTGTCCTATCCCTCATAGCTTCATAAGGATGGCCTATTTTTTAGATGGATGTAAAGAGTGCCCTCCTATATGTTGATCTCATTTAGGAAATTTACATGGAGCAGCCTTCAGGATTTGTGCATGATTCCTCCTTGGTTTTTAGACTTTGACACTTATTATATGGTCTCAAACAGGCCCACTGAGCTTTGTATTAGAAGATGGACTCCTTTTTTCCTTCTATAGGCTTCACCCACTTCCATTCTAATCCTGTAGTGTACATTTAGCATCTTGGAGCTGAGGTTTTGATTCTTGTCCTATATGTTGATAATCTTATCCTCATAGGTAGCTCATCCTCTAAGCTTCAAGATGTTAAGTATGCATTGATGGACCAATTTGAGATGACTAATATTGGCCTATTACACTATTTTCTTGGTGCAAAGATTTTTCAATCCTCTAATAGGATTTTCGTTTATCAGCAGAAGTATGCTCTTGACATGCTTCACTTCTTTTACATGCTTGATTGTAAGCCTAATCCAACACCTTTTTAGTCAGATGTCACCTTGTCTACCTCCTGCTCTTCACCTTCAGTGGATCCCACTTTGTATTGGTAGTTGGTTGGTAGCTTGTTGTACTTGACACACACTCATCTTGATCTCTCCTTTGCAGTTGGTCTTGTCTCTTAGTTTTCTCAAGAGCCTCATGAGAGTCATTGGCAAGCTTCATAGTGCATTTTGAGATACATTTAGGACACACTTATGTATGGCATTCATTACACATCAGGGACTCCTCACATTTTTGGCTAACTAACTTGGATTGGGCTAGTGATGTTGATGATTGGACGTCTACTTTTGGCATTGTTTTTTGTCTTGGTTCTAGTCCTATCACCTAGTTGTGCAAGAAGTAGCATGCTCGTGCACTTTCATCTACAAAATTTGAGTATAGGGCAGCAATGCTTTCTAGTCAAGAGATTTTATGGCTTTGGTAGTTGATAACTGAGTTTGGTTTTCCTCCTAATTGTCCCACTATTCTGTGGTGTGATAATTAGAGTGCTATTAATATTTCTCACAACCTGGTGGAGCATCAACACACTAAACACATTGAGCTGCATATGCACTTCATCCATTAGTTGATCTAAGATGGTGTTATCTCTTTGGAGTATATTCCCACTAACATGCAGGTTGCTGACATCTTCACCAAACCTTTTGCATCACCATGCTATCTTTAGTTGCAGTCTATGCTTGGGGTTACAAAATTTTTCCTTGGGGGATCTTGTTGAGGCCTTCCTTCCTTCATATTTTTTCAGCATTTTTGTACTTATCTCTTTTTGGGGGAGGGTTTTTTCCCATGTGGTTTTCCCTCTTTCCCCATTTTCAAAGGTTGCATCTCTTTGCATTTGTACATGGGTACCTTTCTTGGCCTAATTTTTGAGACCCATTATGCATTTTCATCATAGCTTTTGTGAATTTAATTGCATTCCTCTAAGTTTCACTTAAGTGGGGGTGTTAGTGTAAATTATTATTTATGCTTTACTTAAGATTACTTAGGGTAAATGCATTATTTATTAGTTTGTCACCTAGGAGTAAGCTTACTCTTACATGTTATCTTGTTGACAACACAAGAGTTTGCACCTACCTTGTCATACTTATCCTCTTGTCTACATGGAGGATAATCCACTTTTCATGTAAGTATGCTTAGTTTTCATGCTTATCTCCTAGCTCTTTCTAGCTTATTCTAGAAGCTTCCTAGAGGCCTTTATAAACAAGCTCTCCTAGTGTATTTTTGTATAGCAATCTCATTTTTCATTGTGAAATATATTTTCTCTCACAACGTTGAGATTCTAAAAGTTGAGTCTTTCCTTTTTTGGTTTCTCTTCAGTAGGTTATTTGCATGCAGGTGGTCTTGGTGAACTGTGAAGTTGGTTTTCACAACTTCTACAATAATCAAGTACTCTTTCTTGTATCCCAAATTTCTCATCAACTATTACATTTTCACTTTCAACAATAGTCTTAGTTCTTAGATTATAACATCTATAAGCTCTTCTTTTCAATGAATAACCAAGAAACATACCTTCATCACTTCTAGAATCAAATTTACCAACATCTTCATCTCTTTTGATGTAACATTTGCTACCAAAATTTTTGAAATACTTAACTATAGGTGAGTGACCAAACCATAGTTTATAGGGGGTCTTGTTTGTGCCTTATCTTACTTACACTCTATTCATAGTATAGATTATTGTATTCATAGCTTCTCTCCAAAACATCTTGGATACATCATTCTTAGTTAACATTTCTCTTGCTACTTCTATTATTGACCAGTTTCTCCTCTCTCCAATGCCATTTTGTTTAGGGGTTCTTAGAGCTGAAAAGTGTCTTTTGATTCCATTAGCTTCACAAAAGATGTTAAACTCATTTGAAGTAAACTCTCCTCCTCTATTAGATCTTAAACATTTAATCTTCATACCTAATTCATTCTCAACTCTATTCTTGAATATCTTGAACTTATCAATGCCTCAAATTTTTATTTAAGAAATGCAATCCACATCATTCTAGAAAAGTCATCAAAAATAATCATGAAATATATTTTACAATAGAATCCTTTAGTCTTCATGGGACCACTAAGATTTGTATGTACAATCTCCAACTTTTCTATAGTAGTAAACTTCTTGCTGGGAAAAGAAGTTTTGGTATGCTTTTCTAATACACACTCCTTGAAAATTATGTTAGTAGGTTTTACAATCTTAGGAAAATTTCTAATTACAAACATACTGCTAGGTTTTACAATGTTTTCAAATTTGATATGAAAAAATATCTTATGTTATAACCAACTGTCATCTCTCTTTGCAACCAAATATGTCATTTTAGTGGAATTCATCTAAAATACATTACCTCTAGATCTGGTTCCTATTCCAATTACCTTTCCATCTTTTTCTTTGATCATGCATGTCTTCTTTGTGAACTATAACTAATAACCTTTATCCATTAGTTGTCCAACACTCAAAAGATTGTGTTTCAAACCATCAACAAAATATACATCCTCAGTGTTAGTTTTACCATCAAGAGTTATAGATCCAATACCTTTAACATGATAAGCTAAATTGTTTCCAACTCTGACAATACCTCCATCATGACTTTTGAAGTCAAAATTTTTTTTCATATCACTAGTCATATGATGTGAATAGCCACTATCAACTATCCAATCATATTTCTTTTCAACCTATGATACCAAAGCTATTTTCTCTAGACTTTCTTCTTTAATAGCTACAAATCATATTTCATCATCACTAGCACTTACTGCTTGTTCATTAGAATCATCTTTTTCATTTGCATACAAACAATCTCTATCTCTTCTAGGTTTGAACTTTCCTTTATATTTTTTCTCTCTTCTAGGACACTTAGATGTGTAATGACCAAACTCATTACAAGTCCAACATTTAAATATTTTCTCACCATCTTTTTCTCTTCTTATTAGAAGGGATGCTCCTTCTATCTTTTTGTCCTCATCATATATGCTATTGCTAGCAAAATCTCCTCTAGCACTTGTGCTCCTTGATAAACTAGGTCAAATTTTTAGGGTACCAAAAGCTATTTCTATTTTGGTCAATTCTCTAGACTATTCAAGATCATTCTCATCTGCTTCAAGTCTCACAAGTAATGTTTCCTTTGAGAAATATTTGGTATAAGAGATCAACAACTACATCATTTGAACTACTTGCTTAAATGGTGGTGTCAAGCTCTTCAATATCTTCTAGATTACCTCATCATCTTCCTTGGTTCCTCCTTGAGATCTGATACCTACAGTAATTTTTGATATCCTGCCTACATATGTTCTTCTAGATTCATCTTCCATCATTTTAGCATCTTGAAATGCACAAATCCAGCTTTGTAGCCTCAATTTCTTAGAATCTTCATCACCTTCAAAACTATTTTCCAAATATTTCCAAATCTCATGAGATGTTTAAGTGATTTATCCTAGTTGTACTCAATTTCAAGAAGTGTAGACAATATTGCTTCTCTAGCTCTCATGTCGCACATGAAAAGTTCTCTCTTCCTTGGTACAAGTTTCTAAAGCACTTTCAACAATAATTGTATTTTTTGATTTTGTCAAGATCCAATATCCTAAACCCATAGAGAATAGATGTGTCTTCATCTTTTCCTTCTAGCTTTCATGATTTGTTCCATCAAACTTTGCACTATCTTTTTTAAATATGTTCTCCATGGATCTCCCAAAGTTGTTAAACTTTATCTTCAAGGACTTGATCCTCTGATACCAATTGTTAGAAATAACAGCCTACCAAGATAACTAAGAGGGGGGGGGAGTGAATCAGCTATCCAACTAAAACATTTATCAACCTTAATTAATCTTAACCATGTAACCAAAGTAAACAACAACCATAACAAGATGCACATACAATTACACTAGATATGTTAATTATGGAAACCCTTGATCAGAGGGGAAACCCTGGTGGGAATGATGCCCACAAGATGATGTACTAAATTTAATATTCCTTGTTAGAGGATAGACCCTGTTAGGAATCTATTACAATTTTTAGTACATATGAGTCCCTATTAGGAGACTTTGAATCCCTATTAGGAGATTCCAACCCTATTAGGAGTTGTAGTATAATGTATGCAAGAAGAGCTCACTGCCCAAACATGCAATTTCAATTACAAGAAAAGCTCATTGATGAAACATGTAATTTACTATTAAGATCTTCTTTCCACTATTTTTTCACTTGAACTAATCATTGTTAGTCCTTGTAGACTAGGTCATGAACCTTGGATCTCATAATAATACCTCGACAATGAAGTCTTCTCTAACTTTGTTCAACACTACTTATCTTCGCATTCCACTCTTGGTACTTTTAGCAATCATTCATACATTCCATGCATGATAAAGGAAAAATTTCCTTCCTTTATACTAAATCCATAAAATAGTTCCTTGAATCAACTATTACACCTCCTCAATTAATTATTATAGGACCTCATTAAGAACACATTACATTTAGCGATAACATTGATCTTTCCCCTTGTAACTTGAATAAATTTCCATATGTATGACATCATGACAAGTGAGCTTAGCCACATCATCTCTAGAATATCTTCTACACATCTTTAACTTCAACTTCTTAGAATATCAATTTTGTTATGAGATATAACAAGTTTACCAAAACATGCTTCTGTATATTCTATCTCAAAACAATCTTCACCAAAACTTGAATAACTTCTTCTAGACTTAATATATTATGTTTCTAAGGTTAGCTACATATACAAGACACTTAGTAGTATCTCCCTTTAACGTTTCATAGTGAAAATGCTCAACGATCTGTCTGTACCAACTTGATATTTATCATTGTTCTTCTGTCTGATACCATAGAAAATTGCTATGTTGACATCAATGAAAAACATAGTCATGAATATAACATATCATCATGTTAATGATCTAATAATTTTTCTATAATAATCCCCCATAGAATTATCATCAAAATTCATGCTTCCAACAAAGAAAATGATTTACCTAAGTGGTCATATTGGCTCTATCATGTCTCCAATGGTTGTGAGTTACCATCGAATCCATTATTGGGGTGAATCCCATCCGAGCCATCCAAGGTTAGGCACCTCATCAATGATACATTTCTTTGTTTTGGATCTCTTTTCTTTCTCTACTTCTTCCATTATTTCCACATTTGGTGTGGGACCACCTCTACAAGTAGGTTGAATGGGGGTCTACTTCTCTAGGAGACTGATCTCCTCTACTAGTTGTTTGCAAATTGACCAATATGAGGTATGTAGTGGTTGTGAAGATAGTGGTGGCAATAGAAGGGGAGGCATGTGCAAGGTTAGAGGTTGAAGGTGAAGCTCATGTTCTCTTCTTTCAGTTTAGGAGATAATCTCCTCTCTAGGAAGCCTTGTAATTTCCTCCTACACTTGAATATCATCATCAAATTATTCTACATGGGGAAGCCTAGGACATGAATGAATGTTAACCAATGCATATATCAAAAATGTTGACATGAAGAACTAACTCTAAAATTTGGCAGTCTATAACTATGAGCCCAATTTATTGCTCATAATTTGAGCCCATTCTACATACTCATTCTCTATGTACACCACTTGCACTAGGAAGTAGTAATATTTAACAAAATTTAGGGAATCCTCATTTCCCTCCATCCAATGTAGCAAGACCAAGATGTCTATAATCTCACTCTTCAAATTGGTGTCACATAGATTCTTCAAGAAAATTTCTTTTGCTTCTCTTGGGAATTTGGAAACATGTTGCTAATATGTTCCCTATCCTCACAGACTTCTTTAAATCATAACTTGATACATAATTCTAGAAATCCATTTAATTAAACACTTTATGAGAAAGTAGCTACAGAAATTCTCTATAGTGTTCCTATATATGGTGAGCAATACCTAGTTTTTGGTTATTTTTATATGATGTGTTGATGGTTCGTATTGAGCAATGCACTCAAGTATCAATTTTGGATCGTAGACTTCCACTAGGAACCCTTCATCTTCTTCTAGACCACTTTCTTTTAACTTATGTATTGTTTCATGTAGAGGCTTAGAGTTCGGCCTTATATGCAAGTCCCCTAGATCATAGAACCTCAGTTGGGTGTCACTTAAGCTCTTCACTTCACAATCAATCCCATTCAAACTATTATAACTACAAACTTGGTTGCCATGCCTAAGAATTTATAATCAGCTATAATGACTTTACTCCCCTATGAAAATAAAAAATGCGTGTTTCAATAATGATGATAGAAATATATCCTCCAATTGATTTTATAAACTTTCTTTATGATATTTTTGGCTTGAATTTCTCACAATGCATGAGTGAAGTCTATTTGCATTAAATTGGAAATGACTCTTTTGTTTAAAGATCAAATTTGAGTTTAATAAAAAATGGTTAATGACTGGAAAGTAACATCAATATGTCACATTACTTGGAATCCATATCTCAAGAAATTCAATTTCCTCTTCACTTTCCTTTTTAAATAGGGGAGTAGCATCTTTTCCACTTCTTTGAACCTTAGTTTTAGCCTTTAAGTCAGTATTTTCCCTTAGTCACGTTAAACTCTAAACTTGCCTTTAGTTCTCCTTTAGTGAAATGCTATCCTTAGGGAAGTCATTGATCCACTTTCGCACAAGCCTTGGCTCTGAGAAATTTTAACTTTCTTACAGTGTCATATGAAGAGAAACACTTTTTTGGGTTCTGCCTTAAAGCATCTTTGGAGCATTTTTTCCCTTTAACTTCCCACAATTTCTATTTTATTTCCTACCTATGGGGTCACACCCTCTCACCATTTTCTCAAATTGTGGGGTGCACCAAGGGAATGTCTACAAAATATTAATGCTCCTCAATTTTATTCCCTACGATCAATACAAATGTCCACATTCACGAGGGCAAATCTAGTTCACCACTTTTTTGATCAAAGGCAAAGCTTGGACTAGGAAAGTCCAGAATCTTTAACTTGATGATAATATTTTTTAGCTTGATTTCAATCATCACCAGGGATGAACCTAAAGACTTATCCTACTCAATTAGACTTATGAACTACCTAGAGGACTTGCACATGGAGATGTTTAACTAGACCCATGCATCATGATTGGAAATGTAAGGGGAGAAGGAAAAACCTAGAATCTTGATGAGAAGTGACTTGACCAAACTTCAAAACTAGACTTAGACTTTATTGCATGACTATGACTTGGGCGCTTGGACTTGGATCAAACATAGTGACATAAGGAAAAATGATGGGAGACAAAAATAGAGTAAAAAAATGTGTAAGACTGAGCTTTTAAGATCACATATTGTATTTTGGATGTTTATGGCTACAACCAGGTAGGCCTTATGCATGACAAGTTAATGGAAGATCATTTCATCATATTTTTATTGAATTCTATATAATTTCTCATTTTTCTCATATGTATTAGCTTCCATGTATAACTCTTAGTGAGGGTAGCTTGGATTTCCTCTCTTGGAATCATAGCCTTACGTCAAGATCAAAGGAAAAAAAAACACATAGAGTCTTGGTTACAAAGGTGATAGAAAGACTAAAGAAGGTGAGACCTCAAGATAAAAGAACTTGGATGATAGAAAACTAGAAATCTCATCTCCAAAAGGTAAGAAAATTGATAAACCCACTTTTCATTATTTTGGTAAGAAAGGACACACAACTAGTATGTGTTGGTTTAAGGAGATAACACCTATCAAGTAGTGTACCTTTGATGGGTACTGCAATAATTTCCATATGTATAGCCACCCAAATCAACAATGATTATCTCATTTTAATGGGAAGAGAATATATGAACATTGACATTATCGTAAGTATGGACATAGAGTAGAAAATTGTAGGATAAGAGAAAGAGATAATAAATCTTCTACAAAGGTAATGAGTCCACTAGGATGGATATTTTCCCTATATGGGTCTGCATGACCTATAGAAATGATGGTTATCAACAAAATCAATATAGACTAAGGATTAACCAAAGAACTAACAACATACCATGAAAAGGTACCAAAATGACATGCTACATATGTCACAAGATTGGTCATCTTGTGGGAGAATGTAGAAGATGTTAAAGACCATATAGAAAGTCTTTGATAAAAAATAAAAGAACAAGACCATAGAAAAACTTTGAAGTGAATTCACCACAAAATGGATGAAGAAGAGTGAAGTAGTAGAGGTAGTGGAGCATGATATTGAGGTCATAAATTCATTTCTCATTGGTGAGATCTCACAAATAAACTAAGATCAACTATCTTAGAGGGGTTAGATAATAAAAGATAAATCATAAACTAGTCCCCTCATCTAAACTCATAGGACACAAAGTAAGAAGAAAAGATGTTGATGCAACAAGAAAGCACAACCTGTCAATCACAAGAAAAAGGGTAAAACATAACTATTGTAAGAAAGATCAAGAGCATTTATAATGAAATATGTCTTGTGGTAGATGAAGCATTTTCCAACCATTGTAACCCTAATGTTACAATTCCATTACATAAATAGGAACATTGCAAATCATTATTCATATTGTAAGATTGAAAGCATTCATGCTTTCAAAATTGTGAAACCTTAAGTGCTTAAAGTTAATTTGAAAGAGAATGAATAGCAAGAGGAACTTCACATAATATAGACCAGAAAAAAATACATAATTGCACAAGGATATAATGGTTGAGGATATCAACAAGGTTAATTTGATTGATGGTAGGCAAAGTGATCATCCAAACTAAGAGGCCATAATATTAAAGGGAAAGGAGGTGGAAGATAGAACATGACTATCACCTCTACATGATGATGTTTTACTTACAAAGGATGTAAACACATTCCTAAAGGTTGAAAATACAAGAACTGACTGACAAATAAATAGGCAAGTCATATAGCTCAATTTACTTAGGAGTCCTAAAGGAGGAACACAAAGATCTAGAAAGGTCTATGCTAAGAAGAGTGGTGCATTAAGAATAAGTACTAATCATATTCCTATAGAGTATCTTAGCATTGTTGCTGATATGATTTAGAGGTTGTGTGTTACATTCATAAAAATGTTTTTCATTGATGTCAATATACTAGTTATTCTATGAAGATTAGTAGTGCAACCGATAAGGTTTGGATTTGTGAGGTTTGAGGAATGTATATGAGCTTATGTGGACTTGGGATAATTTTCTACAAAGCATCTAGATGCTACAATAAAGAGTGCATATGGAAATATGAAAATTGGGCAAAGATATGATGGATTTAGTGACAACAACATTAAGATAGTGTTTCTATATAGCAGTTACTATTGTTTGGATTGTATCTCCTCACAAAGATATAATCTGGTTAAATGGTATTTTACAGAGGTAGAAGAAATCATGAATATATTAAGGTTTATCACAAACATCCATGAGATCATTGCATGAAGAGTTATGAAGATTGTGAGATGATAGTTTGAGTATAATTATGAAATGATGTGATATTGTAATTTAATGAGTAAATGTAATATCTTAAGTTGGTCCCATATTATTATCATAAATTAGGAAAGCCTCAAGGATGAATCAATAATGTTTTAAGGAATTGGTATAAAGGAAGCATGATTTCCTTGGTTGTAATCACCAATACAGGTATTTGTGTAATGTGAGTATGAAAACTTGTATGTGAGATCGAATGAACCTAATAATGAATATATTTTGATCAGAGAAGTGTTTGGTGTAGTAAGGTATGGTAAGATGACAAATAATTGTATCTAGAAAATAATTTTTTGTTGGACAGTGTTGATGTCTCATTGTATTATTTAGTGAAGATAGTATTGAAGCTCTTTGGACAGTGGGTCCATCTGTCATCCTTAAAAACTCCTAACAAGGTTGGCACAACTACTAACAAAGTTGGGATCTCTTAATAGGGATTCAAAGTATCTTAATAGGGGCTGATATGTACTAAATGTATTTCATTGACTCCTAATAGGGTCCATCCTTTAATAAGGAACTTTTATATTAGTACATCACTTTGTGGGTTCCATCCCCACCAAGGTTTTCCCTCTGATCAAGCGTTTGTTGAACCTAAAGGAAATCTTAGCATTCTGTATTAGTGCAAAAAAAAATTCATTTACTAGAAAAAATTTGTTGGTCAACATTGTGACTAGGCCACAATATAGGTTGAGCCATAAAGTACAAAAGTATATAGGTTTAGTATGTATTGAGGTAGATATAGTTGTCGAGCACATTAGTAGTCGCCAAACTTTTTAGTTGTTTCCAAGTGATACATATGATCTAAGAATTTAAAAGGTTAAATTAGTTCAACCAAGTGAAGTTCATGCTGAGGTATAGAATGAAGAACAAGCATAATCATGCATCAAAAGGTATATGTGCCAAGTTACACAATTTTTGTATATTAGTTTGAAATGACACAAACACTTAAGTAAACCATTTTTCTGAGCTATAAACATATTTTTTTGTTCAAGGAGGGAATCAAAGAGGTAGTTATGCCTATGATTACGTACCATTAATCCCTATGTTTTATTATCAACCAGTCATAAAATAGGAAAGACTAAGTAGAGAAAAGGATGATCCTAATCATTGATCAATATCTAGAAACTTTTTGAGATGGCTATTTAAGAAGGGTTTCATAATAGAGAATTTTTTTGTGAGAAAGAGGAATACATGAACACAAATTTTAAGATGAATGAGTGAGTTAATTATTGAGAAGTAGTCAAGTGATCGAGCAATATAGTGAGCGAATATTACAAATCAATTACTAAAGAGGTGATTACACATTGAATAGAGAAGATCTATTATCAACATTTCAGTGCAGAACAAAGGATCAATGCACTATTATATTCTAACAAGTATTTCAAGTGAATCTCTTAATAAAGTGTTCCTAACAAACCTATTACAAGTCTCTTAATAGAGTACTCACTTAATTGTGATGTTTAAATCCTTTAATCAAGGTAGACTTAACAATCTTGTAATCTTTTAGATGAGTAGACCCCTCATAGGTTAGATCATTTGAAGTGATCAAATTATATCCCTAATAGGCACTTTATTGCTGCAATAGTGAAGATTTTTTTGGTGCTAGCCCTACCTATATATTAGCTTTATCTTGGAGGGTTTTTCCTTAACCAACTATTGTGTAATGTGTTGATCAATTATTTATGTGTGTTATTCATGTTATTAGATATTATATATGATATTACAGGTTGTTACATGATGATGCATGTTTGGTTGGGATAAATGATGAATTAAGTTTGATAAGGTTTATTGTTTGAAGTGGTAATAGTTTTAGAGATCCTAATTTATCCCCCTTCTCAACATCTTACTTTCCCATTAGATTTCCAACAATTGGTATCAAAGATGTGTCCTTCAAGAAAGAAGTCTAACCACTTGAGAGTTAATGATCTTGGAGATGGAAGCCTACAAACTAGGATAGGTGATTGAGAATCAAAAACTAAATTTGCAACTTGCATTTGAGCAAGTTAAGGATGAAAAGTGTTAGTGTAAATAATTATTATTTTCAATTTACTTAAGTTTACTTAGGATAAATGCATTATTTTATTATTTAATAGGTTGGACACCTAGGAGTTTGTGTACTCATTTGATTTGTCATGTTGACAACATTGGAGTAAGCAATTGTAATTTAGCACATGGTGTCTAGAACACTGGAGTTTGCAAAAACAACTGAGTCGTCATGTAGACAACATAGTTGTTTGCACTCTTAATTAAGCACATGGTGTCTACAACATAATTTTATGTAACACAACTATTTAGGCTTATCCTTTCATCTCACACTAACTCCTATGCTCAATGGAGGATAATCCACTCTTGGTGGACATGTACTTAGTTGTGAGGCTTATCATTTTGCCGAATCCTAGACATTCTAGATGCATCTTAGAGGCCTTTATATATAGGAACCTCTAGTGTACTTATCAATCAATTACAATCAATTGAATATCATATTGTTATTCTAATCATACTCTGTTGGTCTATTTTGTGCTAGTTATTGTGCTTCTTGGTCTTGGGTGATTTTGTCCTATGGAAAATTCTTACATGGTATTAGAGCCATAGAGGCATCATTTCATAGCCATTGGAGAACGTTATTGTTTCACTTCTTTGAGGACACCTTGACTTAGATCCAGAGTATCTGCATATATTGGTAGTGTCTAGAGCCAAAGTGGACCTCACCATTTCATCTGGAGCATCAATCGGTGAAAATTAACTAAGAATTTGTCTATGTTGGGCAATAGTTGAATTTGACACAATTTTTTTTTGCAAACTGGCACCCAAAGGTCGGATTTGCAAAACTAGTATGATCATTTTTTAGATCTATATAATTTATTTTTACATGTATTTTATTTTCTCTACAATTTTTGTCATTTTTGGATTGTATTTTCAAAATTCTTTTCAGGTCATTAGAAATTATTCTACCATTTTCAGATTGTATTTTCAAATTCTTTTTAAGGCCTACTAGGCTTACAGAGATTTTTTTTTTGTAGGAACTATGTGGTAAAATCCTTCCCCCTGCAAGAGAAATATTCCATCAACATGCCAAATATTCCATCAGCATTAACATTGCATAATTGATAGACTACTAACTAGAAGAGAATATTCCTTATCATTTGCACCCACGTTTTATTACAACTAGCGATCGTATTTCTCACAATACCCAGCCAACAAAAGGTGGTCTTCTCATTGTCTGCATTACCAAACATTGTTTCTTTCTAATAAATTGGAGAACCTTCCCATAGTCCATGTGGGATGAC
This sequence comes from Cupressus sempervirens, assembly GCA_028749045.1. Taxonomy (NCBI): domain Eukaryota; kingdom Viridiplantae; phylum Streptophyta; class Pinopsida; order Cupressales; family Cupressaceae; genus Cupressus; species Cupressus sempervirens. Next base: position 209,295,777 of record CM053792.1, read on the forward strand.
TAATCTCCTATTGAACGTTCTTATTTCCAGCCATCGCCACTTTTATAAAACTCCCTAGTGGCATCCTTTCTCTAGTGACACCTACAACAACAAAATTCCTTGATTGTCAGTGGCATCTCCTACTCCATCCACCAATGATGTACCATTTTTAGTGCTAACTGATCACTTCACCTATCACAAGCCACATTTACCCAACTTTCCACATAACCTACAGGGCCATGCCAGTTCAGACATCCACCTCAACATCCTACTCAACACCTATATGTCAGCATTGCCACATCTACAAAGCGGTACATGATACATAAGAAATTCAATAGACTATCCATGTCAGCATCTTCTATACCATCCATACTGCTAACATCAGTGCTAACGTCTCTGCCACATCATCAAGGGGGATAATTTTTGATGATGTCATCCAATCACCATCATTAGATTTGACAGTCATTTAACCATCATTAGGAGGCCATATAGAACTACTATGATGCCTATTTGGATGTCAAATTTAACCTCATAGTTTGCTGCCCAGACCCCTCTCCAGATTTAGTTTTGATTTGACAGTCTGACTTTGGAAAGCCATATCTCAGACATCCGGGCTCCAAATCAAGTGCAATTTTTATTTTTTTGGCCATAATTTCCTAAAAAATTTAGTGGTGCTATTTTTTTTGGTTTTGGTGCACAAATTTGTCAAAAATTGTAGTTTTTGGTGACTATACCCATCTAATGCTGCATTTTGCAACTTCAAATTCTCTGGATGGTCTCATCTGGACACATAAATAGGTTCCATTTTTTTTGAAAGTGAATAATTTTTCATCTACTTTCTAGATTTACAATTATATTATAGGCTTGTGTGGATAGAAATATCACTTTCAGAAATAGATCCTTTCTTTGCATTGTATTGCTTCAAAATTGTTGTACATTGTAAAGTTCCAGATTTGTACTCCAAAAGGAGGTTGTAAACAACAAAATTAGAAGTCCACTGAGGCCTAAATTGGAAGGTGGCCTATTGTAAATGCACTACCTATAAAGTGCCAAATCATACATTAAGGGGGGTTGATTGATTATTTTTGCATTTTGGGGGGTTCATTGATTGATCTCATGGATTCTTGTCACATATGTCAGTCTGATTTAAGACCAAAGTTAACAATGACAAACTATCACAAATGGAGTGCTTTGATGCTTCATCATCTAAGAGAACATCAAGAAGAGTTTCCTTATCTCTACTCAAAGATATTTCCACCTAATCCTACTTGGAAATATCTTTCTAAATTTCTTCACTTTATGTATAACAGTATGAGTGAGGAAACCTTTGCTCCTCTTAGTATGGAAATTTTTCCTCATGATGTTTAGATGGCTCTTTGGGAAGCATATGGAGATCCAAATATTCCTCCCTTTCTAGGAGACATTATATCTTTAGTCACTCCAGTTATGGTACCTCCAACTCTAGATGAGATCCCACCTCCTGATGCTCCTATTGCTTCTATTGATCTAGTTCTAGCCTCAGATACTCCTAATTTAGTGCAATAGGTATTGCCATGTCTTCCTACTTTAGCTTCATGGGATGACTTCCTTCCAAAAAATGTAGGGTTGTTCGTGGAGTCTCACATTAAAGATGTGGGAGACATCATCGATGACATCAATCTTCTCTTTGTTGAGGATACTTCTTCACTCATTGCAAGGGCACACTCTGACCCTCAACCACTTGAGCATTCTAAATTGATTGTGGCTTCTTTACAGTAGTTGGAGGAGGACTCTTTCACTTATGAGGAGACATATAATTCTATGGAGATTGTATTCTAGTTTCCTCAAACATCATATTTTTTGAGGATTCTTCCTACCAGTTGGGGAGCATTCTCTACTACACCTATGGCACCATTTCTTCCTACAAGGAGGACCATCATTCAACTTTCATGGTGCAACTTCTTCAGTCATCAAGGAGCTTCTTTCATAGGTTTACATTCATCATTGAGGGGAGGCAACATTGCTTCTCTTCCTACATTTTCCTATCAGGATGCTTCATCATCTTTGGAGTTTGATTCGACTTCATTCATTGACATGTTACCTTGTTTGCCACCTTATTTTGGGCATCCACTAGATTGGTTTGTGGCATCTTCATTCATCAAGGACTTGTCGACACTTGAGAAAACTTTAGAGACAACATCCATTCCATACTACATATGGATCCCTCTTCCATCTTCATATCCACAGTGGGAAGCATATTTGCACCTATACCTACTGTATCTTCTTTCCCAAGGGAGAAATGTTGGTTGTCAATTGGATTCTCTTTTGTCTTCAAGCACTCATCATTAGGAGATCCTTCACTAAGGGGTGGATTTCATTGAGGGATTTTCTATTGTATATGCATGATGTAGGTCATAATGGGGGGGTCTTGATTACTCCATCCATACATGCATCTTTCCTTATTGTACTTATCTCTCTTTTTGGGGGAGGGTTTTTCCCATGAGGTTTTCCCTCTTTCCCCATTTCCAGAGAGATTTCATTGCATTTGAAATTTGGTACCTAACATGGCCTAGTAGCCAAGACCCATTATGCATTTCATCATAGCTTTTGTGAGCTTAAGTGCATTCCCCTAAGTTGCACTTAGGGGGTTGTTAGTGTAAATAATTATTATTTACACTTTACTTAAGTTTACTTAGGATAAATGAATTATTTTATTACTTAATAGGTTAGACACCTAGGAGTTTTCATACTCATTTGAGTTGTCATGTTGAAAACACTGGAGTAAGCAACTCTAATTTAGTACATGGTGTCTACAATACTAGAGTTTGCATAAACAACTGAGTCATCATGTAGACAACACAGTTTTTCACACTCTTAATTAATCACATGGTGTCTACAACATAATTTTATGTAACACACCTATGTAGGCTTATCCTCTCATCATCACACTAACTCATGTGCTCAATGGAGGATAATCCACTCTTGGTAGACATGTGCTTAATTGTGAGGCTTATCATTTTGCTGACTCCTTGACATTCTAGATGCATCTTAGAGGCCTTTAGATAAAAGCACCTCTAGTGTACTTATCTATCAATTACAATCAATTGAATATCGTATTGTTATTCTAATCATACTCTGTTGGTCTATTTTGTGCTAGTTATTGTGCTTCTTGGTCTTGGGTGATTTTTCTCTAAGGAAAATTCTTATAAAAAAGAGGAACTGAAGAAATCCTTGAAAAGAAGGAAGGATATGAAAATTTAGAAAAATGACACATAATACTAGGAAGAAAGAATTGAAGACATGTGTGATTAAGGGAGATCAAACAAAACTAATGCAACAATAGAAAATCTATTGGAGAGGAAAAACATCTTGAATAAAGAAGAGCATTGAAGAGAGAACATGAAATAAAACTAATCAATAAGACTATATAAAATTAGTGAACAAAAGAAAAAGGCTAAAGAAGATAAAACAATGACAGATAAAGAAAAAAGACAAATGGAAACAAGTCTTGATGAGACAATCACAAAAGTACAAAGCTTGAAACACAATCAATTTGGTATGGCTAATAAGTTGTTAAGCATCAATCATGAAATTGCAAGGAAGGTGGAAGATATTTAGAATTTGAGATCAAAGAATATCAATTGAAAAATGAATTGAGAGATGAAAAGAAAATAATTGGAATAATAAGTATATCTAAAGAGGCCATGAAACAACTTGATGAACACTTAAAAGCACAAAGAAGACCTCACTGCATTAAGCTATACTAAGTTCATATCATCGACCAAGCAAGGAGATTCATCAAAGAATGGAAAAAAGGGAATGAAAAACCAAAGAACAAGAAGCCTACATGCTATCATTGTAGAAAACTAGGTCATACAAAAAATATCTTTACGAGAAAAATTGGTAAGTCCAATCCTAAGACTAAATTTGACAGTTATTATATTAATTGCAAAAATGATGAACACCAAGCATATGAGTGTCGATCAAAGACCAACATGACTCAAGATAAATATAGAATTAGATACTATGTATGTCAAAAGTATGGTCACAAGGCTCAATATTGTAAATCTAATAAAAAATATATTGGAAACCCAAAGGTCAAGGCAATGCAACTAGGCAAGGAAATGCAATAAATTGGGATTACAATACTTGGGTTAATTGTCGCTTATGCAAATAGTATGGAAATATTGTAGTGAATTATGCAAGGATACATCTAAGAGGAAGGACATGAAATTGAAGAAACTTTGGTCTAGTATGCTTTCATTATCAAGAGATCAATCACCTAAGCAGAGAATGTAGGAACCGAGCACCGACACATAATGTTGAAGAGAACAATGGAAAAGAAAAGGTTAATGTTGAAGAAGTAAGAATACAACTAAATCAAACTTGGAAGAAGAAATTTGAAGGAAGCAACAATGTGAATGATGAAGTTGTGATAACCCAATCCAATGGATTAGGTGATTCCAACACCACAAACTAAGATAAAGAGGTATATATGAAACTATATTTCAAATTGTTAAATCGTACATTCTTTCCTAGGATTGAATGCGTAAAAGTCAAAATTAGCATAATATTAGATGCATTATAATAGTTTTGAGGTTTGAAATGAGTGAATGATTGAATGTTGAGTTGAAAAAATGGTGGTGTTTGAGTGTTAATAAAAGTGTTAAGTAGCTGAGCATAATTGTCAGTATAGACCAAATTGTGGTATTGGCCAAGTTGAAGGAGTATTGAATTTCTATTGTTGATCTTTGTAGTATTGGATGAGAATTTTTTTATACACCCACAAAAGTTAGATAGCATTAATAAGTTGAATATTTCACTATTCATTTTGATCATTTTGCATGCAAGTTTTCAAGAGCGAATAGAGCTCGAGCAACTACAGTCTAGTGTTGAGCAATTTTGTGAGATTTGTGTATTGTCAACATTTGAAGTGATTCATGAGACTTGTGTTGTGTTTGAGTAAAGTATAATGTTGAGATCAACTGTAGTTGAAGAAAATAGAATCTAGTTCATCATGGGCTGAGAAGAAGACTGAATTAAATGTTCATAGTGTTCAATTAATTAGGAATGAATCTATTAAGACAATAAATTCAAAGTGTATCCATAAGTTATAGTGAAGGGGGATACATTAGGTTCCCTATCCTTGATCTCGTCGAGAGTTATTTTGATTCACAATGTAAAATCTTGTGACATGTGTAAAATCAATGAGGTAGGATATTTTGATTCAGGAAGTGCTTAAAAGAACTTGTACATTGATGGTAAACTTAAGGAAAAACATAAACATATCACCAAGAAAGGGTTAAAACCTACCCTATATTTTTTGAGGGTTTTCAAAATTTAATGGATTAAAGTTGTATTGAGTTGATTCCATGACATGCAGATATGGTTGGAAGGTGGACTAGTTGAGATTACAAGACACATTGTTCACTAAGTTATCAAATATCCTATAATGGACAAGGTTAAGGAAATTCATTGCCAAAGCAAGGATAAAATAGAGGAAAACACACTAATAGTATGGAATAATTAAGGCATAACAATCTCCACCATTAATAATGCTAAATTTGAGTTTTTAGTAAGGATTAAAGCTCATAAATTCTATCATTCAATCTAATTAGATAGTTTACCCTGCATTGCAGTGGACTGTTGATCTTAGATTGGTTTTAACAAGTGAGTGTCAACACACTTAAGTTATTTACTTAGTTCATGTCAAACAAGTAACATATGCCAAGAAAAACATACATTATATTGAGTTCACAGTGAGTGTCGAGCCACTCATGTGCCGAATCACTTAAGTGCCGAGTAGACAAGGTAGGCCGAGTGATTCAGGAGTTGAGTAAACAGTGGATGCTGAGTGATATAGATGCCAAGTCATAGTATAAAGATTAGTGAATGTTGAGCATTAGAGACTTCAAATGCCGAGTAAGATAGTTTTGATATATTTGTTTTTAATGGCACAAAAAACTATGTAAACCATTTTTGAGCTGACTTAAGGATATATTATGATATTTTGGAGATAAGGAAGAATCCCAAGTTGGATTCTATATACAATTATATTTAGACAATAAGAAAATGGGAAGGATTAAGTGGAAAAATTGATGAATCTCAGCCATAGATTCATACCTAATGCTAATTTACCAAAGTCTTCTTAAGGAGGACAAATCCTAAACTCTCTATAAGTGAATGAATGTTGAAGGAGAAAAGATAGAAGTTTGCATGTGCAAATAGAGAATTTATGGTGACTAAGGAGTTATGAAGTAAGACAACATTATGTAATTAGTTAGAGTAGAATAGAGGAGAGGAAAATGATACAACAAAGAGACATTTGATCACGAAGGATCAAGAAGACAAGTGTTTAGAGGTGATCTATCATCAGGCAATCAAGTGTTGACTGTAGGATCAAATTTGAGACATTTTTATAGGTGATTTTAGTCAAAATCTCTTAATAGAGTAGTCCTAATAGGCTATTTTGAAATCTTTTAATAGGGTGCTTACTTAGTTGTGAGTTAAAGTCCTTTAGCAAGGTACACTACAAGTAGGGTGTTGAAATCCTCTAAAAAGGTGGGACCTAATAGTCTTTGTAAGCCTTTAATAGGGCAGACCTTTCATAGGGTAGATCATGTATCATGATCAGAACATTGTAACCTTCATTAAATACACTTTCTTAATACAATAGTGAAGATTTCTAGGTGTCATCCTCACCCCAGTTTTACCTTCTCACTTGAAGGGTTTCTGGGTAATCATATCTGGTGTTATATGCGTGTGAATGTTTACTTTCTTACATGCTTTACATGTTATTTTAGTTTACTCATTGAATGCATGAGATGGATGTATGGTGAAGTTTTATCAGTCCAAACTATTGATTCACCCCCCCTCTTAGAAGTTTACCTTTCCTATTATAATTCCAACATGGACATGTCATAGAAGATTGCAAAGAAAGATCACACTATGATCTTTTCAACCTACAATTGACATAATTGGCTGAGAATTTGTAGAGCATCAGAAAAGAAAAGAACACCATGTGTAAGTTTAGGTCTTTACTTGTCTACATATTCTTTTTATGTACAAAATTCTTTTCCTATCATTGACAATATTACTTGAAATAAGAAGAAGCTAGTCACTAAAAAATTAATGAATTCATTGGTCAGTTAGAAGACAATTTTGAGAAGTTTATGGATGGGTGTTTTAAAGAATTCAAGAAGAAGATGAAAAATAAGAAAATAATTCCTTAATCCTTAGTAGATAAATATTATGATGATGTAAGTATCTTAGTGGATATTGATTGGACATACATTCAGGTAGCAATATCTAGGGTGGCATGGTTGAGACCATTTCCATATGAGATAAACATTGATGAAGTTACAATTACAATTACAATATTGTTAGATGAGCTAACCAATAAGGATGTTGACTCATTTAGTAGGTATGAAATAGCTAAGGTGAAGATCATTGCACAAATTAATGTACCTAAGATAGAGAAGAAGAGAAAAGGTATGATAAAAGCTTGTAGAGAATTTTTGGTGAAGGAGCTAAGCATTAGGTACCATTGTAGGTCACTAAAGGTAAAGGTGAAGATGTGTAAAGTGATGAAAAAGAGGAAGAATACCTCAGTAGAGGAGGCTGAGCCAAGAAATCCTACAAAGAAGAATATGAGAAGGATTGTTATGCCAAAGGATGATGAGGAAGATGATGAAGAGATGAATGAGTTTGAGGATAAAATTCAATTAAGAATTGTAGTGCAAAAGACACCCCAAAATATAGATGAACTTTGTTAAAACATTGGGGGAGTGATGGAATGGAAGGATTCAACTACATAAAGTATGAAACCTTGGGCACTGCAAAGAAATAAAATATTGAAGAGGTAGTTTTGGATATGATGGAAACATTTAAGTATATGCCATCAGATCTAGGTAATTTGATATCTAATGAGTTATATGGAAGGATCAATGAGAGATGGAAGTTTTCCTTGAAGACTAAAAGACATATTAGAGAAGGTACTCTAGCAAATATAATGCCTAAGCTAAGGAAAATAGAAATTTTGAAAGCCATGAGTAAGTACAACAATAAATTTATTCCTAAGAGAAGAGAATTTTTTATATTGAAGAGTAAAATTAAAATATGTAGTTGAAGAGAGAAAAATAATTTCGAAGAAATTTTATGGACTTATAATTGATGATAAATAGAATGATGTGGCCGAACAAATTAAGACTTAACATGTTGAGTCAGATAAGATTGAAGATTTCAGTGATGATACTATTCAACAAGGTGGAGAACAAATAGAAATAGTCACAATAAAATATGAACTAGAGGCCAGTCTAGTAAAAGATATGACAATTGAAAAAGATATAATACCGATCCTTAGAATAAGAGGGCTATGCTGATTGAGCTAAGGAGGAAGTTCCACTATCTAAGTCAGTATATGAAATTTTGTTATATCAAAACCCTGTGACTGTTCAAGTAAAGGACTATCGTAAGATTGATACACAAGTAATCACATTTTGTAACTATTATCTCTACTATTCCTTTTATTTCACCAAGTCTAGAAATTAGTCAAAGAGATGTAAATGTTGGTGAAGTTGAGAAACAAAGTATGCCGACCAATGAAGGTAATAATGTGTACCATGTTAGAAAATAAAATCCACTAAGATAACTAAGAGGGACGAGGGTGAATTAGTTATCAGATTAAAATGACTTTTATCAACCTTATAAAATCTTAAACATGTGATCAATATCAATAGTAACCATAAGAAGATACACATACACAATAACACTAGATATGGTAACTAGGGAAACCCTTGATTAGAGGGAAAACTCTAGTGGGTATGGTAGTCATAAAATGATGTACTAATATATAAGTTCCTTGTAAGAGGATGGAATTTTTTAGGATCCAATGAAATACATTTAGTACATATCAGTCCCTATTAGGAGACTATGAGTCTCTGTTAGGAGATTCCAACCCTGTTAGGAGTTTTTCCAACCTTGTTAGAAGTTGTAGAAAGAAGATAGAACCACTGTCCAAATAGCTTAAGGGGAAAGACTACTAAAATCACTATCCAATTGAACTTTGTATTATTCCTTTCAGAATAATAGAAATGCAACTAATCTTAGAAATTCAAACTCTTTATTTTTCCTCTGACCATGCCTCTACTGAACCAAAACACTTCTCAGATCTCAAAATAATTTGTTAAAATATATACCATGTCTCTTATCATGCCTCTACTTTCCTTTGTACCATACCTATTGTGCCTCTACTTTCATTTATACCATGTACTCAAAATAATTCATTGAGTCATCCGTAAGGCTTTCCCAATTACTAATATAATAGGACCTCATTAATATATTATAGCACCTTACATATTTTCATAATTACAAAACACTATAGGCTTATAGTCTTCACAATTTCTCAGATGTGCAATCTCAAACTTCATGCATTCACTAATGTCATCATCAAGCTAGCTTCTATCTCTATGCAACCACACCTAACTATATTCTATCCCTATTAGGAGATATAATCTAATTACTAGAGACCACTTCTTAGGAACTTTGTCTACAAAGTGTCTTCTATAAATTACAAATAACTCTCACCAATCTTCAAATTTCTACATGTTCTCTTAACCATAACATCAGGACACACTGTAGAACATGCCCTAAACTGTACTTGACCTCATCTTCAATACTTGATCCATACATCCTCAATCTCTATCTGCTACTCTATCGATCTTGTCAATATATTGACATCAATGACAAACATAGTCATGAATACAAAAAACAATCATACTCTAAATCTCTCTGATGCTCCAACAATGCTCATATACTCTCCTAGAGGAATACCATTAGAATTCATGCTAACATACCCAAGAGCTAGAAAATAAAGACAATTCCATAAAGGGAACTACTAATGTAAACAATAAAGGTGTGAAGGAAGAAAAGAGCCCAAATGACAAAGTAGACCAGTCTACTACCAGTGAGAGACTGATTACCTTAGGACCATAGATTAAGGTAATTAAGGAGGATGGATAGTTCTACCAGTGAATTCAATATTCAAGCTGACAAGGAGAAGAAAAATGAATTTGTACAACAAGAAGGAACTATAGAGAGAAAATATGAGGAGAAAAAGAAAGAAAAACAACCTAAGAAGGTTGAGGAGATAAGAGAGGAGACCCAAAGGCCAAGTTTTGAGGTCCCATTACATAAAGATCAAAGTGTTTTGAGCTCCATCACACCATACTCTGAAGGGAAGAAATTAAAGAAGAAGGTGAAGCATTCACTACAAACCTTTAAGGGAAAACTAGTTACACTAGATGAGAAGATTGTGATTCCAAATTGGGACACATTTAACATTTAAATTATGATCAGATGATAATACTCAATGATTTTATAGCAAGAAAGGACAATAAAGAGGAGATGAGGAAAGAGCATCAACAAAGGCAAGTATTGTATGACATCAAAGATAATTTCCTTGAAACTATTGTTGTTGATGATTTGGATGAGAAGGCCCCCATAATTGACTAGCTGATCAAGATTATTGATAAGCTAAATGACGCTGACATTGATACTCAAGAAACATTTATGCAATGGTTGGAGAGAAAATTTGAGAATAGACTATTGGAGAAGGTTGCAACTAAAATTGCAATTAAGAGGGTTGAGCTCTCCACTCTTATTACAGATTTGGAACAATTAGTTAGTTGTACCAACACATTTTTTGGAAAAATATACAATGTTCTAGGATTCACAAAGGAGATGAGGGAGAAAATGCATAAAATAGATGAGGATTTATGAAAGTGTTGATTGAATATGAACTTAGATGCTAGTTCTAGTTCAGTTCATTTTTCAAAAAATAGATTTTTGCAAGATAAATAGTTAGAGTTGCTGCATGAGGAGTGTAACACCATGAATGAGGTCACTTCCATATAAGAATTATTGTTACCCCATTTGGAATTAATGCAAAGACACTTGAAGGTTGCTAAAGATATTATGCAAAGTCCACAAGTGTTTATAATAGATAATATGGTGAATCCGGTAGCCAGAATGGAGATTGAACGATAAGTTCTTGAGACACTCAAGAAGAATTGGGATAACTCAGTGTCTATTGTTATGAGGTTGCACCACCCATTTTTGAAATAATTTGGTATATATCCTGGGACATGACTGAATGTCACTAGTCATCATAAGTGACAAAAACAAGGTGGAAATGTATATATGGTATAAGAATAAAGGGGGAAATGTATGAAGATTTCAAAATGTAAATGTAAATTATGTCTAAGAAACACAAGGGATAAATGGAGTAATAAGTCCAAATAGAGTCAAACAAAAATATTTTTGGAAAAGGTTTTGAAATAACAAGTTACAACATACTATATGATGACTGAGATACATGTATGGAGTACACCCAAAGGGGGAGTAAATGTTTTGAATTTTTTTATGACATTTTTTGATAATGATAAATATTTTTGCCACTAATGCTAAAGGGGGAGATTTTTGACCCTAAAGGAAATCTTAGTGTTGTCTATTAGTACAAAACCCTTAGTTGTTTACTAGGTAGAGTTGGTTGGTCAACACTATGACCAGGCCACAATATAGACTAAGCCATAAAGTGTACAAGTATAAAATTTTAATATGTGCCAAGGTAGATATAGTTTCTGAGCACATCAACAATTATCAAACATTTAAGTTGTTGCTGAGTGATACATATGAGCTAAGCAATTCAAAGGTTAAATTAGTTCAAGCCGAGAAAAGTTCATGTTGAGGGACACCATGAAGAACAAGCATAGCCAAGCATTAGAAGCTATATTTTCCAACTTATAAAAAACTTTCATATGAGTTTGAAATGACACAAACACTTATGTAAACCATTTTTTTTGAGCTAGAAATATGTTTCTATGTTCGAGGAGAGAACCAAGGAGCTAATTACACTTGTGATTACACATCATTAATCCCTATAATTTATGATCAACCAATTATAAAATAGGAAAAACTAGGTAGAAAAAAGGATGAATGCTAATCATTGATCAAGATCTAGAAACTTCTTGAGATGGATATTTAAGAAGGGTTTCATGACATAAAATTTTGTTGCAAGTGAGAGGAATACATAAATGTGATGCTAAAGGTGAATTAGTGAGTTAAGTATTGAGAAGGACTAAGGTGATCGAGAAATTTAGTGAGGAGATATTGCAAATTAGTCATAAAGAGGTGATTACACATTGGATAGAGAAGATCTATTATCAACATTTTAGTGCACACCGAAGGATCAAGGTATTGTTACATTCTAACAAGTGTATAAGGTGAATCTCTTAACAAAGTGGTCCTAACAAACCTATTTTAAATCTCTTGATAGAGTTACTCACTTAATTGTAATGTTTAAATCCTCTAATCAAGGTAGGCCTAATAGTCTTTTATATTTTAACAAAGTAGAACGCTTACAAGGTAGATCCTAAAAAGTGATCAAATTGTAGCCCTAATAGGCACTTTATTGTTGCAATAGTGAAGATTTTTTGGGTGCCATCCCCACCATAATTTTACCTTTATCTTGGAGGGTTTCTATGTAACCAAATACTATGTTATATGTTGATCAATTGTCTATGTGTGGTATTCATGTTATTAGATGTTAGATATGATATTACATGTTGTCACATGATGATGCATGGTTAAGATTGAGATATATGGTGAATTAAGTTTAATGAGGTTTATTGTTGTAAGTGGTAATAGTTTTAGAGATCTTGGTTTACCCCCCACCTTAGGTTTTAAATAAATTAATACTTGTGGAGGATCTAAATCTGATGATGAGGTTATATGGAATATATTTAAGACTTTGACACCTACATACAGATAGACAACACAAATGATTGAAGAAGTTATTCCTTTATCACTAGAATTTACAAGAGGGACTCTTCTTGGAATATTCCAATTAGCAAAAATATGGATGAGATAGAGTGGAGAATTTGCTAATGTTGAAACTTATTTTAGTACATTGAGTGTTCAACCTATGTTGACAAGGAGTGCAAGTACAACTAGAGATTATGCTAGTAGCAGCCTAATAAAAGTTGGAGAAGAAAAGAAGATTGAGGAAGGACTTTCCTTACTTATGAACAGAGAAGCTAAAGGTAAAAATATATTTAAATGTTTGACTTGGAATGAATGTGGTCATCATTCTTCTAAATTTACTAAGAGAGTAAGAAATATTATAAATCACTTCAAATCAAGAAACCCTAAGTAATGTGTTTTTGCAAATGATGAGAATGAATTAAATGCTAAGGTAGAAGAAATCTTGAATGAAAGTGATGATGAAATAGGATTTGTTTCTATTAAGGAAGAAATCCCTAAAAAATAAGAAGTTAGAGAATAAAAATAAAAGTATCAAAAGTTGAAAACATAAATTTGGTTAGATTATCAATAGTGGTTGTTCTCATCAGACAATTGGAGATATGAATAAGTTTGTTGAGTTAAACTACTACAATGGGGAATTGTTAGAGATGGAAATAATGTTGCCTATCATATAAAAGGAAAATGTGTTAGAGTAAATAATTAATTTACTAATTATTTATTCTATTTACTTAAGCTTACTTAGGTAAATGTATTTCATTTATTAGTTGTAGTCTAGGAGTTTGTTATAATTTGTTGACAATATAGGAGTTTGTTCTCTCCTAAGTCATACTTATCCTCTCACATTGTTCGAGGACTTTCCACCTCAAGTGGATGTATGCTTAGTTGTCACACTTATCTCCTAGTGTCTTCTAGCTTCTTCTAGGAGATTCCTCGAGCTCTTTATATTTGGGCTCCCTTTCACAACAATAACATCATATTGCATATTGTAAATACATTTTTTTCTTGTGTTTGCACATTTTGTCTCTCATATCTGTTTAGAGTTTTTTCCCTAGCTCCACGCTCTTCTCTCCTTGGCTTCCATTTGATATATTTTTGCATGCAAGTGATCTTGGGCATCTTTGAAGTTGGATTTCATCAACTCCAACATGGTATCAGAGTCTCCCTACTACTGCTTCGTTGAAGAATTTTTGAAGTCGTGATTCAGAGAAAAGAACCCTAATTTGTTTGTGCTTTTTTCTTCAAATCAGGGGAACAACATATTTTTGAAGCACTTTCAGCCCAAACAGATGTTGCCATTGGATCCAGAAGGCACTTTTCAGCTAGGATCCATATAAAGTTTGCTAATTTTGGAGACAAAGCTCCGGGAGGCAAAAAAAATTTTGGTTGCACTTAAGGGGGGGTGTTAGAGTAAATAATTAATTTACTAATTATTTATTCTATTTACTTAAGCTTACTTAGGTAAATGTATTTCATTTATTAGTTGTAGTCTAAGAGTTTGTTATAAGTTGTTGACAATACAGGAGTTTGTTCTCTCCTAAGTCATACTTATCCTCTCACATTTTTTGAGGACTTTCCACCTCAAGTGGATGTATGCTTAGTTGTCACACTTATCTCCTAGTGTCTTCTAACTTCTTCTAGGAGATTCCTGGAGCTCTTTATATTTGGGATCCCTCATTGTATTTTCACAACAATAACATCATATTGCATGTTGTAAATACATTTTTTTCTTGTGTTTGCACATTTTGTTTCTCATGTCCATTTAGGGTTTTTTCCCTAGCTCCATGCTCTTCTCTCCTTGGCTTCCCTTTGATAGGTTTTCACATGCAGGTGATCTTGGGCATCTTCGAAGTTGGATTTCATCAACTCCAACAAAATGATCTATTACACTTGAAGGAAATATTAATATTGATGATGTTTACTTTTTTGATACTTTGAAACATAATCTTTTGAATATTGGATAGCTAGTAGACAAGGGATATCAATTGCAATTTACAGAGAAGACATGCATTATCAAAGAGAAATATGACACATTGATTGGTACTAGTACAAGGACAAGAGGTAACGTATTTCAGTTGAATCCTATTGAGATGACATATTTAGTTGCTAAAGTGGATTATAGTTGGTTGTGGCATAAGAGATTTTGTCATCTCAACTTTGATAACATTGTGAAGGTCAATACTACATTTGCAGTTAGAGATTTGCCTAAAATTGTGAAACCTACTTACATGGTATGTAAGCAATGTGTGATGGAAAATAGAAGAAAATCTCATTTTCAAGCAAGAAATTTACTACATTTGTGAAGATGGAGATTATGCACATAGATTTGAGTGGTCCTACTAATACAAAAATATTCTATGGTGAAAGTTATTTTATGGTTCTTGCTGATGATTTTAGTAGAATGATGTGGGTAGCATTTCTTAGAGATAAATATGAAGCTTTCAAGAAATTCAATATATTTAAGAGTAGAGTTAAAAATGAATTTGGTTTGAAGATTAAATGTTTGAGATCTGATAGAGGTACAAAAAATTACTTCAAATAAGTTTAACAATTTTTATGAAGAAAATGGCATTAAAAGACAACTTTTAGCTCATAAGACACTTGGACAAAATGAGATAGCAGAAAGGAGAAATAGAATAGTGACAGAGAAAACAAGAGTAATTATTCTTGAGAATAATATATCTAAGATCTTTTGGAGAGAAGCAATAAATCTAGCAGTGTACACTATGAACAAAGTACAAATTAGACAAAACACTAGTAAGACACCTTATGAACTTTGGTTTGGACATACACCCTCAATTAAGTATTTTAGAATCTTTGGAAGTAAATGTTACATTAAGAGAGATGATGATGTTGTAAATTTTTATTCAAGAAGTGATGAAGGTATGTTTCTCAGATGTTCATTTAAAAATGAAGCGTATAGATGTTTTAATCGGAGAACTAAGACTATTGTTGAGACAAAAAATGTGAAACTTGATGAGAAGTTTAGAATTTAGGAAAGGATACCTGATTATAATTTGATGAAGAAACTAATCCAAGGCATAAAAAATAAAATGATGATCAAGAATTATTTTATAAGACGATGCTAATTTGCAGAATGAAATTCAAAGAGAAGAACAAAGAGAATAACCAATATCTGGACCTAGAGTTGAAGTGAGAGTTGAATTAGTGATCCCTAAAAAAAAATTGATAGTGAATCACCCAACTAATAATATTATTGGTATCAAAGATAGAGGAGTTATGACAATAAATAAGGTACAAGAAGAACTATTTTTGATTTCTCAAGCTAAATCTAAAAATGTTGTTGAAGCCTGTAAAGATGATTTTTGGATTAAAGCTATGAAAGAAGAACTAGAGAAGATTGAAAAGAATAATACATGGGAATTGGTTCCTTGACCTAAGGATCAAGGAGACATAGTTTGAAATTTTTAAAAAGCATTGTATGGATTGAAACAAGTACCTGCAACTTGGTATGCGAGATTGGATAAGTATTTGATAAGTTTGGGATTTGCAAAAGGTAATGCTGGTAGCAATTTGTATTTAAACGGGATTGAAAATGGCTTAGTAATTATTGAGGCATTTTTGGATGACATAATATATTTGGAGTGTTAGAATGTTTAGAATAATTGGGGGTGGGGGAGTGCTGAACCAACTACTCAAGGTCCATATGTACCATTTGAACAATCAAACATTGAACATTCATTGTTTTGCTTATCCTATCGTAGCTCAGTCTCTATTGTATACTGATCAAAAAAATTACTAGTAGTTCACTGTCCTATTATAATAGACTTTTCTAAATGTAAACATGTAAATACAAAACACCATAAAACATTCAATACAAGTTTGACTCTAGGATTTTACATGGAAACCCAATTTGGGAAAAACCACCAGCAACATGTCACCACTTTTTTACTCTTTTGAAGTGAGCCCTATTAGGAGCCAACCCTATTAAAGGTTACAATACACACTATTAAATATAGCTTGGTTAGAGGATTCAATCACCCGATTAGGAGTGACCTTGTCAGAGGACTTTGATCATTCCATTTAGAATGTCACCTTGCTAAAGGATTTACATAGATTATTAAGTCCTTTAATGATTGTTAGGTCAACCTTTAACTAAAAGGATTTCATTGCAAACTATTTACAATTATTAGAAAGAAAATTATAGGGTTTGATATATATGATCACAACTCACTTTATAGTTTCATATCTCTTTTCGGTTAATGTGTTGATTCCTTGATAAATTTCCCTTGTCAACTTTTTCTCTTATTCACTTGGCAACCCTTCAAGCAATCATCCTTCTTCACATTAAACTTAAGCCTTCTGCTTAGATTCACTTACCAACTTTAGCAACATCTGCACAAGCATTCCCTTTTTCTTGCTCTCTATGCCTCCTTAAATAGGTAATTTTGGATTTTTCATTTTCCATGATTACCATAGATCTTAGAGTTTACAATTTGGCTCATTAGGTTCATTATATCTGTTCATATTCTTCATTTCTAGAAACTTGTTTTTGAATATTTTCATTAGGTATTATACCTAATCCTCACCTTGAATTAAATGATCCAACTCATCAAACTTATCTTCAACATGATTTCCATATCACAAGAAATCAACTGAGTCGGATGGAAATCATGATTCCTTTTACACATTCAAAATACTATTACTTGGCCATAACTAAGTTTTGGCATTCGGTCATTACTAAATTTTCTTGGTCATTGTAAATCTCAGCACCAAATATCACTCGGTCGATACTGATGCTTGATCAACACTCAATTTTCTCAATACTTACTATGGCTTGGTTAACACTAGCATCACTCAAAAATCCTAAATATTTTACTTTATTGATTGGTCAAACTTATTATATATCTTGATTTATACTATAAAGACTTGAACATCAACATGATTTAAATAATTACTTTGATTTGTCAAAGTCTAGCTAACCAAATGTCCATTGTAACTTTCTTTTCATAACTCAACCTTTCCTATAGGTTCTTTTGTTATGAGAAATCTCTCAAATCCTCTTCATCAATCAAAATATATATGACATTTAGATCAGATAGAAACATGTCTCATTAGTAGATTTTGTTAGAGTAAAGCGTTGATTTAATTTCATTTATTAAATTCACTTTACTCCCTTCTTAAGATTTTACTTTATGCACCTTTTGCATCTCTATTTAATAATTATTTAGTAATTATTAAATAGCTTTTCCTTTTTAGGTTAGCCTTTTTCGGGTTTTGATCTCCTTTGTATTTTATTATCTTTTTCATTTCTAAAAATACATTAGCACATTTTCTAGAGCAAAACCCTTTGCACCAGTGGAGATTTCTTCCACAAGGATATTTATATAGTGGTTGTAACTACCATGTCAAAAATGGCTATTACCGCTCGAGGTTTCGTCAATGTAGTTTTCCCTATAGAGGGATTGTTTGCTACAATTAACCCTCTCTAAAGGTGACCAACTCACAATAGTGTACCACAAGGGGATTTGGCTTCCAAATTCAACATTTTGACACCTTTTCACTTTTAGCCCAATCAAAGCAGACAGATTAATCTGACACGCTAAACTAAGAGTATCTCTTAAAGATCTATGATATCAACTCCCAGTGATCTATCAACCTCTCTAGAGAAAGGATGCCTTAATCAACAACTTGAAGATTCATCTATCTGCAAGATGCTCAAAGTATCATCTATATTATCTTAACATTGATCCCCCTTTTCCTCCTCCACCAGATGTTTCATGAGTGCCCAAGTGGGCTCGTGATACTGTTAATGCAGCTGGACCTATGGCAGGTGATCCTACAAATGTTCATCGTACTCGTTCTCAGACTGCAAGTAGTGTCCTTTTGAGTCATGCCATTTTTGATGATCCTTAGAATCTTTCACAAGCAACAGGACACTCAGAGTGGGATAGGGCAATGGATGAGGAGTATTCTTCTTTGATGAAGAACCACACATGGGATCTGTGTCCTCTTTCGAAAGGAAGAAAGTTTTTTCGGTGCCATTGGGTGTACCTTACCAAGTATGCTACAGATGGTTCTATTGATAGGTACAAGGCACGTCTTGTTGCAAAGGGTTTTACATAGGTTGAGGGTATTGATTACTCTAAAACCTTTGCCCCTGTTGCCAAGATGAACTCTATTTGCCTTGTACTCTCTCTAGCAGCTTCACAGAAATGGACAATTTTTTAGATGGATGTGAAAAGTGCCTTTTTGCATGGAGACCTACATGAGGAGATCTATATGGAGTAGCCTCATGGTTTTGTGCAGGACTCTTCATTAGTATGTCAACTTCGGTCTTTATATGGTCTTAAACGAACCCCTAGGGCTTGGTATGACAAGATGGATTCCTTCTTGCTTGCTTCCCACTTCACACGTTGTCATTCTAATCGTACAGTTTACATTCAGTGTCATGGGGCTGACTTATTGATACTTGTGCTTTATGCTGGTGACCTCATCATCACAGGAAGCTCAGTCTCCATGATATAGGGTGTTCAACAAGCATTGAGAGAGCAATTTGAGATGACAGATCTTGGCCTTTTGCACTATTTTTTGGGCCTATAGGTTGTTCAGTCTTCAAATGGGATAGCCATACTCCAGAAAAAGTATGCTCATGATATGCTTCAGAGATTCGGAATTCTTGATTGCAAGCCTGCCCCAACACCTTTTTAGTCAAGTGTTGTTTTACCACTTGCTCTACTCCTACAGTGGATTCCACTCTATATAGACAACTTGTGGGTAGTTTGTTGTACTTGACACACACACATCCTGATATTTCCTTTGTGGTTGGACTTGTCTCTTAATTCTCCCATGATCCTCATGAGATTCATTGGAAAGCATCCAAATGTATCTTAAGGTATATTAGTGGTACAACATGTTATGGCATTCACTACACATCAGGGGATCCTCACATTGTTGGTTTCACAGATTTAGACTAGGCTGGTGACATTGATGATCGCAAGTCTACTTCTAGTTTTGTATTTTGTCTTGGTACTGGTCCTATCACATGGTCTTGCAAAAAGTAGCATGCTCACGCATTATCATCTACAGAGGCAAAATACAGGGCAGTTGTATTAGCTAGTCAGGAGGTTTTGTGGCTTCGACAGTTGATGACAGAGTTTGGATCTCCTCCAGAAAGTTGCACTTTTCTATGGTGTGACAATCAGAGTGCTATACACATTTCACACAACCCTATTGAGCATCAGCAGACCAAGCACATTGAGCTTCAGATGCACTTCATCAGGCATCTCATTCAGGATGGTGCTTTGAGCTTGGAGTACATTCCTACTGCTGAGCAAGTTGCAGACATCTTCACTAAACCTTTTGCATCCCCGCGGTATCTTCAACTACGTTCTATGCTTGGGGTGAAGGAAGTTGTCCTTGGGGGGTCTCAGTGATGAGTCCTTCCTTCTTTTTTACTGCTATCTCTTTTTCGAGTAGAGTTTTTCCCACTAGGTTTTCTCTATTTCTCCATTTCATAGAGATTTAGTTGTTATTGGGTACCTCACTAGGCCTTGTTGCCAGGACCCAAGTTTTCTTTGTAGTCTCCTTGCTATTTTTGCATTGTTTGTAGTTGCATTGTTGCTCATCTTAAGGGGGGGTGTTAGAGTAAAGAATTGATTTAATTTCATTTATTAAATTCATTTTACTCCCTTCTTAAGATTTTACTTTATGCACCTTTTGCATCTCTATTTAATAATTATTTAGTAATTATTAAATAGCTTTTCCTTTTTAGGTTACCCTTTTTCAGGTTTTGATCTCCTTTTATAAGGATTGATCTCCTTTGTATTTTATTAGCTTTTTCATTTCTGAAAATACATTAGCACATTTTTCAGAGCAAAACCCTTTGCCTCCTCTTGTCTTTTTCTTTTGTGACAGGTTTTTGCATGTAGGTATTCAAAGGCTTTGTGGATTTGTGTTGATCAAATCCGATTTGATATCAATGACAAAACAACAATTGTTCCAATTGTAGTTTCCAACAATCTCCCTCTTTGGCATTGATGGAAACACCTTAAAAATTTATTCAACAAGATATGTTGTATTGCAATCTCTCTCACGGTTACCATGAAATCCAAAATATTTGACAATAATGAGTGAAAAATATCCTTAGTTTCATTCTAAAAACTCGTTCTTGCATGATATTCTCCCTCTCTCATTATTCTCTCCCTCTTTCATGATTCTCTCCCTCTTTGACAACAATTCCAAAGACACTAGCTTTTGGGACTTCTTTCACTTCATACATCTTGATCATGTATCTAGTTGCATGCCTAGCTGATTTCTTTCATTTGTCTATGACTGATCTAATATGTTAGTATTTTTCTTACTAAACTTCACTATCTTAGGCATCTCCCAAAGTAGAATTGTCTGCATCAATGTGTATGATATTCAGATTAGCACATTTGATGCAATGCACCATATCTCTATAAGTTTCTTTGCTTAGGGGAATCACCCCTAATTTACCTCTAAGATATTCATGAGCATCTTTAGGTAAGGCTTTAGTGTATATATCAGCAATTTGTTCTTTGGTGTGCACATTTTCTAAATAATTCACTTCTTTATCTTGAACTAGTTCTCTCAAGTAGTGATACTTGATAGTAATGTGCTTGGTCTTAGTGTGCATCATTGGATTCTTTGATATTTTGATAGCACTTGTGTTATCACAATAGATAATCACTGGATCTATAATTTCTTTTTTCATTCCTTTTAGCAATTGCTTGATCTACATAATGTTTGAACAATTCACTAGAGAAACCATATATTTAGCTTCAATTGTTGATTGGAAAATACAATTTTGTTTCTTTCTTGTCCATGAAACCAATCTCTTTCCTAGAAAGAATGCACCTCCACTAGTGCTTTTTTTTTCATTAACATTTCTTACCCAATTAGAGTTAGTGAATACCTTTAGTTCAAACCTATTACTCCTTTTGTAGTATAATCCATAATGATTTGTACCTTTTAGATATCTTAATATAATTTTCACTGCCATCATGTGATTATCCTTAGAATTTGCTGAAAATATAGCAACTATCTGAACTGATAATATAATATCAGGTCTACTATGAACAACATATTTCAATTTTTCAACCATTGATTTGTATAATTTTTGGTTTGCAATGATAGATTCATCATTCTTAGATAGTTTATGTCCTGTAGACATGGGTGTGCTCACTGGTCTTGACTTTTCCATTACAAAAGATTTTAGTATCTCTTGACATATTTGGACTAAGTAATTAAAACACCAAACTTCATTTGATATACTTGCAATCCAATAAATAATTTTATTTCTCCAAACATTGACATCTCAAATACATTCTACATTTCATTAAAAAATGATTTGCAAAGTTCTTACTTTCCATAAAATATAATGCCATCAACAAAAAATTTAGATATTAGTACTTCATTGTTCTTACTAGTCTTCAAGTATAGATTACTACTATCATTTGTCCTTTCAAAACCAATTTTTACTAAGTAATTATGTAGTCTTTCATACCATGCTCTTGGGGCTTGTTTCAATTCATATAGAGCTTTGTTCAATTTACATACCATATTCTTCTTAGTTGGGTCCACAAATCCTTCAACTTATTCTATGAACACTTCTTCCTCAAGTATACCATTCAAAAATGTAGATTTGACATCCATTTGATATACTTTGAAATTCTTGTAGGTTGAATATGAAAGTAGAGTTTTGACTCCTTCAAGTCATGCAACAGGAGAAAAAGTTTCTCCATAATCAACTCCTTCTTCTTGAGATCATCCTTTGCATACCAGTCTTTCCTTATTCCTTATTACTTCACCATTTTCATTTGGCTTATTCTTGAAACCCCACTTTGTTCCAATAACATTTTTATTCTTTGGTCTTGGTACTAAGGTCCAAGTATTATTCTTCTTAATTTGCTCAATTTCTTCATTCATTGCCTAGATCCAATCTTCAATTTTTAGGTCATCTTTTACTAATTTGGGGTCAAATTCACAAAGTAAGCATGTATCATCTTTGAATCTTTTTCTTGTTATAACTCTTGATTCAACATTGCTAATGATTTTTTCAAGTTTGTGATGTCTTCTAAAAAACTTAGCTAGCATAGGTAGCACAAGTTATTTTCCTTCTCTATTCTTCAATAGGGTCATCTTGAAAGATAATTTTAGATTTATTAACTCTTTCTTGTTGAAGCTCTACTTCAGGTTCTACACACTCGATATCATCTATCTAATGGTTGATATTGCCTATTTGTGACTCAACATCATCTATCTGTTACTCAACACCCATTGTTTGTTGCTTCAAAACCTATTGTTGCACCTTGGCATTCCCTATTTGGTGGGGAACTATAGTTTTATTTTGTTGTTAAGAGTTCTTGGAGCATCATCATCCACATAGATGAATGAGCTATAATCTTCAAGTTCTTCCTTACATGTGAGATCATTTCTTTCTGCATACTCATCAACATTTACATTTGCACTTTCCACAACTTTGTTAGTGTTAAAGTTCAAACACTTATAAGCTTTACTCTTAGTGGAATATTCTGGTAATATACCTTCATCACTCTTTGCACCAAGGTTTCCATTCCTATTATCTTTAAATATGTAGCATTTTCTTCCAAAGATCTTGAAATATTTTACATTTGGAGCATATCAATACCATAGTTCAAAAGGTGTAGCATTTGTACCTTTCCTAACTTGTACTCTATTTAGGATATAGATAGCAATACTCATAGCTTCTCTCCAATATTTCTATGATACATTCTTCCCCATCATCAATGTTCTTTCATAATCCATTATTGATTTGTTTCTTCTTTCAACTATCCTATTTTGAGGAGGGGTCCTCGGTGCTAACATTTATCTTTTAATTCCTCTATCATTGCAGAATGTATTGAACTCATTGGAAATAAATTCACTACCTCTATCAGATCTTAAATACTTCAGGCTCTTCCCTATTTCTTTTTCAACTCTGGCCAAATACCACTTGAATAACTAAAAGGCATCAGATTCAGCATTGAGAAACATCATAGTCACCGTCCTAGAATAGTCATCAACAAACATAATAAAATAATTATATCCACAATAGCTTTGAACATCAATAGGTCCACATAGGTCAGTATGAACCAATTCCAAAATATCACTAGATGTGTATGTTCTAGTCTTGAAACTAGACTTTGTCATTTTTCCCAATTGACAATGTTTATACATAGCATTTTCAGGCTTCTTTAGTTTTTGCAACCCTATTACTTTCTTCATTTTACTAATGTTCACCAAATTGTCAAAGTTTACATGACATATCCTTTTGTTCCATAACCAAACATCTTCTTATTGTGCAAACAAACATGTCTCATTATATAAATCTACATAGAACAAGTTACCTCTCGTCTGATCACCACTTCCAATTAGCTTTCCATTAGTATCATATATCTTGGCCATCTTGTGATCAAATTCAACTCTCTATCCTAATTTGTTTAATTGTGAAATACTTAGTATATTATAGTTAAGTCCTTCCACCCAGTAAACATTGTCACACTTGATTTTATCAGTTAATTGAATAGTTCTTTTACCTTTCACAACATATGGAATATAATTACCAAACTTAACATATCCGCCTTTTTATGGTCCAATATTTTCAATTTATTTTTATTAGTAGTCATATGGTTAGAGAAACCAGTATCAATTATCCATCTATTACTCTTGTTCACATAAGAGATTAATGTAGTTTTCTCATCTTCATTTGAATATTCTTTCATAGCAACTTAGACAACTTTATCATCTTTACTTTCAAATCAAATATAGATTTCTTCTTCAACAATATAATAAGACTTCTCACCTTTTTCATCATTGTTCTTCTTTTAATCTCAATGATCTCTTCTTCCTTTGTACTTGCTTTCCTTTCTATCATTCTTATCTTCCCTATCAGGACATCTCATAGCAATATGACCAACATTGTTGCATCAAAAAATAATAATAGGTAATTTACCTCTACCTCATCCAAATATTTTAGCAATTAGTGCTTAAAGTTCATCAAGTTCATCATTAGAAGTGTCACTATCAATCTTCATATGTTTACCTTTTATTTTGCTAATAACCAATTGTAACTTGAAAGAATATTCAATAGTAGCAGGTGAGTAGTTATCAAAGTTAGACATCTCAAAAGTAGTAAGTCCACCTATTACACCTTATAAAGTCAAAGTGTTACATAGAATACATTTCAATTCTTGTATTGAAAAAACTCTAATTGCATATATAGCCCTGAGTATAGTCAGCAATACCTTGTTTATCACTGTTCAGCTTTGATTTCTCCATTTACACCTTGAATAGCATTAACAAATTCTTTAACTCTTGTGTAGTATTGTACTATATTCTTGCCTTCCATCATTCTCATTTCATCAAATTTTCCTCTTAGGCTCTCTGACTTGTCTCGTAGGACATTGTCATCTCCTACATATATGTTTTTCAATTTTTCCCACATCTTCTTTGCACTGTCACATTCTTTTATATCATCAAACTTCTTGTTTAGCTTTGGTACCTCCCTTTTGTGAGTCATGATCTTTAGCTTCAAGTACCTTCAAATTTCTCTTTATAAGCACAAGGCTTTGATACCAATTGTTAAAATTTTTAGAAAAAATGAAAGGGGTGGGGGAGGGGGTGAATCACTCACTTAAGATCCATAAGTACCATTTGAACAATCAAACATTAAACATTCACCATTCTTTTTATCTTGTTGTAGCTCAGTCTCTACTATATACTAGTAAAAAAGATTACTAGTATTTCATTGTCCTATTACAATAGACTTTGCTAAATGTAAATATGTAAATACAAAGCACCATAAAACATTCAACACAAGTTTGGCACTGGGATTTTACATGGAAGCTCAATTTGGAAAAAATCACTAGCAATGTATCACCACTTTTTTACTCTTTCAAAGTGAGATCTGTTAGGAGCCAACCCTATTGAAGGTTACACTATACACTGTTAAATGTGACCTAGTTAGAGGATTTAATCACCCTATTAGGAGTGACATTGTTAGAGGCCTTTGATCATTCCATTTAGAATGTCATCTTCCTAAAGGATTTACACAGACTATTAAGTCCTTCAATTATTGTTAGGTCAACCATTGATTTGATGGATTTCAATACAAATTGTTTACAATTATTAGAAAGAAAATAGTAGGGTTTGATATGTATGATTACAACTCATTTTGTAGTTTTAGATCTCTCTTTGGCCCATGTGTTGATTCCTTGATAAATCTCCCTTGTCAACTCTATCTCTTATTCTCTTTGCAACCCTTCAAGCAATCATCCTTCTTCACATCAAACTTTAATGTTCTGCTTAGATTCACTTATCAACTTCAACAACATTTGTGCAAGCATTTCCTTTTTATTTCTTGGCTCTCACACACTTTTTAGAATATATAGTCCACCAATATAACTAAGAGGGGGGTGAATCAATTATATAACTATTATCACAATTATCAACCATATTAAAATTTAACCATATGAGCAATATAATTAGAAACCACAACAAGATACTCATACATACTAACACCAGATATGTTAACTAGGGAAACCCTTGATCAGAGGGAAAACCTCAATGGGGATGGTACCCACAAGATGATGTACTAATATAAATATTCTTTGTTAGAGGATGGACCCTATTAGGCATCTATGAAATATATTCTATACATATCAGTCCCTATTAGGAGACTTTGAATCCCTATTAGGAGATTCCAACCCTGTTAGGAGTTGTAGAAGGCAGATGGACCCATTGTCCAAACAACTTTAGGGGCAAGACCAATGAACCCACTATCCAAATGATATCTATATTATTCCTTGTAGAATAATATAATTGAACAGTACTACTCCTTCCACTTTCTCTATCCTATCAACTAGACTTCTGCTCCATTTGATCTTGATACTAGATCACAAACTTCACATCTAATAATCCCTTAGATTTCTTACTCGCATTTACCAAATACTTTGCTCTTGTTTACGCTTCCTTAAATACTTCGCATCTCACACACTTCTCAAAAAAGAAAAAAACTTTCATTTATACCAAGTCCTCAAAATAATTCCTTGAGTTGGCCATGAGGCTTTCCTAATTAATTATAATAGGACAACAATAAGATAATTAATTATTTCATAGTTATAATAGGACCATCAGCTCACAATCTACACAACTTATAACATGTGCGACTTCAAGTCTTACACACTTGCAAACATCATTATCAGACTATCTTCTACTAATGTATAACTTCACACATCCAAATTATATCTCTGTTAGATGATATAATACAATCATCAGAAACTATTTCATAGGTACTTTGTTTCTGGACTGCTCTTTGTAAATCACTTATAACTATTGTATGTCTTTGGATTATGTTACACGAACTTAACCTCATCATCAAGACATAATTTTTAACATGTCCTTAACTTAATGTTATGCAATCATCAAAAATCTATTTGTATGACCATGATCTCTTTCTGCTATTCTTCCAGTCTTCACAGAATTATTCGTATGTTGACATCAATGACCAAAATAGTCATGAATGCAATATGTCAATACTACCACATGCTCTTCAATGCTAAGGATACTCCTCCAAAGGAATACCATCAAAATTCATGCTAACAATCTCCCCCTTTGGCATTGATGGAAACATAGATGAAAAACATCTAGGTGCCAATAATACCAAACAATATTTTGTGGTTGTTCTCATCTTTTGAAATCCTCTTCATCAATCAAATTTGAAATCCCCTAGAATACTACTATGTTATGCATCTTCTAGGATTAGGATCAATTGGTCACACACTAAAAAACTCTCAGATTCTTCCCCATATATCAAAACTCTTTTCATATTGTATATCTCCCTCATAGAGATATTCCTTCTTTTTTACATGAATCTTTCTAAATCTCCCTAATACAGATATGTTCAACTATCTTTCCCCCGTTTAACTAGAGGATGTTTTTCATGTACATATCTCCCCCATTGACATTACTGAAAAAGGCCTCATTATGTCAATTCTTTGCTTCAAGTCTTCAACCAACTCAAGCGTCGAAAAACATTTTTCAAGACCAATTACCAAGAGTCCTAGATGACTTTTCTCATCATAGATACTCCCCCATACATGAAGCATCAACATTTAGTCTAGTCAAACAATAGTTCTTTTTACCATTGGACTAATGCAATCTTTGCATCATCTACTCCAAGGTAGGCAGGGGCATAACCCCAAGCATACGTCTCAAGTACTCAAATGTATCTTTAGGTAAGGGATTTGTAAAGATATCTGCAATATGATCTTTAGTACTGACATATTCCAACCTAATTTTTTTCTCTGCTACCTTCTCTCTTAAAACATGATATTTAATCTAGATATATGCTTAGTCTTAGAATAGAACACATGATTCTTAGACATACTATACTTGTGTTGTCACAATATATGATAATAGGTTTTGAAATTTGTATCCCAATATCGTTCAACATCTTCTTCATCCATATAACTTGATTATAGTTATTTTTTGTTTCTACATAATCTACCTCAATTATACTCCGTGAAATACAATATTGTTTATTTCTTAGCCAAGAAACCAATCTTCCTCCAAGAAAGTATGCTCCACCATTGGTACTTTTTTTTTCATCCATAATGCCTACCCAATCCACATTAGTATAAGTACATAGAGTGAAATCACTCGATTTGTCATACCATATCCCATAGATAGATTTTCCCTTCAAATATCAGAATATCATCTTTACTGTTGCATAATGATACTCCTTAGGATTAGCTTAAAATCTAGCTATAATCCCAACTACATTTTCTATATATGGTCTACTATGAGTTAGTTATTGCAAATCTCTAATCATGGATCTGTACTTCTTCTACTCAACTATAGGCATGTCATCTTTACTAGATAACTAGTGACTAGTTACCATTGGTGTACCAATAGGCTTAGAACTCTAGAAGCCAAATCTCTTCAACAAGTCTTTCAAACACTTCACTTGTGAAATAAAAATGCCATCAATATTTTTCACAATCTACAAACCTACTTAGAGCTTCATCTCTCCTATCATACTCATTTAAAACTCATTCATTAACAAACCATTCTCAACATCTTTCAAGTACAAGTTACTTTATGTCATACCTTTAGAAAATCCAAGCTTTTCCAAAAGTATGGCAGATAGTAACTGATACCAATTTTTAGAATATATAGTCCACCAATATAGCTGAGAGGGGGGAGAGGTGAATTAGTTATATAACTATTTCACAATTATCAACCTTATTAAACATTAGCCATGTGAGCAATATACTAAAAAATCACAAGATGCTCATGCACAATAATGTTAGATATGTTAACTAGGGAAACCCTTGATAAGAGGGAAAACCCTGATGGGGATGGTACCCACAAGATGATGTACTAATGTAAATAATCCTTGTTAGAGGATGGAACCAGTTAGGAGTCTATAAAATACATTCAATACATATCAGTCCCTATTAGGAGACTTTGAATCCATGTTAGGAGATTCCAACCCTGTTAGGAGTTGTAGAAGGAAGATGGACCTATTGTCCAAATAGCTTCAGGGGTAAGACCAATGAACCCACTATCCAAATGATATATGTATTATTTCTTATAGAATAATTGAATTGAATTGTACTTCTCCTCCTTTTTTCTCTATTTTGTCAACTAAACTTCTACTCCTTTTGATCTTGATAACATATCACAAACTTTGCATCCAATAATCCCTTGGATCACTTACTCACATTTACCAAATACTTTGCTCTTGTTCACACTTCCTTAAACACTTCAAATCTCACACACTTCTCAAACAAGGAAAACACTTTCCTTTATACTAATTCTTTAAAAAAATTCCTTGATTCAGCCTTGAGGCTTTCCCAATTAATTATAATAGGACCATAATAAAATAATTAATTATTTCATAATTACAATAGGACTATCAACTCGCAGTCTATACAACTTCTCACACGTGCAACTTTAGGACTTGGACACTTACAAATGTCATTATCAGTCAGTCTTCTACCACTTTATAACTTCATGTATCCATATTATATCTCTATTAAAATATATAATACAATCGTCAAAAATTATTTCATAGGAACTCTATTTCTACACTGCTCTCTATAAATAACTTATAATTGTTGTATGTCTTTGACTTATGTTACATGAACTTAACTTCATCATCAAGACATAATATGGAATATGTCCTTAAATTTCTGTCAACTAATCATCAAATTTTTTTCCATATGATCATGATCTATGTCTACTATTATGCCAGTCTTCACATAATTACTGCTATGTTGACATCAATGACAAACATAGTCATGAATGTAACCTGTCAATATTACCACATTCTTTGCAATGCTTAGGATACTCCCCCAAAGGAATATCATCAACATTCATGGTAACAATGCTCTCTTTGACTCTATGCCTCCTTAAATAGGTAATTTTGGCTTTGTCATTTTCTATGATTTTTGTAGATCTTAGGGTTTACGATCTCATTTATCAAATTCATTGTATTTTTACATCTTCTTCATTTCTAGAAACTTCTCTTCAAATCCTTTCATTAGGTATCATACCTAATCCTCACCTTGAGTTAAATTATCCAACTCATCAATCTTATCTTCAACATGGTTTCCATATCCCAAGAAATCAACTGATTTGGTTGGAAATCATGATTCCTCTTACACATTCAAAATACTATTACTCACCCATAACTAAGTTTGATCACTTAGTCATCACTAAATTTTCTTGATTGTTGTAATGCTTGACACCAACTATCACTCAATCAATACTAATGCTCGGTCAACACTAAATTTTCTTGGCACTTACTATGGCTCAGTTGACACTAGCATCACTCAAAAATCCTTAATATTTCACTCTATTGCTTGGTCAAGCTTATGATATATCTTGATTTATACTATAAATACTTGAACATCAACATGATTTAAACAATCACTTTGGTTTGTCAAAACCTAGCTAGTCAAATTTTCATTGTAACTTGCATTTATAACTCAACCTTTCCTCTAGGTGTTTTTGTTATGAGAAATCTCTCAAATCCTGTTCATCAATCAAAATAGATATGACATTTATATCAGATAGAAACATGTCTCATTAGTATATTTGACATCAATGACAAAACAAAAATTGTTCCAATCAATGTTTCCAACATTGGAGGCAATGATGAAGCAAGTGAAGCGTTTGCAAAAGAGATGAAGTATTTCTTGGGATTGTAGATTGTTCAGAACAAATATTGTATTTTCATATCACAAGCTAAGTACCTTAAAGACTTGTTGAAAGATTTTGTTTGGAAAGTTGTAAACCTATTGGAACACCTATGGTAAATGGTCACAAATTGTATAAAAAATATGAAACCCTTACTATTGAGAAGAGAAAGTATAGATCTATGATTTTTGGATTGCAATATCTAACACACACTAGAACTAATTTATCCAATACAATTGTAATTGTGGCAAGATTTCAAGCTGATCCTAAAATGTTGCATTATGTGACAATAAAGAGAATTTTTAAATATTTGAAGGGTACACTTGATTTTGGACCATGGTATGAGAGATCAAATGATTTTACCTTTTGTGCATACATTGATATAGATTGTGCAGGAAGTATAGATGATAGAAAGAGAACTAGTGGTGGAAAATTCTTCTTGGGAGGAAGATTGGTTTCTTGGCTAAACAAGAAACAAGATTGTATTTCACAAAGTGTAGAAGAAGAAGAGTATGTAGCAACAATACATAGTTATAATATGCTCATATGGATTAAATAAATATTGAAATACATTGGGATTGAATTTATAGAGCCCATTATCATAGATTCTGATAATACAAGTATAGTGAGTATTTCAAAGAATCCAATTTTAAATTCAAAGACAAAGCATATATCTATTAAGTATCACTTTTTGAGAGATAAATTTACAAATAAAGAGATAATACTAGAGTATATTATTGCAAAGGAGTATATATAAAACACATTTACAAAACCTTTTATGAAGATCACATTTGAGTACTTGAGAGGAATGCTTGGGGTTATTCTCCAACCTACTTTTGAGTAATTGAAGAAGAGATTGCACCAATTTAGTGGTAATAGGATACTATTTCTTTTATCTAGACTAGATGCTTGATGCTTCCTCTATGGGGGGCTATTTTTGTTTGAGTTGAGTCATTAAGGACTCTTGGTAACTAGTATTTAACAATTTCTTTGGACACTTGATCTTATTGCATATCTTAAATAAAATTGACATAATGATACATTTTTCATTGATTTCAATGGGGGAGAGAGTTTTACATGAAAAACATCCTTATATTTTGATTGATAGCAGTGAGGGAGAGATACACATGAAATTTCCATTGATGTTAATGAGGAAAGAATATTCTTTGGGGGAGAGTTGTCCTTGAAGGATATATTTGATTGATGGAGAGGATGAAAAGATTGATGAAGAGGATTTGGAGATTTGATTGATGAAAAGGATTTGAAAATATTGATGAATAGGATTTGAAGGATTTGAAAAGATTCTAATATATGGGATATATTAACACCTTCCTTATGTATTATGGATATAGAACATATGACATTAATGGACAACATGAATGGGGGAGCAGATGCAAGAGAGACATTTGGTATTCATGGAACTTAGATGTTTTTCATCTATGTTACCATCAATTCCAAAGGGGGAGATTGTTAAACATGAATGTTGATGATATTTTTGTGGGGGGGTATCCTAGAATTTTTGGAGATATAATGGATTTAGTGAAGGCAATGTTTAGACAAAGTTTCTATATAGCAGTTACTATTGTTTGGATTGTATCTCCTAATAGAGATAGAATCTAGTTAAGTAGATTTGGATAAATGTAGAACACATGATGAAGATGTTGAGGTTAATCAAGCACATCTAGAGAACCATCACATTAAGAGTTATGAAGAATATGAGATGATAATTTGAGTGTAATTATGAAATGATGTAATATTATAATATAATGTGTATTTGTAACATTTTAAGTTTTTCCTATATTATTATTATAAATTGGGAAAGCCTCAAGAATGACTCAATAATTTGTTTTAGGACTTGGTATAAATGAACGATGATTTCCTTGGTTGTAATAATCTAATGCAAATATTTGTGTAATGCGAGTATGAAAACTTGTATGTGAAATTTAATGAACCTAATAAAAAATATCTTATGATTAGAGAGGTGTTTGGTGTAGTAAGATAGAGTGAGATGACAAAGAACTATATCTATCAAAGAATTTTTTGTTGGAAAATTTTGATGTACCATTGTATTATTCAACCATGATAGTAATGAAGTTGTTTGGATAGTGGGTCCATCTATCTTCCTAAATAACTTCTAATAGGGTTGGGATCTCCTAATGTGGAATCGAAGTCTCTAATAGGGACTGATGTGTAGTGAATATATTTAATTGACTCCAAACAAGGTTAATCCTCTAGCATGAAGCTGTTATGTTAGTACATCATTTTATGGGTTCCATCCCCACCAGGTTTTTCCCTCTGATCAAGTGTTTCCCTAGTTAACATATTTGGTGTTTTTGTGTATGATGATCTTTCTATGGTTATTGCATCTAATGTTTATATGTTTTTGAATTAATAAGGATATTGAGATTTTTTTAATTGCAAAATGGATTTAGCACCCCCACTAACCCTGCCCCCACCCTTCTTCTTAGTTACTTTGGTGGACTTTACTTTCTAATAGGGTAGACATACCTAGTTTCCTTCATGAGGTATGGGTAAGATTTGTGGTAAGTTGAATTCATAAATAGTATATTTGGCTAGATAATCTCCACATAGTCACAAAGGTGCTAGTACAAAAAATAATTAGATTCAATGCTAATGGAATCAATTTATCCCTAAATGTAGTATCAGCTAAACAAAAATCAACCATCACTAAAGTAAAGTTGACCCAAGATTCAATAGGATGCAAAGTGAATGATATTCTAGATCCGAAGATAAGGTTTGTGGAAATGGAAATTGTTGGAAATATTATGATAGGCTAAGTTACTAAGAGGGGAGGGGTGAATGAGTAACTTATAAAACTTAATTCTTAATTAGAAATTAATCCTTCATGTGAATTCTAATCTAATTGCATGCATGAGAAAAATGAAAATACTAAAGCATACATAACACTTTTGACACACAATTTGGTGATCTAGAAACCTTCAAAATAGAAAGTAAAACTAGGGTGGGGGATGATACCCACAAGCTTTAGTACTGCAATATAAAGTTGGCCTATTAAGAGTTACAATGATCACTTCTAATGATCTACCCGGTTAGGAGCAATAAGGACTACGAGGTCCACCTTGCAAAAGGATTTACAAACATACAATAAAGTATGCACTCAGTAAAGAGATTTACACAAGAATTTTAGGTCTACCTTGTTAAAGGATTTGATTGATCCACCTATTTGGATGAAGCAATAGCTAATATTTGAACTACAACCTGGTTTACTGAATGAGATTCCTCTAAGTGTATGAATCACCTTGCTGTGATAGATAAATCTTTATTGCTCCTTATACTGTTGTAGTTTTTGTAATTCTCTCTTTTTCTCTTCTCTAATTATTACATTACTTCAATGTCATGTCATTCATTGGATGTGACATATTACATTACATATTTATCAATTCAATTTACAAATTGCAAAGTCGACCACAATACAAGTTTATACAAATATTACAAAGTCAGCCAAAGTGTAGAAACTCACATTTTGAAGGCTGACTTGGTGAGGTTTTGATACTCGGAATCCACTATCAATGCTTAGCATCATCATGCACTTGGTAGATGTATAAGTATGGTTCATACTAATCACTCCCAAGTATTGTTGAACTCAGCCTGTACTAGTGACTTGGTGAATACTATGAAACTCGACATATAAATTGAATCACTTGATTCACATTACATAGCTCAGCCAATGCTATCACTACGAGCTCAGTATAAACTAAGTCACTTGGTTAACACTAGACTCACATCACATCAACTTGAAAGTTGGTAAGTACTACACAACTTGGTTTGCACTGATAAACTTGGCATACACTAAGATGCTCCGCTTATACTACTGATCAACAACTTTGTAGTAACTACTCAGCACAAACTAAAATCTATCCAAGGGACTCAATAGCAACTGTAGAACTCGGTAACAAATGAAATGCTTGGTTAACACTATTAGCTGCTTAGTAGATACTTACAATTTGAATAAGTGTATGTCACTAATAACAAACATGATTGGAATGTCAACAATCTCCCCCTTTGGCATTAGTGACAAAAACACTTATCAGTCAAAATTGAATTCAAGAATATTCAAGAACATCTTTATCCATCACCTTATGTCTCCAACTCAGTAGAGTATACTATTTTTGAGATTTTTCAAAATTGGTTTTGTAAGAGATATATTTTTGTACATTGTAATGCTCCCCCATACATAATATTTAGTATACTATACATCTAATATATACATTTTTCTCCTTCTTTATACAATAGACATTTTCTCTGCAATCTTCTCCAATCTTCTCCAATCTTCTTTTAGTATTCTCCCCCTTTCTCCTTGCATCTTCTCCCCCTTTTTGACATTAATGCCAAATATTTATACTATATATATTTATATAGTAATGCCAAAATGTGACAAGAAATCTAAATGTACCTTCAAGATAAGTGCCAAAGTCTTGTCCCAATTCTCTTGCAACACCTTGCACTTATGCAATGCAATCTACACTTTTGTTGCCAATTCTATCACATGGTCTATAATGGAGAAGTTGTTGTCATGGATAAGTGTTTTTGCATGTGCAATGTGTTTCTATAGTGCATCCATGTTTTGGGAGAATCATGTTCTAAATATCTATCAATGTTGATCTTATTTTGGCCTCTTCTCTTAGCAATTCTGCCTACATATCTATCAGAATTCTAATCTTTTTAAAAGTGGGCAGAGCTTAAACTCGAGTCAAGTTGCAATTGTTGTGCACTTGCCTTTAGATCCTCATCAATCTTTGACAATTGATCTCTTATTTCCTTAGTGAAGATTGATGTATCAGAAATTTTACCAAAAAGTAAAGACACATTGATGCAGGAGGTCTCTAGAGAGCCTAGAATAGTAGATAATTCTACTTAATAAATAGTAATTTTTTGAGAAATAAGTTCCAAAAATTTATTCTCAAACCTTTTCTCAGCTTTCTGCAACAATTTTTCTTATCCATCCAAATCTTCATTATATTTTTGGACCACCTCTGCTAAATGATACAACATTGGTTAAGAAGTATCAACCTCTATGCTTAGAGCCTCTACTAGAATATTCTTGGTATCCTCAATTATCTTAAATTCCTTATTTCTTTCCTCTCTAAGCCTTTGTTTCTTAGCTTTCTTTTGAAGAAGTTCTCCAAAAACATGCATCTAATCAGGATTGAGATTAGAGATGTCCCAATTAGGAATAACAATCTCCTTGAATCAAGATCTATATCTTCTTCCTTCTCCTTGCCTTTTCCCAAAAAATTTGTGCTTGGTTAAGGCTTGGTCTCAACTATCCTTGCACTTATTACTTACATGGTAGGAATGGAAACAATTGTAGAAATGGTAGAACTTGCTAAAAAAGTGGATGTTGCACTTGTTGTTGAAATACCTATAGAAGAAATACCTTGAGCAGCCAAAACTGATGTAGAGGGAAGAGCTTTCTACTCAATAGATGAGGTGTTTGCCACTTCTATCAATGAAGTATTGAGTTGGATAGGTGCAAAGATTGATTGAGTGCTCGTTCTTTTAGTGTTGGTCAAAATCAATCTTGTTGAGGCTATGTTTGGGCTTGGTGTTTTCAATGTATTTCTTGAGAATGAGTAAGTGAGGCTATGAATGCTGCAATAGTTTTTACTAGGTCAGTCTCCTCAATATCTTGTACATCTAGTAAGTCTTCCTTGGTAGCTTCCTGCCCTTGTTCTTCTTCATCATCTACATTGTCAAAATGAGTGACTTCCTCATTATCAATTTCTTCATCTTTCTATTGATCATCATCATCATCCTTATCACTTATGCTAACTACAAAATCACTTGGCTTGTGAAGAAGATAAACATTCTTCCATGTGTTTGTAGCTTTCTTCACAACATGTTCTATATCTTTCAATAACACAAGACAAGTGTTGAATCTCAAAGTTAGCTTTTCTTCATTTTTCTTTAGAGATTCCTTCACCTCCTTATCAACCAAATTTGGCATGAGTTGTCTTAGGTTCTACTCATATATATCTTTTGTAGTTTTCATGGCATGCTCCCATCTTGGCTTGACTTTCTCCATCAAAACATTAGGAATTTTTTGAGCAAGCTGGTTTGGGGAGTATTTCCACTTACCCATTTTTGTTATTAACACTTCTTTTATTTGCATTTTCTCATCTATAGTCGTAGACTCATATATCAACGCCTTCAAGTTTTTTATGCTAGATCCTGATTCTAATTCTTTCATCCTTTCCTCAAAGATGGGTGGAGACCTCTTGAAGATTATATCTCCTCCTTTATTTTCTTTCTTCTTGGATGATCTTCTAGTGAACACAACAATATATGTCTTGGCAAGCTTGGTAATAATTACCTTACCTTTCTTCTTTAGTGGCTTTTCTTCCTCTAACTTTTCTTCATCTTTTACTTCTTCATCCTCTCCTTTTCCTTCAGTCAACAAAAGGGTGGAACTGGTTTTCAGTTTAGCAATTCTCTTCTTGCCCTTGTTGATTGCTTGAGGGAGTTTGATTTCCAGTTCTATTTTGGCCTTTGCCTAATCATAGGTACCAATATAAGTAGCTTTAGGATCAATAGGCTCATTTATTAATGCCTCAATTATGAATTTGGTTTCATCAATGTTCACCTCATATCCAAGAGGTTTTACCCATGCTATTGTTGGCCTAACCACTTGAATGTATACTTTGTCACTATCAACCATGAAACAAACATCTTTGTAATCCTCAACTAGCTTCCTTGGGATCCTAAATTGTTATTCATCTTCTCTTTGAATGCATCAAAGTAGTTATCCATAATACTTGTATAATTTTGTCCCATTTCAGCAATGTACTCATTAATTTGATAAAGAATGGGTGCATCTTTTCTCCAAACTACTATACCTTTTAATGGGAAGAACTTTTGAACTTAGAAAAATAAACAAGTCAAGAGAGAACCAAACTTAAATGGATTGTTCTTGGAAGTTCTAATGCTCTCCATGTTCTTGTTGAATTGGTTCAACAGTAACTTGGGAAGGTCAAGTGATAAGTTATTCTTGACCACCTTGTATGCTAAATCAACTGCTTCACAAGATACATTGTTCAACCTGATCGAGCTATAGATTTTGTGAGCAATGACATGTATATTGAACTTCAATTCCATGTCAGTGACATAGCTGATCTTCATTCCCCTTCCATCCCACTTGGCAAGGGTTTTCTTCTCTAGTTCAACTCGGCCTAGGGTTTTATTCATTTTCACCTTTTTCAACATGGGAAGACCAGTAATCAATTGGTTGTTCCAACCATAGCTGACCATTGTGCACATGACTAAGGATAAATCTTATCCATTTTACTTGGAAATCCCATAGCATATGCAGAATGTGAGTTAAACCTTTTGTCTCAAGATGTTAATGCATAGATTTCAACACACCATTAACACATAATTCCTTCAATGTTTCATCCATCTCCACTGTTTTGATATCTTGAATAGCACATTTGAAATGTGAATGAATATCATTGATTAAGCACCTTTGGTGGAATTTATGATTGTGTTCCACTTGGATCTAGGGTTTCTGCAATGATAGAAGTCAACTCAAAATTCGGTGCCTTCCATTCCACACCTCAAACCAACATGTTTGAACCTCTTTTTGTTTTGCTACGGGTTGATGCCATCTTTTCTCGATAGGGTTTGAGAGAATATGAAGACTTTTAGTAACAATTCATTCAAATTGCTTGAATACTCTGAAGATCACTTTGCACAGATAGCACTCAAAAATTCATGGTGAGAGATGACTTTGATTTCACTCTTTTTATCAAATTTCTTCTTTTGATCACCATAAATGCCTAGTATGATTGTTCACTCAAATGACAAATGCCATCCACTTCACTTGCATTGAATACTCGGTAGTCTTTCATGACTTGATAACCATACAAAATTTAGTTACTCTTGACCTTGCTTGATAGAATCTACAACCTGACCTCACTTGGTAAGGATAGTAACTTGATAGTGACTACCATCTCTTACTCGGTGATCCCTTTGCATCTTGAATGTTGATATGTATCTTTCATCTTGTCAACTAGAACTAACATTAGATGTCTTCTTTAGTATCCTAGTTCCAATTCTCCTTTGAGAAATCAAGTGGAAATGGTGAAGTCACCCATTCTTGAGTGACATTATCATTGCTTGGACTTGCATTTTTAGAAGATTTTGGAACCCATTGCTATCTCATCTACTTTCTAATGTTATCAGCTTTTGTCTTCTTTTAATCTTCAATTCTTCTAGTATTCATATAGTTCTTGGCAAGATGACCAAGTTCTATACAAATGAAACATCTTCTAGTAGTATCTCTTTTCCTCATGTTTCTCACAATTCATACCAATGTGTCCAAAGTCTCCATAGTAATGAAATTTGCACCAAGTGTTGTAGTCCCAACCAAATATCGCTTTTACAATCTGTTTTGCTAGATTCAATATCTTACTTTTGCATTCTGATGACTTGTGTCCATGCTTCTTACATTTGTGACATTTGCCTTCAAATTTTGGTTTTTCTTTGCATTCATTTGCTCTATGACCATGTTCATTACAATTGTAGAATTTTCCATTGAATTTTTCTTTCCCATTGCTCCAATATTTTTTTGATGCATGACCTATCTTACCACAGTGACTGCAAGTAGGTTTTTGATTTTTTTGAGCTCCTTGCTTGGATGATTCACTTTCTTCTATGTATCCAACTCCTACTTTTCCTTTTCGTCTGAAATGACTTTTCTCATTCAATTGAGTCATGTCTACTTGAGATTTCATTATTCTTTCATTGGTTTTCCTTTCAGTGTTTAGATCATTCTACAATCTTTCATTCTTTGATCTTAGATTCATGATTTCTTCATTTGTATTGGTGAGTTGATCAATGAAATTTTCTTGCTGAAGGGATAGGTGTTGAATTTCATTGTTCTTTCCTTCTATCTCTTCTCTTATCTTGTTTTTCTCTTCCATGACTTCACACAATCTTACTGACTAAATTTCTTTCTCTCTTCTTAGTTTTCTTACTTCTTCTTGAAGAGTTCTATTCTTTTCAAATAGTTCTTTGATTACTTCATCAGCTTCATCTGAATTTCTTGAATGGATGTCTTCAATTATTTGTTCAATGTAGAGTTGATCATTCAACTGGATTGCAAGATCTTTTCTTCTTCTTAGGGATTGAGAGAGTTGCTATTTTTCTTTCATGAGTTTTCCAATAGCCAATTCAAAATCTAGCTTCTCATTGTCAATAGCCTTGTCAAATCTAAATACCTCCATTGCCTCTGATCTTTTTCTCAAGATATTCAAATTTTCTCTAAGAATGTTGGAAATATTATGATAGGCTAAGTTATTGAGAGGGGAGGGGTGAATCAGTAACTTATAAAAACTTAATTCTTAATTAACAATTAATTGTTCAGGTGAATTTTGATCTAATTGCATGCACGAGAAACTAAAAATATTAAAACATACATAACACTTTTGACACACAATTTGGTGACCCATAAACCTTCCAAATAGAAAGTAAAACTGGGGTGGGGATGATACCCGCAAGCTTTAGTACTGCAGTATAAAGTTGGCCTGTTAAGGCTTACAATGATCACTTTTGATGATCTACCCTGTTAGGAGCAATAAGGACTGCTAGGTCCACCTTGCAAAAGGATTTACAAACACACAATGAAGTATGCACTTGGTAAAGAGATTTACACAAAACTATTAGGTCTACCTTGTTAAAGGATTTGATTGATCTGCCTATTAGGATGAAGTAGTATATAATCTCTAAACTGCAACTTGGTTTACTAAATGGGACTCCTATGAGTGTGTAAATCACCTTACTATGATAGATAAATCTTTTCTACTCCTTATACTATTGTAGCCTTTGTAATTCACTCTTTTCCTCTTCTCTAATTATCACATTACTTCAATGTCATGTCATTCATTGGATATGACACAATACATTACATATATACCAATTCAATTTACAAATTACAAAGTCGGCCACAATAAAAGTTTACACAAATATTACAAAGTCAAAAAAAGTGTAGAAACTCAAGTTTTGAAGACTGACTTGGTGAGGTTCTAATACTCGACATCCACTATCAAAGCTTGACATCATAATGCACTTGGTAGATGTAGAAGCACGGTCCATACTGATCACTTCCAAGTAGTCTTGAACTCAATCTACAATGGTGACTCGGTGAATACTATGAAACTTGGCATATAAATTGATTCACTTGATTCACACTACATAGCTTGGTATAAATTGAGTCACTTGGTTAACATCGAGTAGCTTGATTAACACTAGACTCGCATCACATCAACTGTGAACTCGATAAGCACTGCACAACTTGGTTTGCACTGATAAACTCAACATACACTAAGATGCTCAATTTATACTACTAATCAACAACTTTGTAGTAACTACTTGACACATAACTAAAATCTATCCAAGGGACTTGATAGCAACTATAGAACTCAGTAGCAACTAAAATGCTTGGTTAACACTGTTAACTACTTGGTAGTACTTACAATCTGAATAAGTGTATGTCACTAGTAACAAACATGACTGGAATGTCAATAGGAAATGAGGTAAAAATGTGCCACATGGAAAAGAAAATTTAATCCCTTGCAACATAACCTATGGAGAATTTCAAGCCATTCAAAATAAGTTATTGGTTTACTTATGTGGATACCTTCATAGGAAGATGATGGTAAATCTAGGTAAAATCATGAATGATCATAAGGATCAAAGTCTAAGATTTGGTTCAATATTAATTTGAATATTTTTTAATATTAGAGGAGAGCTCCTAGGGTTCCCACTTCATCAGTGGAGAGAAGATCAACTTGTAACCATTCAAGTAAGTGAGCTCTGTAGAAGAGTGAAAGGTAATGACAACACCATGTTATGAGATGAATTCAAGAATTATTAGAAAGAGATATATCAATGAGAAAGGATTCACACTAGTCTAGTGGAAGATTACAAAAAATATCTATTTTATTCCAAGCATAGATAAGAGTATTTTATGCACAATTCAACCAAGAACCCATTGGTCGACACCATTTGAATATGAAGTAAAGTAAGAAAACCTTACATAGACCAATTATTGGTAATGGAAGAAAGGTCAATTCTACTAAGGTCTGGTACTTGTACTAAAATAAGGGGAAAAAATCTCACAAAGAAGAAGAAAGATGAGGGAAAGGCCTCATGAAGAGTACAAAGGATTCAAGCTCCAAGACCATCCAAGAAGGCACCATTTAAATAAATGAGCACTGAAGAGATAGAAGATGAAATTGAAAGGAGTCCCCCACACTTGACACAATCATATTTGGGGGAAGAGGAGATAGAATCATCACTAGCACAAAAATAAAAAGACTCATCAAAGACTCCAACTGATGATGAAGTAGTATAAGTAGTAGAAATTAATGAAGCCATAGAGGAAGTTGAAGCTAAAACAACAAAGACACCAAAAAAAGGTAAAAATAAATAAAAACCCCTTTCTATCTATGAAATTGTTGAGACAATTGTCAAGAAGCATAATTACTATATATTGAGGAATATATTTGTGCAATTCTCTAAAGATAATAAAAACAAACCATAAGGGTAGTCTTAGCTACTATGAGATAAACTAGTGAGAAACTAGAAGATATTGGGGTATGGTTACCCAAAAAGATAAAGAAGATAATCAATGAAAAATGGAGTTTAGCTTTAAAGAGCTATGGAAAACGGTACAAGAATCCATGACTAAAATGAGACCCATCCTATCATATGCACAAAATTCCATGTGTATGGTAGTGTGTAGAGGGAAGTTGAACACTACCCAATACATGATTGATATCATTACTGGTCATATCAATCAAGCTCAAGAAAACATAAATCAACATTGGAAAGAAATGGCTCAAGAAATAGATACATATGTCAAAGGTAATCAACCACAAGGAACTATTAAGGAACCATTTAATTCAAAAGGAAAAGATTCAAATAAAGTGGCCCAAATAGTTAAAGGATAGAGATAGGGATATGAACTAAAGAACAAAGAGAAGATGAGTAACCAAAGGAAGAGGGCACAAGAGTTGCTTCATAATCTTAAGAAACTGAGCCTCTTAAGAATCCTAAGAACATGAAAGAATACTTGTGACTCAGCCTACAAACATTGAGAAACTTGATAACTCCCCACCAGTCACAGTGGAAACTATATAAGATGTTGGAGTAAAGGAAAAGTCTCTAGGAGGTATGACTTAAGAAAAAAATTGATAACACCATTAAGGTCACCACTATTACAATTGATTCTTCAAAATCAAAGAACAAAGAGGAAAAAAAAGAGATAAATCACGTGAGCTCATATAGGTACTAAATAAGGAGCCTCGAGAGGAAAAGTCTCTAGAGATGAAGAAATAACAACATAAGTCACCTCAAAAGGAAGGTGAAGAACTTGAAAAAGAAGAGAAACAAGAAGAGGAAAAAGATATGGTTGTAGGGATGAAATCCTCAATATCTTAAGTTTCTAAGAGTAGGACACTTGGACTAAAAATAAAAAAGAGAGCACCAAGCATGTAAAGGATCACAAAAGGTGAACATGCTAGAAAAAAAAAAAAAAACAAGAAGATACATGAAAACATCTTTGTCATCATCATTATCATCTTCAAGCTCTGAAAATGAAGGAGAGTTGTTTGAGAAAGATGAAGATACACCTAAAGAGAATAAGACACTAGATGTCATCATAAGAAGCCAATGATAACGGACATAGATCTAGATTAGCTTAATGAATATAGACAACTATTGAAGAGACGAGAGAATATTAATGAGATAAGCATGAAGTAGAAGAGAGAAAGAAAACTAGTACTACCACCAAGAATATAATAGCATAATTATCTCTTGATTATACATATGATCCTGATATGGATTTCATTAGCCAACTTAGTACTTTGGCTGATAACATCAAAGATGAACTGTGAAGTGTTAAAGACCTAGTGGAGAAAAAATTGGAAGCCAAGAGAATGAACAACTAGTAAATATGGTAGAAAAAATAAAGGCCACATCAATGGTCATGAAAAGATGTCTAATCCAAATTCACTCGCACCACACTTAGAGCATAAAATATAGGAAGCTCAATAAGAGCTCCAAACATTGAAAGGTATTACAGTGTAGTCACTAATTGCGTAGATGACCAAAACATAGGAGCCATTACATCTCTTTCATCAGA
The DNA here is from genome assembly GCA_028749045.1 of Cupressus sempervirens. NCBI lineage: Eukaryota > Viridiplantae > Streptophyta > Pinopsida > Cupressales > Cupressaceae > Cupressus > Cupressus sempervirens. The sequence continues at coordinate 209,339,950 of CM053792.1, forward strand.
TTAAGGAAAAACAAGAGAAAATAATCATAAAAATGATGGAATTACAATGCAAATATCACCTATGATAGGAATCATACAAGAACATATTGTTGATGCAAAAGCACTCATGACCAGAGTATTGGTTATCACAATGGATAAAATTAAAGATCTCTTGATAGATATAAGGAGTGAGACTATTTTTCTCCTGAAGGTATCATGGGAAGCCCATCTTTCCAATACACAAGTTAAATACAAGGATGCATTCAAAAACCTATAGAACCCTTTGTCATTGATGACAAAAAGAGGGAGATGGTGAAAAAGAAAGGGGGAGATAAAATAAGATAGGGGGAGGCAAAGATGAAATGTGAAAAGTAAAATAACAAGATGAGGTGATGAAGTAGATAAATGTATCACAAGTAGGAGGTGAAATAAAGGTGAGAGAGAATAGAAAAAGGAGATTGTGAGGGGTGGGGGGAATAAGAAAATAAGGAGATAAGGAAAACAAGAATGAAAGGAGAATATAACAATGAATAGAAGAAGAAGATGCAAAGAAGTAGAGGGAGGTGAATAGTAGGATCATAGGGGAAGATAAATGATTAAACCAATAGAGGAAAGAAAGATAAATATATAAGAAAGCCAAGTTGAGAACCACACAACATATTATTAGGGGGAGACCTAACAAAGAAGTGCTAAGTGCATACACCAAAGCAATGACTTCCATCGATATAGATGGATGAATATTGATAGAATGATGGTTTAAGAAAAAGGTTTTTCCATCACTGCCAAAGGGGGAGATTTTTTATCCCACAAGTATCATTGGCATGAACATTATGAAATTATGTTGTCATTGATTTGAAATTGGTTGAAAGAAAGAGAAGTTACAAGGTAATATGGTCACCGATAAAAGATTAATCTAGTATGCACATATATGCCATGCCACCACTGAAAGACAAGTGCAAAGGCTAGTTGATCAAAAATCATCTATGAAGTGGGTCATGACGGATGTGACAAGATAGTAGATCAGTTAGAATGGATGTGACTGAAGAAAAGAGAGAAACAATGGAAGCAGGAAAGGGCGAAGGCTACAAATAGACTCATAGATGGACTGACAGGACTACCAATCTAGACCCTAGGAGTAGGGGTCACGAGTTTTCTGTGAATAGGTCTGACATGGAATTCAAATTTTGAATTCAAAGTAGAGCTTTTTTTTTTCATAGGTAACGATGCACTAATATCATAAAGTACATATAGGAACTTGGATTACATTATGAATATGTGAAAGAATGAGAGAGAGAAGAATGTGTAGAAGAATGCAAAGTATTATTCATAGTGTAAGCTAGTAGAGAAGAAGTTGTAGAGAAGAGTGATGTAGCAAAAAGATGTTTTGAACAACCAAGGGAAAACATGAGACTAGAGAAGCTCTCAAAATAAATAGGAAAATCAATGCATCTTCAAGGATTCACAACATAGATCTATTAGGAAATGCAATGCTATATCTAGATCATACATTAATTTCTTTATTACCATTGCATCTAGTTGTAGCTCTTAACAGGGAAAGCTTCATTAACAAGATTTTGTAAATCCTCTAACAAGGTTATCTCAGAAAGAGATATTAAAATCCTTTAAAAAGGTAGATTTCATAGGCTTGTGTAATCCTAACAAGTTATGGACTTTCTTAACCGGATGTTCTTTCAAAATAAAAAAATCTAGCTCTTAACTGGGAAAACCTTTACATGCATTTTAAGGGCAAGTGGGTATATTATCCCTAGAGTGGCTCTCATCCTCTAATCAAGAATTTCCACAAAGAAATCTCCATGTCATTTGATGAATTCCTTTGTGTGTGAATTAATATGTTTTTATCTCACTACATTTATCATTGCTTTAGTTGCTAAGTGATCACTAATCAATTTGAATAGAATGGTTCAAAAGATAACTAGGTTTAAGTGTCAATACTGATTTAAACAACCCCCCTCTTAGTGTTGGTTGGGACCAATAGATTCCACCTCCTCAAGGCCCTCTAAAAGCCTATATATAGAGCCCTTGTCTCAAGTATTTTTATCTCCCATTTTGCATTAGAGTTATTAATATGCTAGTTTTCTTTTAGATCTTTTTGCATTCATCATAGAGATTTTTGCTAACTTTTTTGAGTTTATGCCTTCATGAGTTTTTCAATGTTAGTTGCATTCCTCATCTAGACCTTATCTCACATTTAATACTTGTTAGATTTGGCATTCACTCTCACTTTTATTCTAGATACTAGTTCATCTACTATTTATCTTGTATTGAATGGTTTGAGAGTGATTTGGTTCCAGAATCATCTCTTGAAACACTCAAGCTTCATACATCTATGTAATATCCCTTGCCCAAACTAGCTGATTTTAGCTCAAGAAATATTGTCAAATACTTGTATGCTTCCTTTCAATGCTAACAAATTTAGAATGTTCGCAAATGATATTACAATGCCTCTTACAATGAACTAATATGCTAGTGTAGTTCTTTTTGGTATTTTCAATGCATATACATGGAAACTAGATATGGAATGCATACCTATAGCCAACTAACATTTTGACAAACGATTGACATACAACTACTATGCTAATCATATATGCTATTAGATGGACATTTCGTCAAACAAATGGTATGCAACATGTATCTCCTTTATTGAATTTATTCTCATGTACAATGTTGCTATGAGTTTGCCAAGACAAATGGGCTTAAAATAATTACTACAATAATGCCAAAATCTAATTTTGAATTATCACAGCAAAATCATATGCCTAAAAATTACAATGCTAACTACTAATAGTTGCAAGAGGAACCTAATAATAGTGATTCCCAGGAATGGAAATGAATCAAACATAAATACTATAGTGCAACATCATGCATGCATACTATAGCAGCCAAAAATGTATTCTCCAATTTAAGCACAAACAAAACTCCTAAATTGAAGCTCTCTTGAATACCAAATTCAGTGGATATTTCACCACCTCAAATGGTTGCAACATTGAAGAGTTGATGTTATCCAATGGTTGAATGAAATTAGAAACCTTAGTTTCTTCTCCCAAGTTCTTATCAAATGCAATTCACAATAATCAGATGATTAACAATGAAGCTCTCACCTTTAGTTATTCTTTTCCTTTATCCTTCTAAAAGAAAATAAAATATTATTTAATTGCATTCTCTAGAAGCTTCCCCCTTTCCAATACAATAATTAGTTGTATTTCTAGAAAATGCACTCTCTAGAAGCTTCTCTCTTGCAATGCAATAATTAATTGTGCTTGTAGAAAATTAAATTAATTAAATATAAAGTCACCTTTTAATTTTAATTTATTTAATGAATTTATAAAAAATTAATTTAATCAATTTATCCTTATTTCTCCACTTAGCCTTCAAAGAATGTAAAGGCTAAGAACTCCACTGAGATGCCAAAAAGATGGGGACATTACAGTATGCCCTCCCTAAAATTGCTTGTCTTGAAGCAATCTAGCAACACAATGAAGTCCAACTTCCACCTGGATCCTAAATGAAGTAGTATGTGACATCCCTATGGGCATTAAACCAACTACAAACCAACATCATCAGGAGCAACCACATGTCCTGCAGCCTAACACCCAAAACTTGTGCTGATGATATAGAAGTCAAAATGTCACCAGAAGACAACTCCATAGAAGATCTATGAAACCTCTTCTTCCCTGTATCCACCCACATAATATATATTGGATTGGATTCTTGATCATCACCAACATGCATTGAAAAAGATGTAGCTACAAGTGAACCATATGCACTCATGCCAACTGTATCAACAATAGGTGTAGCCACATCAAAATATATGGACACAGGAACAACAATAACTACCACAATAGAAAATTGAACCAAATCTGTAGTTGATGAAAACTCATAATCATCAAAATATGCACCATCATTAGAACACACACCAACAACTGCATGCATACTGCTAAACTCCTTGTTGGATGGTTCAACTAATACAGAAGTGGTTGTTGATATGAAAGTATCTTCGCATGCTCCTACTCCCACTATTGTTGCATCACCATCCCCTGACAAAGCCTCAACTGTAGACTCCTAACTCTGCACACATGACTTAACACTAGGCTACGAATCAGTAATACTAGAGCATAAACCCACATCTATTGACTCTGCTAAAACACCCACATCACCAAAATTATAGCTGGGTGACTCTATATGTGCCTCGGTCCCACCTAAGGAAGTAACTACCTCTTGCATTGTAGAAACACCATGAGATCTCACATAGAAATCTCCAATAATAATCCTATCCTTGAGAGAGCCAAAAGTATCAGAAGTAACAACTACATCAACTATCTCTGTACTAACTATAGCAACATCTCTAGGAGCCTCAACCTCTAGGAGCCTCAACCTACTGAAGCTTGGTGTCACTATCCTTTGCTGCCCTGTGAAATGTGTCCATCATCAACACTGCAGATAGGACTAGCAAGTGTCATACTAAATATAGGTACATCTGCATTAGGGACTCCTGTCGGGGAAAACTCAAGCTTTCTTCCTTGTGACCTTGATGTTGGCCTTCTAAAGGTGGAAACCATATACCCTGTTGCCCTTTCAATTGTCTTTTGATTCGAAAAACTCTTTTTCCATCTCTGTTGATGAAGCTTAAGTTTCTCCATACTCTCCTGCAAAGCATTCATCTTCATGCTAACTTTTTCATTACTCCATTGACTTCTAGAACTGCCAGTCCTCCCATGGTTGTCCATGGTTAGAAAATGCTAGAGTGCTGGTCACTCTAAATGTAGCAACAAATCTGACAATAATATAAATTTTCTACCCCACAGGATGGCAGGAAATAGCTCTAATACCAATGTAATAACCCCAACCGGTTATAACTTCGTGAAACAAAAAATCCTTCTCAAATTCAATTGTTTGACATTTTGTCAAACACTTTGCAAGCAAGCTCTGATACCAATGTAATATCCCTTGCCCAAACTGACTGAGTTTAGCTCAAGGAATATTCTCAAACACTTGTATGTTGCCTTTCAATGCTAAGAAATTTAGATTGTTCGTAAATGATATTATAATGCCTCTTACAATGAACTAATATGCAAGTGTAATTTTTTTGGTATTTTCAATGCATATACATGGAAACTAGATATGGAATACATACCTACAACCAATTGACATTTTGAAAAACAATTGACATACAACTATTATGTTGATTATATATGCTATTAGATGGACATTTTGTCAAACAAATGGTATGCAACATGTATCTCCTTTATTGAATTCATTCTCATGTACAATGTTGCTATGAGTTTGCCAAGACAAATGGGCTTACAACATGACTACAGTAATGCCAAAATCTGATTCTGAATTATCAAAGCAAAATCATATGCCTAAAAATTACAATGTTAACTACTAATAGTTGCAAGAGGAACCTAATAATAGTGATGCCCAAGAATGGAAATGAATCAAACATAAATACTGTAGCATGGCATCGTGCATGCATATTGTAGTAGCCAAGAATGTATTCTCCAATTTAAGAAAAAATAGAACTCCTAAATTGAAGCTCTCTTGAATACCAAATTTAGTGGATATTTCACCACCTTAAATGGTTGCAACACTGAAGAGTTGACGTTCTCCAATGGTTGACTGAAATTAGAAACCTTGGTTTCTTCTCCCAAGTTCTTATCAAATGCAATTCACAACAATCAGATGATTAACAATGAAGCTCTCACCTCTATTTATTCTTTTCTTTCACCCTTCTAGATGGAGATAAAATATTATTTAATTGCATTCTCTAGAGGCTTCCCCCTTTCCAATACAATAATTAGTTGTATTTCTAGAAAATGCACTCTCTAGAAGCTTCTCCATTGAAATGCAATAATTAATTGTGCTTCTAAAAAATTAAATTAATTAAATATAAATTTACCTTTTTAATTTTAATTTATTTAATGAATTTATACAAAATTAATTTAATCAATTTCTCCTTATTTCTCCGCTTAGCCTTTGGAGAATGTAAAGGCTAAGAACTCTACTAAGATGCTAAAAAGATGGGGACACTACAATCTATAATCTTACATTTAGACCATATCTACTTCTTGCATTCATATCTAAGTCTTGCATTTTGGGAATAAAACACTTGTGTTAGTAGATCAAAGTCATAATCACCATCCATACGTAAGTCAACAAGGCTTGGGTGCTCTTGTTGAGCCTCTTTGAGGTTGTGAGGTGAGTTATTTGTCAAGTTCAAATTTCTTTTAATTTACAATGTTTGGTTTAATTTAATGTTGATTGAATTCATGTACATACATGATTGTTAACTAACCTTCTTGGTGTTTGAGTTTGATCCCGGTAGGTATTTTTTCTCATATATATGGGTCACACTTAATTACACTAGCAATTGAGATTTCTTAGCATTGTGTAATGGTGGAGCTCCTTGCATGTAGTGCTATCAAGATATTTTTAAATCAATACTCATTACAAAATATACACATTTATTGGAAAGGTTGATATCACTCATATATATTGTCTCTACACATCCATTTATTATTGGTAATTTAAATTACTCATTCTTCTCTATTACTATAGGTCACTATGAAACCTTTTCTCTTTTGGCGCATGATTCCCCTTCATTGCTAGGTTATTGTGTTGCACTACTAGATTGGGTTTGTCCTTTAGTGTGTGCTTACCATTTGATGTCATCTCTTAAGGTTGGGTATTACTTTTCTTAGAGTTGGTTCACTTGCTACCATTAGTAATGTGAGTGCTACTTGTGATCCCCTTTCATTCCTACTACTATCACTAGTGGTTAGACATTTTATTATGTGGATAGTAACAATGCTTCTCATACTTTGAGGGAGAAATTGTGTCCCATTCCTACTACCAACTCATCTCTTGTGGTTGTTTGTAGTTAATATGTAGTATAATTTAGACGAAGTTCAATAAATGCGGTGGTTATAATTTACAAATTTTGCAACCTCTAGCCTTCTCCTTTTGATCTTCATAGATGTGTGTTGAATTCTTGGAGACCTCTTGTGAGTAATATTGAGATGTTCTCAAACGCTATCATTTTTCCTTACATCCTTTTCTTATAAGGACAAAAAATTGGTGCTAGGAAGATTGTGGAAATGGGGAGGCAATTCTCTCCATTTAAAGCCTAGATGAAATTCCTTTCACCTCTTGTCAAGATATTAAATGTGTGTCTAATAGAAGTTTTCATGTTATAAGGTCACGAGAAATAGTATTTGGCTGCTTCTTGAAGGTTGATAATTCTACATCCTATAGTGGGCACTCTACTTATTATCACAACTCAAACAACCTATTAAACAAACTGTGTGACTAATAATAATAATAAGTTATTTCTCAACAACTTAATATTAATATGATACTTAATTATCACACACGTATATTACCACCCAGAAATCCAACAACTTATTTTATGCATCTTATTATTCCTAACTCCTAGGTGAACACAAATTCCTAGCACAAGGTACATGTCATGATCTTGTCTAATCTTATGCCTTAACTTTGTCTCTATAAGAAACACATCTCAGTGTGCATTTCATAGTCATTCATTCATTCAAGCATCCATTATTAAGTTTGTCAAGCAACTATTTCTAGGGTTTTGGTAGGTCATTGGTTCTTCCATTGACAAATCAAAAGATAATATTTCTTGGAATATTGTAAGAAGGGAGAAACACGTATTCATTCCCAACCTAACATTGTTGAGCTTAGACCTTGTGGGGTCCTAATTCCTTTTTGTTGTCTTAATAGTTTGGTTGTAGATGCACCTCTTTCTTTTGGTCACACTTTTCCTTAGAGCCACCTTGGGTTTGTTTTTGTCTTGCCTTTGGGAAGTCTTTGTAAAGGTTTGTGAACCTTTTTTCCCGCTTAATAAAACATATTTCCCTTGAGGTAATTATTTTTTATTCAATGAAATGTATGCAAGGCTTTGAAGGGAGAATTCATGATCATATCGTTTGATTTCAATCCTTATATATTCAAGTTATATATCAAACTCTAAATGATGACTTAAATTTTTTTTATTAAAACTTTGGGGAGTCTTTGTAAAGGTTTGTGAACCTTTTTTCCCGCTTAATAAAACACATTTGCCTTGAGGTAATTATTTTTTATTCGATGAAATGTATGCGAGGCTTTGAAGTGAGAATTCGTGATCATATCATTTGATTTCAATCCTTATATATTCAACTTATATATCAAACTCTAAGTGATGGCTTAAATGATTTTTTATTAAAAGTTCATTACCCACCATTCGAGAGTATGTTGAATAGCTATACCTCATTCATCAACTTTGCACAATTATAACATATTGAATTGAAATTATTAAAATACAAATCTTGACATTCCTTACCACAACTATCCTACACTTTTAAATTTCTATCAAAAAATTCCATTTAAAATTATCACAATGTTTCACATAGATAATATAGGCCCTATGAAATTATGCTTCTACATCTTCAATAGTCGTTAATAGCATATATTAAGTTAAACGTAAACTCTATAATCCCTTGAATAATGTAAAACAATATTTATTACTAGTGCATATTATAATTTAGTCTAGTTTTTTTGTGGTTATCAAAGAAGTAATAAACTCATATAAAACAATGTGTATGTTTGAAACATAAAAAGAAAAATGTCATTTTATGATCCACAATACCACCTATGTGTTTTCATTTTATGATCCACAATACCACCTATGTGTTTTCATATACCATGACAACGTTATGGGACAACCCATACTCCTTGTGGGAGACAACTAACTATGCTACAAATGAAGCATTAACTTGTGACCTCTCTATCAAGAGTGCACACCTTGTAGATAATAACATGATACATATAAAAAGTCTTTATATAAAAGACACATCACTTTAAAATTTCTCATAATTGAAAACTTAAAAATTTAAATAAATCTTTTTCCTCATCATACTTATTCACATTATTTACCAAATGCATATTAAATGATAATACATCTCTAGATTTCCCCAAACTCTAAGGGAATATTCATAGTCACCATGACTGTAACATCCAACTGATCTTGCATTCTGTTACAATATCAAACTCACTCCTTACATGTCACTCAATTTAAAAAATAAATTCTTCCTAATGGAGGCAAATTTATGTTAATGGAATATGTTCGCTATGCCAACAAGTTAGTCCTAAGATGAAAAATAAGGTCAGCATCTTCCTAGAAGCAAAGTCAAAAATATGACAAACGGGATGAAATTGTTATCCTAACAAAAGAACGATGGCAATCAGAAGACGATGAGAAGTAGAAAGAGAGCTGAATGAATATATAATGGATCTTCCACAACTATCCATATCACCAATTGAAGGTGATCCATCTTGCCAGTCCGTTGATGGTGAAAAAGAGGGAGAGTAAGAGGGGGCAGCAACAGGAGAGATGAAAGTACGAGTCTTTTCTTCATGATTACAGTATTTGTCCCATGTATCTAAGGCTGTTGCACAAAACAAACAAACATTCCTTTAGAAACATTAAAGACTTCGCAAATTTAACAAATTTTCCATAAGTTATCTATGTTAGAAGCTCCAATTTGTAATCCTCGCGTATAAATTGTTGATGATCAGCTACAAAGAGTGACCCTAAACCTCATACAATTGTTATGTTAATTGAAAATTTACCCTAAGCTTGTTTCACTGAACCCTGTGAAGGATACAAAAACCAAAATCTTGAACATTGATCACAATCATATTGGAAAACCAAAAGTTTTGGGCATTAAATACAATATCCCCATCACAAGGCTCCCAAAATTTGCAAGGGTTAAAGATGTGTAAAATATATTGAATGCGGCTGTCCTCCATACAAAATGTACTATCCTCTATACAAAATGCACTGTTGATCAAATTTCAGAAAATCGAAAAGACATTGGACTTTCTCGCATTTGCTCTTCATGATCTACATATTTCATGATCGAAAACAGCAAAAAAATTGGAAAAATATCATGAATCTGAAGAAAAATTAATTTATTTTTAATCTTTGGTGCATTTTGTATGGAGCTTAGCCAGCACCAAATACATTCGACCCCTTGTACATACCTCGAGTTGAAAGGGTCCAGTTCTGGTCATAACTCACTGCCCAGAAGAAGTATCCCAACAAGCCCCTGTTTTTGGAAAACTTAATCTTCATCTCCACAGTCTCTTCATTGTCATAGCTAATCCACACATCTCCAGCATAACAATAAGCAGAGGCAGTAAAATAGTCAACAACAACAGTAGCGTTATGTTTTCTTATGAAGTGTTCAATCTCTTGAAACATCATGAATCCTGTCTGGTTGCTTAATCTCTGCCTTGGGCCAGCAGCAACAGCAGGGGATCCTATCCTCACCTTCTCCTTGTTCTTAAGCATCCATGATCTCCCATACATTGGTATCCCCATCACTACTTTGTTTGGAGGAATGCCTGAATCTAACCACGACCCAATACCATAATTACTACTCAAATGGCTTGTAACATCATACAAAGCAGAATGGGCTCCAGTATGGGAAGAAGCATCCCAAGCACCATGATAATCAAAGCACATCACATTTATCCAGTCCAGATTATCTGCAATGCTCTGAATGGGGTAATCCCTGCTTTCCCCATCAAAGAAATGCTCAGAAAAATACACTGCAGATGTCAATAGTAGAGGCTCTAAACCTGAAGTCATGGCTTCCAGGTGCACTTTTTCCCTCCATTCATCAAACAAGTGCCCTAAATTGTCCATGTCAACCCTAGTTGTAGGGAACTCCCAAGCCAAATCCAATCCATGGAATCCATTATCTCTTGCCAATGCTATGCTAGAGTCTATAAAACTCTTTCTTAGTGAAGAATTGGAGGCCATGATTGAAAACAATGTTGCATTGCTGGAACCACCTCCAATGGAAATAAGTGTCTTCACAGAGCTATTGAGTTCCTGCAGAGTTGGGGAAAAACCTTGAAAAATCTGATGCTGTTCTTCGGGCACAATCACATTGAATGTATGGTTATCCAGATCTAGAAAGGCATAGAAGAGATGGGTGTAGAGAGAAGCATTGATATTCCATGTGGGCATGTACGGGTTTGAATCCCAAGGCCAGTAACCTGCCCTAACTGGGTTTGCAGTGCTTGAAACACAGCCACAATCCCCTGAATCCATTAATGGAGACGATGGAACAATGGCAATGCAACAGAATGCATTGTAGAGGGAGATTGTTATGCACAATTGAAGCCCAAAAGAGTCCGTTAGTGCCATCACTGACTTACCTGCTATCTTTGGGGGTTTTCAGGATGGATTTGAAAGGAGTTTTGTTGTGGATGGCGTTCTACTTGTGGTTCCATAACCAAGAATCTTCGAGTGAATGATATCGTACATGAACTAGAGACAAAGTTGGAATGTATCTCGAGTTGGAGCTTTGATTTTTGGTTAGTTTATAGTGGGTGGAAACTAGAAAGTAAACTGTCATGTTACCTAGAGTGGCTAACCTCTTAGATTTAATAATGGTGAAGGTGGGGAGCCGTTCATAAGGTTCCAAGTAGAGTAGACAAATTTGGTATCACGGACATCTAAGGGGTGCATATATGCATAGGTGTTAGTTCACTCAATACTCTTTTAAATTTATAGGAGAAATGAAATGAAAGGGTTTTAATGAGGTATGTACTATTATCTTTCTAAGATATCCAAAGATTAGTTATATTATCTATTGTAATTTCTTCAGGTTAGTGGATCTGTATTAGGAGAAAGAACTATAAGGAACTATATTACTTCTTATATAGATTATTTACGGATACATTTGATTTTGATAATTACTTTTTTTTTTATAATGTCTTATGTGATTTATTCCAGTTTTTCAGTACTCAAGAGGAACAATGTGGGATATATTATGCATGTAAGAGTAATAAATTAAAGCAACATGAAAACACATCTTCCATTGTCCCATTTCACATTTGCTTTGATAAACAATACATTTGCATTTGGAATAATCTCGCCTCATCTCTCATTTACTTTCACAAGACAATGCATAATTAATCAAATATTATTGTCTCATTTCTCATTTGCTTTGATAACAAAAAATTGAACAATTGATTTAATATTTATGCATAAATGTCTCAACTTATCTATTGATACTAATAAAGTTGCGCAATTGATTTTATTAGTAACTTACAAACTAGGTTAAAGGTTTGTTAATAGTATATTGTAATGTATTCAGGTTAGTGAATCTTTATTAGGAGAAGGAACTATATTAGTTCTTATATAGATTATTTAGTGTACATTTGATTTTGATTTTTTCTTTTTTCTTTTTGTCTCTCATGCGATTTAACTAGTTGTGACTATTGTTCTTGCTTTTCAATAGTAAATAGGAATGTTGTGGGATGCATTATGCATGTAAGGGCTATAAATTTAAAGTGACATCAAAACATATCTTCCATTGTCCCATTGTTTCATTCGCTTTGATAAACAACACATTTGCATTATCGGTTCCGTACTATTGCCCCATTACTCATTTGTTTTGACAACAACAAAATTTGCACAATTGGTCCAATACTATTGCCCTATTTTCTACTCACTTTGACAACCAAAATATTTGCATAATAGATGGAATACTCTTGCCTCATTTCTCATCAAAACAATGTATAATTAATCAAATATTATGGTCTCATTTCTCATTTGCTTTGATAACAAAAAAAATTGCACAATTGATTTTATTAGTAACTTATAGACTATTATTGACCTACTAAATAATATTTTAATAAAAATTTAAAAATCTCATCTAACATTGGTTTCCTTGAACTAATTATTGGTTCACTAGAATAGAGGTCTTAAGTTTTTCTTTCTTGTTTTATACATTGAACATTTGGGAATTGATGCACAAAAGCAAGGGCTAAGATGGAGGATGTCATATCATGTAGGAGTTAATTGTACTTGAAAAAAAATGAGGACATTTAAAGAATTGGATGAAATTTATTTGCTTTTTCCTTAGTGGAATTTGTATGGAGAATCTAGTCTTTGTAGCCAAAGGGGGGAATATCTTTTGAATTAATCTCTAGCTTTTACTTGCCTCTTTTTAAGTAAGTGTAAACGCATGGTGAAACATGTCTTCTCTTTGATTTGGATGATAAGACACATTAGCATCCATTTACGAGCACGGAAAGGGAAAGAAGTGGATAGTGGAATTATGGTATGTACAAAATTCATTACTTTTATGGGATGAGATGTTTGGGGAATCTCAAGTAATGATATTATTTTTTATAATCAATTTTGATTAATTAAAAATTAATAATAATAATATAAGTAAGTTAAATTGAATATTATATTTTAAGATAAAAGAATTTGGTTAGATAAGTTATTTTAAATATATGAAGTGTTAAGTTCACTTAAAATAAGTATGCATTAAATTTTAGATTTTTTTATTTTTTGGTTGGTGGTATCTATTTTATTTTTAAAATTAGGGTACAATTTGGCCTTCATTTTTTATGATGTCAAAATCTTTGTTTCAACAAGACTTGATTTATATAGACTCATTCATAATTATTCAACTTATATAATGAAAATTTATTTTTCATCATGTTATTTTTAAGTGTAGAATTAAATCTAATGTGTAGATCTAAACTTTGTCCATTTCAGTAATTAGAACTTGCTCATCTTGATATATGCAACCTAATTTTAAAGAACATTATTGACTAACATTGTTAAAAAAACTTGCTAAGATAGTATTGTTCTCTTTTGGTCCAACCCTGTTACCAAATAGCAAAAAGAAAAAAGGAAAATGAATTTGAGTGGCATGGAAATATAAAAAATCATCATAACCATAATTCAACCATAGTAATTATAGTAGTTGTTGATATTTTTTATTATATATACTTTGCTTTGATTGGTTATGTTGATATTAATATTTGTATTCTCTTGCACTAATATGGAAAATTATGCAAATGTGGAATCTAGTTTACAAAACAACTTCTAGATTAGGAAACCAATTCTTATGATTTTTAATTATTTCTTTAATTTGTTTTGAAGGAGGAAGGAAGAAAATTACTTGACATACAAATTATACATAAAACTATTTTTCTTTAAAGGCATTTGTTGTTTATACAATTAAATGTGTTTTATGTTTTGCCAATCAATACTTGTGAATTGTTAATTTTACTTCAAACTTATAATTTTTTATATTAAAATAATGTCATAATTATGCATACCTTCAATATCAAAATTGTAGATTTTTTCATAAATATGATAAGAATGGAAAAATAACTAGATAATCAACTATAGAACAAAAGAACACACAAATAGACAAAACATAAAGTTATTTATTTATCCACTAGCATTTACATCCAATGTGAAAGGTTGGTTAATATTTTCACATAGGAACAATATCTTACCCTGAAGGCATGAATTCTAAGAAATATAAATATTTCTTTGTATAAATATAAGATAATAATATTCATTCCATTTTCTAAAGAACTCATAATATGAAAAGATAATCATGTAGGGATCCATATAATTGGAACTATAGTTAACATTTTCAATCATAATTTGGGATGACAGTTAAAAATCTTTCTTCAAGCTTATTTTATTATAAGTTGTCTTTTACTTTTGTCAATGAGAAACTTTCAATTGGTTTGCTTTTTAAACTTTGCATTACTCTTGACCAATAGAAAAATGATTTTGAATTGTTACAATATCCTTGAAGTATAGTAGCACTATATATTTATTGCATGATCAAATATTTCTAAGGTCTTTTCTTTTATAAAATGAATTCTATCAATTATTTTGTTAATTACAAGCACCCAAGAAAGGAGCATTGCCCTTACAGATTCATTGCCATGAGGATGTTAATGAAATAAAAACATAAACTAGTGTGTAGAGATTTAGAAAAAAGGTCACTAATCACATAGTGATTTATAATAAAGGCCACTAATCACACATAGTCATTTATAATAAAGATCATTAATCACACATAGTCAACAAATAAATCTTCTAGAAAATCATTAAGTGGATACATGATTTTAAAAGGCCAAAACCACATAGGTCAATAGAGACTACCAATAATACTCAACCAAAATTCCTTCCATTGAAACTTTTTAAATCTTCTTAGTACAAACAAGGCTTTCAAAAGACTTCATATGAATAATAATATCACTTTGAGGCAAATTCACCCACCTGTGGTAACAACTGTGATACCCCCAATATTATTAAATAATTTATTTTTTTTATGTGACAAACAATTAATGTATTTATCTCTCGGGCCGACTCTTTATTTTATTTTGTATATCCTATCAGCCTGTCAACACTTTTGTAATCCTTAGGGAAGCTCCCCTGAAGCCCTTTATAAGGCCAGTTTGTAGGTTGTTGTAGGCATGCAACTTGGATTACTTCATTTTACTACAAATTCTAGTTGAAGTTCAGTGTTGTTTGTCATTTTGAAAGTGAAATATATTCCCTAGTTGTCTTCTGCAATTCTTGAGGGTGGGGCTACACTTGATTTTATTAATTCATTAGTTGTGAAACAAAGAGGTTTGGCTACAAAGGCACATGTAGGATTCCAAGTCAATATAGCAGGAGGAAACCTCTTATCATGTGCCCATCTTGTCCCACAACTAAGCATTATCATGGGAAACCATACTGTGATAGATGACTTCTTTATAGTAGATTTGGATCACATTGAAGTCATATTAGGAATCTAGTGGATGGAAACTCTCAATGAGTACGCACAGGTTTTCAAATGGATGGATTTTAATTTGAATTGGATGAAAAGAAGGTGGTTCTAAGGGGAATGTCAAATGGAGGGCTACATGAAATCTTGATACAATAGATATAAGCCATTTTTTTACATGATGACATTATCTTGGTAGTATTTTGTTTGATCTCAACAAAATTGGTGAAGGGGAAATAGGCTAACTACTAAGATGATAAGGTTTAGGTAGTGTTGGATAAGCACAATACGGTCTTCACTAACATCCCTCCTAGCATATCTCTAGATAGGGGCTTTGAGCACACCACTAAGTTGGAGGAAGGAGCCAAAATTGTCATCACTACACCCTATTGTTAGAGTGGGGTTGTTAGTACACCAAAAGACCGATCTAGTAGTACCCATTACAACCACTCAACTTGTATTACATAGGAGGTGGTTAAGCCCTTATCATGAATCTCAAGGGGAGTGCTAAACATTTTTTTCCAACAATCTCCTCCTCAGCATTACCTGAGGGTCAGAGGATTCAAACCTCTAAGCAAGCTTTGATACCACTTGTTAGAGTGGGGTTTCAGTTATACCAAAAGATTGATATGTTAGCACTCGATACAACTACTCAACTTATAGTACATATGAGGCAGTTAATCCATCATCATGAATCCCAAGGAGAGTGCTAAACAATTTTGTCAACATCTACTGCCATTCTAAAATGTTTAAGGATGAGATAGAAAAGATGATCGAAGAACTCCTGGAAAAAGGATGAATGGGGCCTAGTTACATCTCCTTTGCATTGTCAGTGGTGTTGGTTAAGAAGAAGGATGTAACAATTTGAATGCATGTGGACTATTGTGCATTGGAGAATAAAACTATAAAAAATAGGTATCCCATTCCTAGAATCAATGATTTGTTGGATGATTTACAGAATACGATCTATCTTTCCAAAATAGATCTTCATTCTAGTTACCATAAGATTCACATGAGGGAGAGTGATGTGGATAAGAGTGTCTTATGTTGTCATTATTGTCATTATGAGTTCTTAGTCATGCCATTTGGTTTGACTAATGCTTCAGTAGCTCTCCAATCATGCATGAGCCACCTCTTTAACAAACAAACATAAAAATTCCTATTGGTATTTTTTCATGACATACTTATTTATATAAGACATGGGAGGAATATTTGAAGCATTTGGATGAAGTGCTTGGGATCATGGAGTCAAAATCACTATTTTCCAAGAGATCTAAATGTGAATTTGGAATGAAAGAGATATTGTATATAGGGCACATAAGTAGTGCTTGAGGGGTTTGGGTACATCAGGAAAAGATTCAAGCCATCTTAGATTGGTTGCCACCCAAGACTCTCTAATCTATGTGGATTCCTTGGGTTGTGTAGTTGTTATAGAAGATTCATGAAGGTGTTCTCTCAACTTAGTGCACCACTAACAAACCTAACGAAAAAGGGATCTTTATATTGGGATGAGAAAAACAACATATCCTTGTAAAGTTGAAGGAAGTCATGAGTTCATGTATGGTATCAGTTCTACCTAACCTCAGTTGACCCATCATCTTGTAATGTGATGCATCAGGAGAAGGTATCAAGGCAATATTGATGCGGGATCGTTACCCTATTGCATTCAAGAGTCAAAACCTATCAATACCAGATTGATTGTAATCCATCTATGACAAAGATATGCTCACCATCATACACAAATTTATAAAGTTTTGGCAGTATCTCATTTGTCCAAAATTTGTCAAATAGACAAATCCCAGTAGCTTGAGATATTTATTGGAGAAAAGAGATTGGAATGGATGACAAAAAAGGTGGGTGAGAAAAATCTAAGAATTTGACTTTGACATTGAGTATGTGAAGGAAGAAAATAATGTAGTGGTTGATGCTCTATCAAGAAGGCCTGCAATATGTTCTTTGTCCTAGATTTTATTAGACTAGAAGGAGCACCTATTGGCTGAATACTCCAAGATCATATTTTCATGTCAGTTGATGGATGGTCAAGCGCAAGATAATAGGTATAAGGTGATAGGAAAAATAATATACTACAAGGGTGGGATCTATTTTCTTTCCAAATCCAAAATAAAGGAGAGAATTTTGAAGGAGATGGACGACTCACCTTTGGCTAGACACATAAGATACCTAAAGACATACAAGAAGATTCAAGAATTATTTGCATGGAAGAACATCAATAATGATATCTTGTAGTATGTATAGGAATGTTCTACCTTCCAACAAAACAAATCTAAGCACACTTTACCAATAGGGCTTCTTTAACTATTGCCAATCCTGACCAAAAGTGTCTGAATGTATCTCAATGGATTTCATCACTAGGCTACCTAAAGTTTAAGGAAAGGATTACATTTTTTCATGGTTGACCGTTTGACCAAGTATTCCCATTTATGTACAATCCCTACTACCTAAAGTTTAAGGAAAGGATTACATTTTTTCATGGTTGACCGTTTGACCAAGTATTCCCATTTATGTACAATCCCTACTAGATACCAAACATCTCAAGTGGTAGAGTTATTCTTTCATGAGGTTTTTCGCTTACATGGTCTCCTACAAAATATAGTAAGTGATAGAGATAGCCATTTTATTAGTACTTTTTTAATGGACTTATTTGGACTAGCAAGGACAGAGTTTTCCCCAAGTATTTGTTACCATCCACAGTCAAATGGATAGCTAGAGATTGTGAGAAAATGGTTGGAGGGATACCTAAGGAACTATTTTTTGGCTCAACAAAAGACATCAGTTCATTGGCTACATTTGGGTGAGCATTGTTACAATAATAACTATCACATGTAAATAGGCATGACACCCTTCAAATAATTGTATGGTTAAAAACCTTCATTGTTTATAGATCTAGCATTGGCCAACAGTCATGCATTGAGGGCTAAAGATTAGGTACAAAAGAGTTTAGATATCATGAGATCTCTCAAGGAATATTTACAGAGGGCTCAAAACTAACAGAAGATGTACGCTGACTGATGCTAGGTGGAGAGAAGTTTTGACATTAGTGATCTGGTATACCTTAGGCTTCAACCATATAGATAATCCTCCCTGAATTTGTGTGGTAAGGAGAAGTTAAAATCATGCTTCTATGGAACATACATAATGGTTTGAAGGGTAGGAGAAGTATCCTACAAATTGGATATTTCTAAAGGGACTCGAGTCCATAATGTTTCTCATGTGTCATGTTTGAAGAAGGTAGTTGGACAACATGTCATAGTGTCAAAGGAATTACCTCCCATATATGAAAAGGGGAAATTAATTCTAGAGCTAGCTGATATTATAGATGTACAAGAAAAGATACTCAAGTCTTGCATCATTAAGGATTATCTAGTATGATGGAAAGATCTTTTGGTTCGAGATTCCACCTAGGAAGGTGAGATAATTCTAGAGCATCCAAGTCTTCAATTTCTTGAGGGAAAGAAATTATTGGGCCTAGAGGACTGTGATATCCCCAAAACTATTACATAATAATTTATGTATTGTTCCTATGCGTATAAAAAATAAGTATGGTGGGAAAGACCATAATATAGATATTATGCATACAAAGGAAGGCAAAAGGTAATATACGATGGTGTGAGTTGAGGTAGTCTATATGTTAGAATGGAGGGGTCAAATCCATACGGTGGAGAGAATATCTTAGCATATAGTCATAGTGGTGATTGGTGTAAGGGTATGGTAGTGAATGTAGTGATGTATAATTTGGAAAATCAAGGTCATATAGTAATGTGGGTATTGTATGGAGTTGGAAGGAGTGTGGTAGAGAAGTACAAGGAGATGGGACATTCAAGATGGAGAGAGAATGGTTGTGTGTATAATGAAGTTGGAGAGAACAATAGAGGGAGTGTGGTGGTGGAAACAATATGTCATACATAGAGATAAGGCATATAATGGAAAATATGGCTTGAAGTTGTAAAACTAAAAGGTTGTATAGTAGGAGTGTATTGATGTGATATTCAACTATGTAGAAACTACTATAAATCACTTAATTTAAGATATTCACCAAACACAAAAAAGTATGCCAAATATGGCTTGAAGTTGTACAACTAAAAGGTTGTATAGTAGGAGTGTATTGATGTGATATTCAACTATGTGGAAACTACTATAAATCACTTAATTTAAGATATTCACCAAACACAAAAAAGTATGCCAAAAATAACGATTTGACAAATTATAGCCGAAACATAGTATTATATAGAAAACAAAGATGACACTCAGACTTGTTAGATCCAAGCAAGCATTACAGAGGATGAAATAAGATGAGGGTTAAATCCTACTAAAATCATGATAGCTAACTAGGAAAGATATTACACTTTTGAAATGGAAAATAATACTGAACTCACACTAGAATTTTAATACAAAGAAACAATCCAAATTACATGCCTACAACAACCTACAAACTAACCTTATAAAGGGCTTCAAAGAAGCTTCCTAAAGGATTAAAAAGGGCTGAAAAATTGACATGGTATACATAATTAAAATAAAGAGTGGGCCTTAGAGATAAATACATTGGTTGTCATCCACATAGCAAAAATTATTATTTAATATTATTGGGAATATCAGTCTCCTCTTGGCCCAAAAATTGGTTTCCCTCAAGTAATTATAGACCTAGATGCTCCATAATTTTCTTGCCTTCCTAGGTGGCATTCTCAACTAGAAGGTCCTTCCATCTTATTCTTCTATTGGGATGATCATACATATATTTCA
This sequence comes from Cupressus sempervirens, assembly GCA_028749045.1. Lineage (NCBI taxonomy): Eukaryota > Viridiplantae > Streptophyta > Pinopsida > Cupressales > Cupressaceae > Cupressus > Cupressus sempervirens. The sequence continues at coordinate 209,360,319 of CM053792.1, forward strand.
CTTGTGTGTGAGATCAGTCATTTTTCATCATTTATGCAATGTTCTCATATCACTTAGTACTTGCAAAAGTACCTTTAGCTTAAGAGACCAACAAGTAGAGACATTGTACACAATAGGAAGCCTAAGGCTAGATAGAAAGGAAGTTAGAGGCCACATGGTAACAAGTTTTAGGTTGCACCAAAGGAAGATGGAATAAAGAAGGTGCCATACGGAGTTTGGATCTACTATCCAAAAAGTATATAGTGAATTGCAACATTATGTGTCAGATAAGATAATATTAGAACACTAATTTCATAGGATATATGCCAAACAAGAATAGATGTAAGAGATAATTATACAATATAACTCCAATGACACAAGGTATATTAATCTCCAAATGATAGTACTTGATTACATATGTGCATTGAACAAGATCTGAGTAGATATAGAATAGTTGCCAAATGATGATAATTACCAAATCTCACACACAAGTGAAATATCCAAATAATATCTCCATCAAAAGAATAGGGTGGTGCTAAACAACCAAAACTGCAATAGGTAGAGTAGGGAGGATATTCCACCTCCAAAACTATGCTCAATGATCCCTCAACCTTTAGCTTCTAAAAATACAAAGAAAAGTCAAATCCAATCCATGATGAATTGCAATGCCCAACCATCACCTTATAAAGGCCTCCAAGAAAAATCTAGAGACTTACAAGTACATGTCAACAATATTATTTATTTTATTATTTTATTAATTTATGCCCCATATTTATTAATTGATTAAAGGTTCTTTATTATTTAATTTTATGCTAGGGACCAATTAATTGATTAATTATTACATTAAAATTGGGGAAATCACAAATCCTCACTACCTAAAGATTTCTTGCCCTCAAGAAATCCATAATTTAATGAAAGGCCATTAGCTCCAAGGTTTCAAACTAATTGTGTTGTAGAATGAATTCATTGGCATTGTAAGGAAACTTGCAAGAAAGAATATAACTGTTTCCACATAACCCATAATAGATCTGAAATAAATATGTAATTAAAATCCACATGCAAGAGAATAGACAACACACCCACAAAAATTTGTGACACAAGATATACCCTAGGAAATCCTTAGTGAGGGAAAAATCCAGCCTCCAAAAGCATCCATCACTATTTATTATTCAACAAAAATACCATTGCAATAAAACCATGGAAGCCTTCAATGCCATAGCCACAACCAAGCAATCCATGTAAAAAAAAATGAACCCATACATCCCATGCCATGCTTCCAACCTTCACAAATGCTCCCTTGGCTAACTTGTCAAGCCTTGTCCTGCTCAACTCTTGCCTTTTTGCCTTCTATCTTCTCCTACCAACAACTACCCTTGTGGCTACTTATATAGTAGCAAGTCCCACAAAACCACCAAGTGGTATTACATAAACCATGTGCTACCTAACCCATTGACCCCACATTTAATATTGAAAATTTAATTATTTTCCCCAATATTAAATAGTTACATGAAATATTATCACAATGTTATAATACAACTCATCAAGTATATCCCATGGGAATATTTACATGTTGCATATCCATCTAGGTGCAACATTACATAATAAAATAAAACAATACAATATAACAATATTATGCACTGTGTGTAACACCCATTATCTCAATAGACATTAATATTCTCTTGTAACACATTGTCATCAAACTTCCACTACACCACTCTATCATAATCATGCTTGAGTTTGTAGTCACCCATATCCCAAAGATTCCAATCACAAAATACATAATTGACATGAGGATCATTAAACTCATATGGAGCACTATAGTATAGGTAGAGTCTATTTCTCTCACCACGAAGTCCCTCATAAGAAATTATTGTAGTTATTACCATTAGAGGATAGAATCTAGAATAAATTGATGGTAGCAATTGTTCATGTTGGTGTTTTCAAACTACCAAGTTTCTCTAAACCCAATGCCCAGATGCATAAGATTAAAAAAAGCCTAAGAAATAGCTAGATCCCATATTCAATAGGATTAATCTTAGATCTAAACCAACTTCAATAGAGTACATACACTCTCTACACTTTAGGCTCTGTAAGGCCAAGGTAGGTGCACCTTAGGGATTGAAATGAGTAGTTATTTGATTTCTTCTTCAAAACTAATTTGATCACACTCTTATTTTTAGATCTATCCCCTATAGCATAAAATGGTCAACAATCATCTTGCATAAGGGTAAATGACTCCTTGATTATAGTAGCTAACTATACCTTAGAGGAAAGCTATTACAAACAAGTAATGACCAATAGTTTGATTCTTCATTATATAAATTAAATATTGATTTAATTTTAAATGTACTTTTTGCAACCACATGAACTTGTCAATTTGCATCTGAATTGATGATCAATGCCTTATCCATTACTAGACAGAGTCACACTAGTAAATATTGATTTATTTAATTGACTTGTAATTAATTGATCAGTCGTCAACCTTACACTCCATTCTTATGATATCCCTCTCATATACCTAGAAGCCCTATCAATTTATGGAAGCATTTACTTAATTACTTGAATTAAAAGAAATAATTAATTAAGATGCGACCTATCCCAACTGCATTACATTGCATGGAATTTACTCATTCAATCCCAAAATAACAAGCATATGAAAATGAAGACATAATTTAGAGACACAAATATTAAAAATTCCCTCTTTGTATTAATATTCCTTGAAAATAATACATCACTACTATAAACTCAAGAATAAATCAAGGCATGACATAACTATCATTCAAGGTTCATTTGTATTCTTAGATTGAAAATTTAAAACAATGAACAATTGACACAAAAAATGGACCAAATGCAAATAGCATAAACACTAAAAATTATATAGACTTTGGACCCTCACTCCACATCTTGGAAATTCTTTTATAGGAAGGATTACGAAAGCATTCAGATGGGAGGACACATGTCAAAACTTCATTGGAAAGAAAATACAAAGATATTTAATATACAATTATATTACAAACATTCTTTGTACTTTTATATGAATTTAGAATGCAATTGCAAACCTAGCATGTGGTACTTTTTGCAAATATCTTGAGCATATTTATGTTGGTCTTTAACATCATGTCATTTTCCTTACCTTTTCTTTATCTTTTGTCTCATCTGCCTTCAATTGCATCTTTGAGTTGCTTAGTCACTATTACCAGATGGTATAGATTTTATATCTATTATCACTTCCTAGATAGAAATATATGTGTCTACATCAAGTCAGATGACATCTCTAACTACATTCAACTCTTCAAGGTGTTTTCTCTATTTACCATCTATTATATCTATTAAATCATATACTGCTACCACACTTACTTCATCATTATCATATGACAAGAATCTGGGATGATTCAAGACACTGCCAAAAGAAGATGACCACTCCATCCGGTCCTTAACTCCTCCATCACCATCCAAAATTATGGACACAAAATTGGGTGTTCCTATGGAAATTGCTTTCATTTTATTCTGAATCAATTATAATTTTCTAGCAAAGAAGCCATTCAGATCCTTTATTTATCATCTTCCTGGTATTTATAATCATTACCTTTGGAAAATATTTATTTTGTGCTAACAGAGGTACAAAATTATCAAAAATTGGTGTAAGGACCCCATGTGGTAAAAAGAGGAGATAACAGAGAAACTGCCTTTGAACACTTGTACTCGGACCCCTACAAAATAAGATAATTACTATGCACATTTTGTGATACCAGTTTCAATGCAATTTATCTTGTGAGCCAGAAAGTTCTTGATAGTTCTAATTTCAATCTCCTTGTTGGAATCCAAATCTTCCTCATCAACTATCATAGCTTGACTTGATGCTCCTTCTATCTTAGATGCTTGGCCCTCTATTTGGATTCCCTTGTCTTCAATTTCTATAGTTAATCTAGTAGTGTTCTTTAAAACAACTATTTTATTTTCCAACTAAAGGTCCTTCCATTCTAGGACATATGTCTTTTTCATTTCCTCCTCATAATGTCTCCTTGTTTTAATATACCATTGATAGGCTCCTTCTAGTTGTTCCTCTAGTACATCTATCCTATTTTTACCCATCATTGTTGTTGAATTCTATAGTCCATATATTTGGCTATTGGAAATAGAATTCACATTCTAGAATATAACATTCCCCTTTGGGGATTCTTTAATTACCATAAGAGTAGGCTTCTAGTTTTCTAGAGCTAATCTCTATATTTCCATAGTTTGGGCATCAATGTTATACCCAAACCCTCTCAATTATCCCATCTAGTTTTTATCTTCAAAAGATATTGTTCTTTCTTGTCTTCTCATTTGATCCAATAGAAATGAAAAGATAATATCCCATCTTGGGAAGACAATCATACCACTCCTCTGCACTAGTTCTCTGGCTTCTTTCACATAGAGGGTTTCACTAGTGAGGTCATTGTCCTATAGTTTCTGAACCATCTTAGCAACCACTTCATCTGAGTCACATGGCTTAATTTATAGGTATAGCTCATTCTATTTCAATTTAAATAGAAAACCCTTGAATATCTCTGTTTTGATGAAGTTATTGTCACTCATGAATTCATTTGTGTCTATGATCCTGTCATCAAGTATTTGAGCTTGGAGCTCTATTTTCTTGCCCTTCTTCTCATCTTCAGTGGCTTGATTTATTAGGAAATTTCTTCTCATGGTATCAAAATATTGGCTACCCCTTGGAAGAATTTGTAAGGCCTTTTGAGTAGCCTTTGGTGGAATCTCCACCATTTTTTGCTTCTTATTTCTCTGTTCTACCCACTCTAAAATCTTAGGTTGATCTTCTTCATCATCAATGACTTCAACCATGATATCTTCATTAGAATAATTAGGGTCAACTCTTTTTTTTTTTTTGGGAACTTGTGCTAATATTTGATCAAAATCCTTAACACATTTTTCCAATCTGGCCTAGTAATCCATCTTAGGATAAAATCCCTTGAAAGATGAATCTTCCTTCCTCATCCCTTGCTCAAAATCTACTACATCCCTAAATTTTATCATTCTTTCCCTATTAAAATTTTCATCTAGTCTATCAACAATGATATCTTCCTCCCATAGGCATTTTGTTGGAGGCAAGGTATTAATTCCTCATGTTCTTAAAATCATTCTTGACTACATTGTTGGGGTCATAAATTCTAGCAAGGGCTACTAGTAATTTGTATTCCCTAAGGAAAGCATCAATTTCTTAAATTGCATTCTTTCCTATCTCAAAATCTCCTACTTTGGTACACCTACATACGAAAGTGCCCTTCTTGACTTGTTTTCCTAAGTATTCCATGTTTAATAAATTTAATTGCTAGAATATTTATATAATTCCTAACCTCTTTGGCACAAATTTTGGAAGAAGATGAGGGGGTGGGAGCAACCAAAAACCCTAATAATAGTATAGTCTTCAAAAATAAAAATACTACCCCAATTATGTCCTATCTATTTTCCCACATCAAAACATAAATTTGGCTTAATTATCTTCTTCAAAATATGTAGTATTTTTTCATTAACATATCCTATCATCTTTAACACAACATGTACAAAGTTATTATAGAAAGAAATAGAATTAGAATAAGGGTAGAATCTTTTCCATACCCTCATCTGTCTCTGCACAAACAATCTTTCTCCACACTCTTTTGTGCACTCAAAGAAACTTTGATAAAAAAGATCTACATTTCTGAACAATATCAAATGCATGAGCATGGAGTAGTGAAAGAACCTAAAATTCTCCAAATTTCCCTCTTGGGCAGAAACAATCTCATCATGGATCTTAGAGATGATGTATTCTAAAAAATCATATCCCACATTTGTGTTGGGATCCTAAATGTTCAGTGCCATGACATCATACACACCAATAGCATACACAGTTCCATCTGAACCTAGGACTTTGTTCAAAGAAAAACCAATATTTTTCATATACCTCTAAAATTACTCAAGAGGCATGATTCCATCCACTTTCTTTTTCTTTATTATTTCCCCCTTCTCTTTGTGTATTTGAGGGATGTGCCTTGTCACAACCCTACCCATGTAGAAATTCTTATAGCTTTTAAAGTTCTCATTAAATTTTTCTATGTCAATTGGTAGTGACATATGGCCTCCTGAGTCAAATGCCTCAATGAATGTCTCCTTGTCCAATGCCAAGAAGATACTTATATTCTTCCTATGAAAAGAGTTACCGATTGGGTTATAACTTTTTATTAGTGCCTTCACTAGGTCAATGTCTACAAAAATCATTGGCATGATAAAATTTCCTAGATTCTTGGCCCAAGGGTTACATATTGATAATTTATTTGTCCTATTCTTATAAAAATACTAGAATAGTTCACTACCATTTCTGTCAAGCACCTCTGCATCTTTGCAAAATACATAGGGATCTTTGAAGGCATGGTTATTTGTAGCTTGTGCATTTGAAGAACTAGGTAGAATTTACATCTATTCATCTACGAATGGGCTAGATCTCTTCCCTTTTGAGGTAAATTCTTCAATTATGACATGTGCTATTAGTTCTCCTTCCTTTTGCACCCTTTTTGCAAAATAATCTCAAGTATTCATAATGTTGGATGCTGGAGATCTTCTTGAATTCACTCTACAACTCTATCTCTGCTATGAAAACTTCAAACAATCATGCAACTTGTAATGAAAATATCCATGCTTCTTAGAATTTATCTATCTCTGCAAAATGGAGCATGGAATTAATGGATTTAAAACCTGCATGCTTGAAATCCTTGAAAGGCTAGAGGCATTTTCACTTTTTCAAATTTCTATGCATCTAGATCATATTTTTCTTCTAGCTTAGACATGGCCATTGAAAATTGTTTTATGCATTTAAAACTAAGAGTCGTGATCATGAAAAGACCTCCTTGTTACATCTTTTATGTAGTTTTCTTTCTTTCCTTATCCCCAACTATGACCATGCAAAGAATGCTATCTCTATTGTTCCACAACTCTGCTTCCCTTTTCCTTAACTACTATGTCTAGCCTGTGACGTTGTGCTTTCTCTTGTTTGCTACTTCAAAAATTCATTTCTTTATTGACCACATGGGCTTACAAAATTGCTTTCTCTTTATTTCATGATTTATCACTGCTTTACAACTATTTCTCACTTACATTTACTCATTGCTGCGACCGAATGATTACCATCAAACTCACTACTTCACATCTTCACCATAGTTTATGACTTAACATTTATTTTACATGTGATGTTGTGATGCTTTAGATATTGTGTCAACTCTTCACAACTACCAAATACAAATCCATTCACAATCATGAGATGTTGTGATCATTGTCTTGTCTGATTGTTACTTCTTTTCGCAACTTCACAACTAAAATATAAACTACTATTGAATCCTTGTGATATTGCGACTGCTTATAATCTTAACTGCCATGATCACTTTCTATACCTTTGCAACTTAATATTTCTCTATAACTCAGATACTTGTGATGGTGCAATGATTATTTCCTTTAGCCATCAAATTATTTTCATAGTTTTGCAACTCAAAACCATTATTCTTATCTTAATCGTATGATGCTGTGACTTCTTTCATCTTGATTATTTTCTCATTCATCATTGCTTCACAAATTGAAATCCTTTCAATGCTTTCTGACCTATGATAGTGCCATAAGCATTTAATATTAACCTTTTCATGCCATCACAACTTTTCAACTTGAATCCTTAACACATTTCTTAAGCTTGCAAAGGCATGATTATATGCTTTTTCCACTTTGTTGCCTTATCTTCGGGTTACCTTTAATCACTTGTGCAGATGTGATAACCACTTAACTTCATTTATGATTTGATGGCTAGAAAAAGAGTGCATCATAGAATGTAATAGGCATGTAGGGATATGTCATCATTCTAGAGGCTTTCTTCAAAAAAAATTTGTCCTTTCACACTTAGGCCCGAAACACAATTATGGCTATTTTATCCTTGTTAGCAAGTCCTCGCCACATGTCACACATCCATGTCTTTAAGGCCTTGAAACCAAACTGTGACATTATGCCTACAACAATGCAATTCTTCTTTGTTACTACTTTATAACTGTAAACTTTGACATGTCTTTTATCCCAGTGATATTGTGATAACCATCTTATTGACTTCTTCCTTCTACTTGCACCATCGCAACTTAAAATCCTTTAAGTCATAACTAATCCACGATCAAGCAATTTACAATGAGTCGCTCCTTCATATCATGAACCTAAATTCTAGCATTAACCTATATGATGTTTTAATGATCATTTTGAAAATCATTTCACTACTTTACAACCACTTCAATAGCTAAACCTTAAACTAGAGTGAAAAGGTGATTGAAAGGATTATGCACCATCGTAGTTTGAAATACTCATAAATATATTGACGTAAAATATAAAAATGATTAAAAGACTTAGGGATATTGACGAATAAGAAAAATTTGACATGTCCCTATTTTATAATTGAATGACAATTTATGAACATTTCACCAAAAATAAGACAAGACTTATTTTCCCTAGGCTTTTTTATGAGGGAAAACAAATTTTTAGAAACCCTAAGCAACCTAAACATCATTTCTTCCTAATTTTCATACAATATCACAAATTTTTTGCTGGGTGAAAATTCAAGCCATTAGTGGCTCTATCTGGGGATGATGGATAACTTGTATCCATGCAAGGATTCAAAATATCTAGGTTAAGCTGACCACATACATGACAATAACTTTGACAAATCTGAGAGAGCAACCCACACACAACTGAAACAACATGTATGTATAGAAGGACACATATATTTCAAATAATTTACACAATATATAGACCTAACTACTATTCATGGAAAATTATGTATTTTAACAAAAATACCTCTTCAAGAAGTGCCCAGGATTTGGTAGCTCAAGAATATCACTAGATAATTCTTTAAGAAATATGAATCTTCACCTTTATTACCATGGATTAAATAAGGACCAAGCCAAATGGGATCAAATTTACTATGCTTTCCCTTATCTTCTGATCGAGCATTCCATAATATTACCAAATCATCATGCTGAAACTTCCTATTTGATGCTCTCTTGTCATAGAAATACTTCATCTGTGCTTGTAACTTTGTATTCTGTGTAGAAGCATCCTTTCTTTTTTCATCCAATTGTAAGATATCATCTGTTCTCACTTGCATATCATCAACAATATCTTCATCATAAAATTGGATGAACCTATACATCTCATTCAGGTTGTTCTGAGGTAACCTTGCCTAGATCCCATACACTAAATCAAAAGGGGCACAACCAATAGCCTTTTTCACTGTAACCCTATCTTCCCATAGTGAAAGAGGCAATTTAGAATCCCAGGATTTCTTTTTTTCTCCTAAAATCCTCTTGATAATCTTGAGAAATATTTTATTGCTATATTCAGCCTAACCATTTCCCTAAGGATGATAAGGCGATGATGTAGATCTAATAATAACATATTTCTTGCAAAAAAACTTGTATTCCTCTAATCTAAAACACATGGCATTATCAGTGACAAGTTTTTCTAGGCATCCAAATTTGATAATGATATTATTCAATATGAAATTTATTTCCACCTTACTTGTTGCATTCCTAGTAGGAATAACTTCTGCCCATTTTGTGAAGTACTTAGTGGCAACCAAAATACAAGAATGCCCTCCACTAGACTTATTTGAGATTTCACCAATGAAATCAATACCCCACTACTAGAAAGGTGCTTGTACCTCCACTGGTCTCAATGGTAGATTCCCAAAAAAAATTAATTTCCCACTAAATCTCTAACATGCATCACACTTTTTTACCAGTTCTTGTGCATCTTTGAATAGTGTAGACCACCAGAAGCTAGACCTAAGGACTTTGTGGGCTATTGCTTTCACCATATAATGACCCCCACAAACTCCTTCGTGCATGTCACTCAAGATTTTCTTTGGATCTTCTTTATTTACACATTTTAGGAGAATACCTTCCATATCTCTCCACCACAACTAACCTCTCACAATAATATATTTGATGGCCTACAACTTCAAATCCCTCTTTTGATTATCAATAAGTCTTGATGGAGCTTTCATATACTATAAGTAGAAAATTACATACTTGTACCAATCAGAAGTATCCATATCACACAAACTACTGCTATAGTCATCATCAAGTTGATTAATCTGGTTTGCTTCAAGGTTAGCCTCTGCCATTATTTTAGCAAGGCCTTGACTTCTAACCAAATTGGTAATTTGAATATCAATGTTAAATTCTTGGATCCTATTGATCCATTTGTATCTTCTTCCTAAAACTTCCTATTGTTAGAAAATGTCCTTTACTACAACACTTGGAACAAATGCAATCACATAAGCTTCCATTAAGTAACATCTAAATGCCTTTACACCTTTGACCAATGCATAAGCCTTCTTCTCATGTATGTCATATTTAATTTCTGTAGCTTGCAACAATTTACTAAAAAATACAATTGGTTGTTCAAAACCATCCCCATTATCCTATGTGAAAAGATGCAAAAGAATATATATGCATAGGCTTTGTATAATTTGGAACTCTTAAAATAGGAGTATCTTTGATTTCTTGCTTTATCTTATGAAATTCCATGCTTGGTTCTCCATTCCATTTAATCTTTGAACCTTTGTTTAGCATCTTAGAAATGGGTTTACTTATTTCAGCAAAAATTGTAACAAATCTTCTAAGAAAAATTATTTTCCCAAAGAAAGACTAAATCCCCTTTACATTTTTAGGCTTTTGAATCTTTTCTATGGCTTCAACTCTCTCAAGATCTACTATGACTCCTTCCTTCCCAACCAAGTGGTCTAATAATGTACCCTCAGTAACAACAAATGCACACTTCCTAGGATTCAAAAGGATACCAAACATTAATGCTATGATTAATACCTTTTCAAGGTGCATGCAATGATCATTCTCATCCTTTACATAGGCTATTAATTCATCCTAATATACCACTAAGAATTTATTAATAATATTAGCAAAGACCACATCCATGTCTCTCTGAAGAGTGACACCAACATTGGTTAGGCCGAAAGGCATTCTGCTATAAACATAAGTACCCCAAGGTGTTGTAAATGTTATTTTGTATTGTTTTGTTTCTTTTACAACTACTTGGTTATAGCTTGAGAACCCATCCATCATTTCTTCTCCGATAACTCTCTATAACATTGCCTCCATATTAGGTAGAGTGTAGTTGTCTTTTAATGAAGATATGTTTAAGTTTTAGAAATCAACACATAGTTTGATATCTCTATTTTTCTTCCTAATAGGAACCAAATTTGACATCCAAGATGAATGCCTAATAGGCTTGATGATCCCAACATCTCTTAACGTTGTTAGTTCTTCCTGCATCTTGGTGCAAGCATAGGATTGATTGGTCTTTGCCTTTGTTTGGAAGGCTTTGCACCATCCTTCAAAGGAATTTATGTTGAAATAGATCTTCTCTATAAGCCATTAAATCATCATAGGACCAAGAAAATACATGTATAAATTTTCTTAATAAATCAATAAATCCTTGCCTAATCGTAGGGGCTAATCTTTTACCAATATATACCTTCTTAGGTGCTTCATTAGTCCCTAGATTCACTTCTTCTAGATCATTAACACTATATTCTTTATTTTCCACCTTATATCTATCATGACTATCAATGATAGTCTCCATAACAACCAACCCTTTTGGGATCTTGTTGGTTTTTAATTGTACAACTTGATGTCCAAATACAATTCCCTTATGATCAATATTCTCTACATAAGTTGCAAAATCAATTTCTTACCCCCAAAATTGGTCTTCACAATTTAGAAATCTTATTATAGCTTTATCTACTTCAAAGAATTTCCAATTTTGAATATTTTCAGGGACTAAGGGTCTAGTCTATACTTCCACTTCTGATAGACCAACAAATGTTACATCATTAGGCTTAATAGAAATATTTTCCAACAGATCCATCATCTTATTATTATTTCTATCCTTCCAAACTATCCCAAAAGCATCAAAATATTCAATCATATCCTAGACAACATTCATATATTGCTTCAATCTTTTGTTCTTTGAAACATATACTCCTCTAAGAGAAACAATTAGTTCAAAATCACCAATTACATGCAAGAATTTTATTTCATGTTTATGAGCTAATCTCAATCCTAGATATATTGCCTCATACTCTACTATGTTATTTGTTCATGGAAAAATCAAAGCAAAAGAGAACTTATAAGTGCAACCATTAGGAAAAATCAAAAGAATACCTGCTCTTGATCCTTCTTTGCAGTAGTCGTCCATAAGTCACCATTCTCTAATTTTGGGTCAACTTCCTTTGCAATGGGTGCCTTGATTTTATCTTTATTCAGTACCAAAACTTTAGCCCTAAAAGAATTTAGATCAGTATCTACAAAGCATGTCATATCATCCTCAACTTCTTTCTTAGTCATGTAGAGACTTTTGGGCTCTCTATTCACTTTCACCAACTTATCATCATTTTGAAAAGTTGCATGTGACAAATCATATTATAGACTTCCTCCCATTGTTGCACTACATTTTCTAGATAGTAACATGTCATATTGGGGTGGGATATCTACAACTAACAAACTCATGGTTTGTTCCTTTTCAAGCTAAGAAAGTAATTTATAAGGAATTGCATTTATTGTCCCTATCATAGTAACTTCCCTTTTATCCATATAAAAACACCTACCTTGAGGAGTATCCACTTTTAGTCCCAATTCCTTCATCACCTCAAAAGGCATTACTATATTAGATGCTCCAGAGTCAATCACACAATTCTTAAAAGTTTTTCCATTTACAATAATGCTTATGAAGAAAGGATCCACACTTCTTAAACATTGATTCACAAAATCATCTAAATAGAAGGGTGGAATTTGGGACACAACAACCTCAATTTCTAATTTCTTTTCAGGTTCAACAAGGATTTGATTTGTATTACAATCATGATTAACCTTAGTATCTACATCCTTGGCCCATGCTATGTCTTTTCTCTTATGCTCATGGATTGTTAACAACTCTGATAGAGGAATTTTTATTGTGATTTGCAACAACAATAAAATTATATCAATAGGAGGAGTAGTAGAATTATCAATTGGCATACCTTTTATCTCTTTTTTCTTGTCAGATGAACTTGGATTGTTCTATTTTTCTATTTCTCTCATACCTTTTATCTCCTTTCTCTTGTCAAATGAACTTGGATTGTTCTATTTTTTCTATTTCTCACTCACATTAGTGATAACTAATGATCCATTTTCCTTCTTATTGTCATTATTTTGAACTTTATAACCTTTTACAATATCTTCTTTCTTGGCTTCCCATTTGCTATTAACAATTTTAACCTTAATACTACTTTTTTCTTTTGGCTCACTGATCTCTATTTTTTTGGGATCATTCTTCTTGTTAAAAACACTAGACATATTATTTCCTTTAGCCTTGTGTATCCTACCTCTTTCTGTACTTGAGCAACCATGTGTGCAGTGATCTGAATAATTTCTTCTTCAGTTGGCATTCTCAAGGTCACTTTATTCTTTGATGACACCATATTACAAGTAGTATCCTCTTCTTCATCTTCATCTGAGAAGATTTGTTGATGCATTATAGTGCTAAAATGTCTTATGTCCTAAACATCATATTCATAATCATCACATTCAGAAGCATTATCATAATATTACCCAACCATATTGCATCCAACATCTTCAACACTGCCATCATAACTAGGTTGTTCTTTATTCTTTTCTTGATCAGGAGCAAAGGACAATGCAATAACACAATATTCTGGTGCATGTGGAAATTGAAAAATCATACACCATTGAGGGTCATGAACCATGTTGATAGATTTTTTTTGCAGAGGATCAAGTGTACTTTTTTCACTAGTATTCTTAGCAGGAGGAACACCAATCCTTCCATCTTTCCATTGAGTGGTATAGGGAAAATTTTGCATTCTATTTTCCTTGTTTTAATTATTGTTGAGTAGGTTTTTCTCGCTGGTATTGGGCTTATTCATATTGTATACTGATGGATTCATATTTTTGAGAAGATTCCAAACTTGACCATTGTATCCTCTTCAAGTTTCTTACCAACAACAGGTTTATCGCCTTCTTTATTACTATTCCTTGGATTAAACAATTTTGGGTCATCCCTTCTTCCCAACTTACCAAAGGCTCTTCTATTATTCTCATTATTTACAAACATCTTATAAGCATCTCTCAATATCCTAGGATCTTTGTCTCTGAGAGTATAAGCCATCTTACGCTCAAATGCATTGAAGTAAGTTGTGAGACACACATCTTCACATTGTCTCTTCATTTGGAATAATTTGTACATTCCCTTTTGAAACCTTACATTGAAATCAAAGGTTGACTCATTTGGGCTCCTTTTTTATATTATTGAAATCATTCAGCATAAAGCTAGCATTATTGTTGTCACCATATTGCTCCTTAAAAAGTTTCTCCAAATCATTGGACATGGATTGACAATGTTATTAGGCAGTCCCCTAAACCAATCCCTAACATCTTCAGCCAATGAATGTATAAAAAACTTCATTACTACAACCTCATGCTCTACTTAATAATAATTTAGCATGTTAGTGAACTTCCTATGGTGCTCTTCACTAGTTATTGCATTGTTTCCTAAAAATTTTATGACCTTATCTCTCAAATCATTTGAAATAGGATGGGGTAAGCCATGAATGCCTATAAATGATATTTTCTTGTATTCTTTCATATAAATGGGTCTTCTCTAAAAACTAGCAACATTTGATGTGCTTGGTCCAACAACTCAGGTTTGTACTAGGATTTTAAGTTGCTGAATTTGTTGAGCAATGGGTATTTGACTACTTGTAGCAAAAGATGTGGTAGGGATTGACTGAGATATGTTTTGGCTAGTCACTATTGGTCCACAAGTAGGGATAGAGGGCATGGCTTGTGAAGATAGGTTCATACAAGATGCTAAGGCAAAAGTGGATTTGATGAACTATATTTTCCTTCTAGTCTCATCTGTTTGGGCTTCATTTTCTACTTTCTCAAGCTCTTTGGCCAAAATATTCTCTTTATTTCTTGTCCTTTTCTAAATCTAAGTCAAGTTTTGACATGATAAGACTTACAAATTTATTGGGAAGGACTTGGGGCTAATTGATCTATATTCCTACAACCTTCTACTTTCCTTTATTAGGGTGTTTCATAATTAAGTCTATAACCTCAAGTTCAATAGGCTTGTAGGGTTAGATTTGTGAGATAATAGACTTCTCTTTCTTTTAAGAAGGCACTCCTGCTTGTGAATTTTTGATCTTAAATCATTATTGTCTCCAAAAACATGTGGGTGCAACTTAGAAGATCTCTCTTCTAGCTTTTTGTTTTGTTCCTATAAATCATTCATTCTCCTAAGTAGTCAATGAGAGTATGAGTAATCATAGTAATATGTTCCTTCTCCTTCTCCAAACATATGTGTTTGGCCTCTTCTTCAAAAACCCTTTTTTTAAGGATTTCCACTTCAGTAAGAAAGTGATCATGATTTTTGGTTGTTGGTTCTAATTCTACAAGGTCACTCAAATCAATGAGGTTTCCCTCAGTGAAAGGAACATGAAGAGGCTCATATCTACTTGATTGAACACTTCTAGGTCTAAGATGTTGATGTATTCCTCCTAGATCACTAGATCTAAAAGAAGTATCCCCCATAGATGCCACCATTTTGTCTTGATAGTGATGTTCTTCATGAAAATGTGTAACAAAAATATTTCCTAAAAGCATGATATTCTCAAATTTTGAGCTATGGGATATGACTTCTTTGTAAACTATAGGCTAGAACAAGAAATTATCTCTAGGTTTCCAAGCATAATTGCTTTCTCCTTTCTTCTTACACTAGTTCTTTTACCACTTTTTTGTAACTCTATATACAAAGGGACATCTAGGTTTTCCCTCAAATATGCTCTCATATTCTTTCTCTTATCAACCATTCTTCACTTTATTAAAAGCACTAGTTAACAAAAGCTAAGATTGAGTCTTCACCCACTAGGGGGAAAAAAAATTATATAATGGCTAAAGGATATTAAATACATGGGAAAAGTACTTTTCAAAATAGCTCTGACAAAGCAACCCAACCTAGATGATTTTAATATTGAATACTTCATGATTGCAACTCTATTTAGAAAATAAGGCACTTGCAAGCACATTACACATCATATGACTTCTGTGGTATTGGGATATTTATAAATCCTCAAGGTTTGTCTCTCAAAATGATCCAATGCCAAAGCATGGGTTTGCAAGATAAAAAATATATGACTATAGATATGTGACTCATAGTAGAGATTCCAACATTTTAGAGTTCATTTCTTTCATAGGCTCCCCAACAGAGTCACCATTTTTTTGGTCTTTTAAAACTACCAAGTTTCTCTAAACCCAATACTGGGATGCAAAAGATAAAATCAAGCCTAAGAACTAGCTATATCCCATATTCAGTAGGATTAATCTCAGATTTGGACCAACTTCAATAGAGTATAGAGACTCTCTACACTTTAGGCTTTGTAGGGCCAAGGCAAGCACACCTCAGGGATGGAAATGACTAGTTATTTGATCTTCTTCTTCAAAACTCATTCAATCACACTCTTCTTTTCAGATCTATCCCCTACAGAAGAAAATGATCAGCCATCTTCTTGGATTTTTAAATGACTCCTTGATTACAATAGTTAACTATTACTCAGAGGAAAGCTATTACAAACAAGTAATGACCAATAGTTTGATTCTTCATTACATAAATTAAATATTGATTTAATTTTAAATGTGATTTGTGCAACCACACAAACTTGTAAATTTGCATCTAAATTGATGATTAGTGCTTTATCCATTTCTATAAAAAGTCACACCAATAAATATTGATCTATTTAATTAACTTACATTTAAATTCATCGGTTGCTAACCTACACTCCATTCTTATGATATCCCTCTCATATGTCTAGAAACCCTATCAATTTATGGAAGCATTTACTTAATTCCTTGAATTAAAATAAAAAATAAATTGACATGCAACCTATCCAAGCTACATTAAATTGCATGAACTTTTCTCATTGAATCCCAAAATAACAAGCATATGAAAATGGAGATAGAATTTAGAGACACAGATATTCAGAACTCCCTCCTTGGATTAATATTTCTTGAAAATAATACATCACTGGTATAAACTCAAGAATAACTCAAGACATGAAAATACTATCATTCAAGATTCATCTATATTCTTAGATTGCAAATTTAAAACAACATACAATTAACACAAAAACTAGACCGACTATAAATAATATAAACACTAAAATTTATACAAACTTCTAACCCTCACTCCACATCTTGGAAATCCTTTTATAGGAAGGATTGCAAAAAGGTTCAGGTGGGAGGAAACATGTCAAAATTTTATTGGAAAGAAAATAAAAATATATTTCATATACAATTACATTACAAACATTCCTTGTACTTTGATCAAAATTTAGGATGTAGTTGTAAAATTGGTAGGTGGCACTTTCTGTAGGTGTCTTGAGAAAATTTATGTTATTCTTTAACAACACGTTGCCTTCCTTACCTTTTCTTTATCTTTTTTTCTCTTTTGCCTTTAACTACATCTTGAGCTTCTTAGTCACTATCATCGGATGGTATAGATTTTATATCTGCTATCACTTCCCAGATAGTAATATATATGTCTACATTAGGCCAAGTGACATATATAATTGCATTCAACTCTTTAAGGTGTTTGCTCCATTTAGCATCTATTATAGCATTAACCTTTGTAGTTATCTTTGACATCTCAGCCTCTAATTTATATAGCATATCTATTCAATCATATACTACTACCATACTTGCTTCATCATTTTAGTCTACGAAGAATTTGGGATGATTCAAAATGTTGTCAAAAGAAGATGACCACTCCATTGAATCCTTAACTCATCCATCAATGTCCAAAATTATGGGTACAAAATTGGGTGTTCCTATGCCAATTGCTTTCATTTTATTATAAATCAATTGCAATTTTGCAGCAAAGAAGCCATTCAAATCCTTTACTTTATTATCATCTTCTTGGTATTTATAATCATTAAATTTGGAAGATCTTTCTTTTGTGCCAACAAAGGTACAAGATTATCAAAAAATGGAATGTAAGGACCCCATGTGGTAAAAAGAGGAGATAATAGAGCAACTTCCTCTGAACACTTGTACTCAACCCCTTGCAAAACAAAATAATTACTATGCACATTTTGTGATACCAGTTTTAATGCATTTATCTTGTGAGATAGAAAGTTCTTGATAGTTATAATTTCAATCTCCTTGCTAAACTCCAAATCTTCCGTATCAACTGTCATAGCTTGATTTGATGTTCCTTCTATCTCAAATGCTTTTCTCTATGTTTGGATGCCCTTGTCTTCAATTTTTGCAACCAATTTGGTAGTGTTCTTTAAAACAAATATTTCATTTTCCAACTAAAGTTTCTTCCATTCTAGGACATATGTCTTTTTTATTTCCTCCTCATAATTCCTCCTAGTTTTAATATACCACTCATAGGCTCCTTCTAGTTGTTCCTCTAGTACATCTATCCTTATTTTTCCCATCACTAATGTTGAATTCTACAGCTGATATATCTGGCTACTAGAAGTAGAATGCAAATTCCATAATATAGCATTCCCCCTTGGGGAATTTTTAATTTTTGTAAGAGTAGGCTTCTAGTTTTCTAGAGCTAAACTCCATATTTCCATAGTTTAGGAATTAATGTTATACGCAAAGACTCTCAATTCTCCCATTTGATTTTCATCTTCAAAAGATATTGTTCTTTCCTATATTCTCATCTAATCCAATAGAAATGAAGAGATAATATCCCATCCTAGGAAGATAGTTATACCACTCCTTTGCATTAGTTCTCTGGCTTCTTCCACATAGAGGGTTTCACTGGTGGGGTCATTTTCCTATAGTTTCTAAACCATCTCAGAAACTACTTCATCTTAGTCACATGGCTTCATTTATAGGGATAACTCATTCTATTTCAATTTAAATAGAAAACCCTTGAATTCCATTGTTTTGATGAATTTATCATCACTCATGAATTCATTTGCATCTATGATCCTATTATCAAGAATTTGACCTTAGAGTTCTAATTTCTTAGCCTTCTTCCCATCTTTAGTGGCTTGATTTATCAGGAGATTTCTTCTCATAGTATCAAAATACTGGCTACCCTTTGGAATAATTTGTATGACCTTCTAAGTGGACTTTGGTGGAATCTCCACCATTTTCTACTTCTTATTTCTCCATTCTACCCACTCTAAATTCTTAGGTTGATCTTCTTCATCATCACTGACTTCAACCATAATGTCTTCATCAAAATAATTAGGGTCAACTCTTCTTCTTATTTCTTTTCGAAGTTGTGTTTATATTTCATCAAAATCCTAAACACATTTGTTCAATCTGGTGTAGTGCTCCATCTTAGAATAAGATCCCCTAAAAGATGGATCTACCTTCCTTATCTCTTTCTCAAAAGCTACTACATCCCTGAATTTTATCATTCTTTCCCTACAAACATTTTCATCTAGTCTGTTAGCAATGATATCTTCCTCCCATAAGCATTTTGTTGGAGACAAGGTATAATTCCTCATGTTCTTAAAGGCATTCCTGACTACATTATCGGGGTCATAAATTCTAGTAGGGGCTACTGGCAATTTGTATTCCCTAAAGAAAGTGCCCTTCTTGAGAGTGCCCTTCTTGAATATTCTCCCTAAGTATTCCCTATTTAATGAAATCAATTGCCAGAATTTTTCTAAATTTCTTGACCTCTCTGGCACAAATTTTGGAAGAAGATGAGGGGGCTGGGAGCAACCAAAAACCCTAATAATAGTACAATCTTCAAAAATAAAAAAACTACCCCAATTATGTCCCATCTATTTTCTACCATCAAAACATACATTTGGCTTAATTACCTTCTTCACAACATGTGGTATTCTTTCATTATCAATTCATATCATCTTTAACATAAGGTGTATAAAGTCATTATAGAAAGAAATAACATTAGAATAAGGGTAGAATCTTTTCCATACCCTTGTCCATCTCTACATCGATAATCTTTCTCCCCACTCTTCTATGCACTCAAAGAAACTCTGATAAAAAAGATCTACATTTCTGAACAATATCAAATGCATTAGCATTGAGTAGTGAAACAACCTTAAATTCTTCAAATTTCCCTCCTTGGCAACAACAATCTCATCGTGGATCTTGGTGATGATGTATTCTACAAAATAGTATCCCACATTTGTGTTTGGATCTTGAATGTTCAGTACCATGACATAATGTGCACTAGTAGCATACATGGTTCCATTAGAACCTAGGACTTTGTTCAAAGAAAAATATAGTATTCTTCATATACCTTTTAAAGGAATCAAAAGGCATGATTCCATTCACTTCAATTTTCTTTTCTATTTCCCCTTTCTCTTTGTGTACTTGAGGGATGTGCCTTATCATAACACTATGCATGTAGAAATTCTTATGGTTTTTGAAGTTCTCATTAAATTTTTCTATGTCAATTGGCAATGACATAGGGCATCCCAAGTCAAATGCCTCAATGAATGTCTCCTTGTCTAGTGCTAGGAAGATACTTCTATCCTTCATATGAAAAGACTTACTGACTATTGAAATTTTTTAGAATAACTGAGAAGTGGGGATGAATTAGTTATTCAAGGTCCTGATGTACTAAAAAATGTTTTCTTTTCTCAGCTTAGTGAACCTATAAAGCATTCATATACATCCAATCACTACAACTTGTAGCTTGTTGTCAAATCAACCATGTAGAAATGTAAACATAAAACATCAACACATTTGACACAATGATTTAACGTTGAAACTCAATTTGAGAAAAACCACTAGTAACATGATACTCATTTCTCACTCTTCTAAAGTGATGCCCTATGATAGGTCAGCCCTATTAAAGGTTACAACACACACTATTAAATGTGACCTAGTTAAGGGATTTTATCACCTTGTTAAAAATGGGCCTTGTTAGAGGACTTTAAGCCATTCACTTGGAATGCCACCCTGTTAAAGGATTTTACCCTAACTGATACAATTGTTAGAGAGTAACACTTGAGCTTGATCTAATTTAACTTACAACCTCTCTTGTAGATTTTAGATCATAATTCAATCCTCAATTCTCTTTGCTTTCATTCTTTTTAGCTCTGATAGCTTGTTCTCCCTTCAAGAATATGTCTCATTAAGCCTTCTTGCTTGGTATGTCAGTTGAATCACCCTCTTGGTCACTTGACGAATTAGAATCCTTGTCCCTATTCTTTCCCAGTCTTCTTTGACCTTCTCAATATCTCCCCCTTGGCACTTTGCTTCATGACAAGACATTCCTTAAATATGAAATTAAAATACTTTTGTTGTTTTTTTCTCTATCATCCATTTTAGGGTTTTGATGGATTAGGTAGGATACAATGTATATATCCCATATCTTATATCTTCTAGAAACTTCTCCTAGAATCCAGTGGAATCTGCCTAAAAGTAGTTTACCTCAAATTTTGTGCCACTAGCTCATCGTCCTTATCTTTCACTTGGTTCACAAACTTCAAGAAAACAAACTTGTCAGCTTAGATTTGGTGAATCTTTGACTTTTCTAATAATGCAACAACTTGGCATTATTAATCTTATGATGCTCAAAACATACTGCATTGCTTGACATCAACTCTGAGTTCACTCGACTTCAACTATGATTTTCTAATGCTTAGCACCTATTGTGTTTTCTTGGCATCAACTATTTTACTTGACATACACTACAATTTTCTTTTACTTGGAATCAACTCATTTTCTACTCAGCTTGATCTAACTTTTCTTAGCACCTACTAACCAACTTGGTCAAGCTTGGTGGATAGTCTTTGAGTAACTTGTTCTTCTAATGTTTCTAAGTGTAACCAACCTTTGCAACCTTATGTAGATTATCAATACATCATATCATCATTGTCTTAACTAATCCTTGTACTTCATTACATAAGCATAACTCAACCTTTCCTCTAGGTGTTGTTACCTCTTATTGATCAAATCATCTTCATCAATCAACTAAGTGATAGTACTTGAGTCTTAAAAGCAATTGTCTTACTAGCAAATAGCAGGTTTGACATCGGGGATAGAACAATGATTGAAATACATTTTCTATCTCAACAATATCTCTTTTTCAATAATCTCTTTCAACAATCTCCCTCTTTGGCATTAATGGAAAACCAAACTAATTGACCAAGTCAGCTAGATGGTAAAATAACTTCTTCAACTAGACTAACTAGATTAAAATAGTAAGAAACTACCGAAAGGAAAACTTGTATCAAAATTGCTCCCTTTATTAGCAAATTCATTCTTCTAATTAGGTTACAAACTTCTTTCTTATGACTCTTGAGTTTCTTTCTTGTAAGTCCCTCTTATTAGGTAGATTAAGATTTCTCCTTCATTATACATGTGTTTACCTCTAATCAAAAACATTAGCATTTATCTCCCTATGAGATAACAATCTCTGGTATACTCTCCCCTTTCTGATCACTGGTATCTTTCTTTGATATTCTATCTGACTTTTTGATCAATGTCTCCCTCTTTATACTTGCTCCTTATTGGAACAAAACAAATTGTTGATCACTAGAATATCTCCCTCTTTGACAAAAATGCCAAAGAAATATCATCTTTACATCTTAACATGTAGATATAGACTTTTGCAATTTTAGCATCTTTGAATAATTTCTCCTTCTATCACCTTTCTTGTGATTGTTTTGAAGTTTTTAGCATTCTGATTACTTCAGTAAGCTCCTAAAGTAATATCCTCTGCATTAATTTGTAACATTTTGGCAATCAACTTGTTTGATGAGGGTAGTTCTCTTGTTACTTATATTTCCTTTAATAGGGGTATCACCCCTAATTTACCTCTTAGGTATTCATGTGCTTCCATAGGTAATGGTTTTGTGATGATGTCAGCAATCTACTCCTTTGTATTGACATATTCCATCTTCACCTCCTTATTTTCTACTAGCTCTCTCAAGTAACGATACTTTATTGTAATGTTCTTTGTCTTTGCATGCATCACTAGATTCTTTGATAAACTAATAGCATTGGTATTATTACAATAAAGTATCACTAGAGCTGTGATCTCTTCCTTCATTCCTTTGAGTAGTTGCTTGATCCATACAATGTTTGTGTAGTTTATAGCAGCAACAACATATTCAACTTCAATAGTAGACTATAATGTACAACTTTGTTTCTTACTAGTCCATGTAACTAGTCTCTTCCCTAAGAAAAGTGCTCCTCCCCTAGTTATTTTTTTGTCATCTATGTTACCAACCCAGTCACCATCATTGTAGGCTCTCAAGTCAAACTTTTCATCCTTCTTGTAATATAAGCCAAACTCCTCTGTACCTTTGAAGTATCTCATTATTCTTTTCATAGCCATTAAATGATTTTCCTTGGGATTTGCAAAAAATCTTACAACTATCCCTATAGCTAAAACAATATTAGGTTTACTATGTACAACATATTGCAACTTACCAATCATGGACCTATACATTGTTTGGTTTACCTCAGCTAAATCATCATTCTTGGACAATTTTAGTCTTGTTGTCATGGGTGTACTTAATGGTTTTGAATCCTCTAGTCCAAAAGCTTTTAATATTTATTTGGTGTACTTTGAATGAGTAATGTATATGTCATACTTCATTTGATGTACTTGCAGTCCTACAAAGAATTTGATTTCTCCAAACATTGACATTTCAAATTTATGGTTCATCTATTTTTTAAAATTGTTGCATAGAGCATCTTGTCCACCAAATATTGTGTCATCAACAAAGATTCCAGATAATAGAATACCTTTACCTTTTTTTTGGTTTTCATGTACAAATTTTTGTTATCATCTATTCTCTCAAATCCAATTTTCACAAGATACTTTTGAAGTCTCTCATAACATGCTCTTGGTGTTTTCTTTAAACCATATTGAGCTTTGTGTAGTTTGCATACCATGCCTTTATTGTTAACATCAACAAAACCTTCTGGTTGTTCTATGTAAACTTCTTCTTCTAGTATGCCATCAGAAATATAGATTTAACATCCATCTAGTAGACCTTAAATCCTTTGTAAGAAACATAATCAAGAAAAATTCTTACTCCTTCCAGTCTTGCAATAGGGGAAAATGTCTCCCCATAGTCAATTTCTTCCTCTTGTGCATATCCTTTGCAAACCAATCTTGCCTTATTTCTTGTGATTTCTCCATTTTCATATAACTTATTCCTAAGCACCCACTTGGATCCAGTCACATTTTTATCTTTTGGTCTAGGGACTAGACTCCAAGTTTTGTTCTTCTCTATCTACTCAATTTCTTCTTCCATGGCTTTGCACTAGTCATCATCTTCCAATGCATCTTTCATTGTCTTGGGCTCTTTTATACTTAGTAGACATGATTCACTTCTTAGTTTGTTTCTTGTCTTTGGCCTTGCATCTTTGTTTCTAATGATTTGATCAGTAGGATGATGTCTTCTAACATACTTGGATAGTCTTGGTTTAGTCCTAGTTTCCTCTATTTGTCTTTCAACTTCAGTATCACTATGTGCATCTCTATTAGGTATCTTAGAATCTCTTTCATGTGTATTGACCTTATAATCAAAATGTGTAATTTCTTCATTCTACAACTCGGCATCTAAATGTAACTCAGTTCCTAAATGCAACTCGACATTCATAAGGTGAGACTCAGTAGTTATTGAAACTTGTTTCCAACTTGATTTAAAACTTCTTCTTTTGCAAGCATTCCTTCATAAAAATATACAAATTATTTTTATAACTCTGGTTCTTTCATAGATTCCTCCTCATGTACTTCTATATACTCATCAAAATTTACATTTGCACTATCCACAATCTTGTTAGTTTTGTTTATTTAAATACTTATAAGCTTTACTTCTTATGGAGTAACCAAGGAATATGCCTTCTTGACTTTTTGCATCAAGTTTTCCATTTCTAAAATCCTTAAGAATGTAACATTTTCTTCTAAATACCTTAAAATATTTTACATTAGGTGGATATACATACCATAATTCAAAAGGTGTAAAATGTGTACCTTTCTTGACTTGTACTCAGTTCAGGGTATAGATAATTGTACTAACAACTTCTCTCCTATATTTCAAAGCAACATTCTTCTCCATCATGAGTGTTCTTGAAAAATCCATTATAGACTACTTTCTTCTTTCAGCTATTCCATTTTGTGGAGGTGTTCTAGATTCATTTGTCTTTCTTTTGATCCCTCTATAATTACAGACCATCTCAAATTTGTTTGATGTGAATTCTCCTCCTCTATCTGATCTCAAGCATTTCAAACTTTTTCTTGTTTCTTTTTCAACTCTAGCCAATTTCCACTTAAACATTTGAAAAGCATTATATTTTTTCCTTAAGAACATGACAATCATCATTCTAGAATAATCATCTACAAACAATATTCTGTACTTGTATCCCTTGTAGCTTTGCACATCAATTGGTCCATACAAGTTAGTATGAACAATCTCTAGTATCTCTTTATAGGTGTAGATTTTTCTTTTAAAACTTGACCTTGTCATAGCTGACATTGTTTGCATACTATATTTTTAGGCATTTTCAACTTAGGTTGACCTCAAACCTTTCTCATGTTACTGTTACTAATCAGGTTTTCAAAGTTAACATGACATAAACTTTTGTTCCATAGCCATACATCATCAAATTTTTTAGTAAGACAAGTAGCATCCTCTATATCAAGATAAAATAAATTGCTTCTATTTTGATCTCCTTTGCTTATCAATTTCCTATCTGTGTCATAGATATTGAAAATCTTGTTTTCAAATTCAACTCTACATCCCAGATTGCTTAATTGTGATACACTCAATAGATTATAATTTAGACCTTCAACTTAATAAGCATTATCACATGAGATCTTGTCTATGAGTTTAATGGAAACCTTTCTTTTTATCAGACATAGAGCATCATTACCAAATCTAACACTATTTCCATCATAATAGTTTAAGGTAATGAACATACTTTTATCTCCAGTATGTGATGTGAGCATCCACTATCAATGATCCATCTGTCATTTTTTTCACACATGTCACAAGTATAGTCACCTCATCTTCATCTAATTCATATTTCATTGCAACATAAACAACTTCATCATCATGTTCATTTGAATCATCCTCTTCAACAATGTAGCAATTTTTGCCTTTGTCTTTATAATCCTTGTTGTCTTCATTTCTTTTTCCTTTGAACTTGTCACCACCTCTATGCTTTTCTTCTCTAGACATCTAGAAAAAATATGACCTATTTCATTACAATTAGAAAAAATGATAGGCAACTTACCTTTGAATTTTCCTTTTCCTCTGTGAAATCGTCTTGCTAGTAGTGCTTCTAATTGTTCAACATCTTCCTCATCTATGTCATTGTCACTAGACACATGTTTTATCTTTCTTTTCTTCTTCTACTTCTTCTCATCATAATATTTTAATAGAAATTTAGCCTTGAAAGCTAATTCAAGACTCTCTGGTTTGTAATTGTCAAAGTTAAATAACTAAAAAGTAGTGAGTCTACCTACTAGACCATCAAGAGTTAGGTTGTTCCCTAGAATGCATCTCAATTCTTAGATTGTTGATACTCTAATGGAATAGACATGTAATAATGTTCTTAACACTTTTCTTAGAATGGTGTCACCATCTATTTGACCAGTTCCACCCTTAATTGCACTAACCACTATTATTATTCTAGCAACATAATGAGCAATGTTTTCACCCTCTTTCATTCTCATGTCATCAAACTTACCTCTCAGACTTTCATATTTGGCTCTTTGTATATTCTTGCCTCTTCCATAGATGGTGTGTAGGACATCCCACATCTTCTTTTTAGTTTCATAGCCTTTGATGTCATTAAACTAAGCATAGCTTAGTGCAAAGGAAATCTCCAACATTGTCTAATTGTGTTCCTTCTTTTTCATATCTTCAATAGTAGGAACTCCAATAGGGTCAACATGTTCTAATGTGATGGTGGATTGTGCATGATCTCCAATCCCTCTAAGATGTAGCTTCATCAAACTTTTCCATGCAAGAAAGTTGTCTCTATTTAGCTTTGGTACATCTCTCTTTGACATCTTGATCTTTGTGCTTCTAGTACTTTTAAACTAGTATTCCTTAGCAGATGGCTTTGATACCAATTATTGGAATTCTTTAGAATAATTGAGAGCGGGGGTGAATTAGTTATTCAAGGTCCTAATGTACTAATAAATTTTTTCTTTTCTCAGCTTAGTGAACCCATAAAGAATTCATATACATGTAATTACTAAAACTTGTAGCTTGTTATCAAATCAACCATGCAAAAATGTAAACATAAAACATTAACACATTTGACACAATGATTTAATGTGAAAACCCAATTTAGGAAAAACCACCAGTAACATGCTACTCATTTCTCACTCTTCTAAAGTGATGCCCTGTGAAAGGCCAACCCTATTAAAGGTTACAACACACACTATTTAATGTGACCTGGTTAAGGTATTTTATCACCCTATTAAAAGTGAGCATTTTTAGAGGACTTTAGGTCATTCACTTGGAATGTTAAAGGATTATCTAATGATTGTTAAGTCAACCTTAGTCCAAAGGATTTTACCCTAACTGATACAATTGTTAGAGAGTAATAGTAGAGCTTTATTTGATTTAACTTCAACCTCTCTTGTAGATTTTAGATCACAATCCAATCATCAATTCACTTAGCTTTCATTATTTGTATATCTAACAACTTGTTCTCCCTTCAAGCATATGTCTCCTTAAGCCTTATTTCTTGGTATGCCAATTCAATCACCCTCTTGGTTACTTGACAAAGAAGATTCCTTGTCTCTATTCTTTCCTAGTGTTCTCTAACATTTTCAATATCTCCCCCTTGGCACTTTGTTTCATGACCAAACATTCCTTAAATAAGAAATTAAAATACATTTTTCATTTTGTTCTCCATCCTCCATTTTAGGGTTTTGATAGATTAGGTAGGATATAATGTATCTACCTCATATCTTATCTCTTCTAGAACCTTCTCCTAGAATCCACTGGAATCCACCTAAAAATGGTTTACCTCAAATTTTGTGCCACCAACTCATCATCCTTATCTTCCACTTGGTTCAAAAAATTCAAGAAAATAATCCTGTTGGCTCAGATTTGGTGAATCTTTGACTTTTCTAATAATGCAGCATCTCAACATTATTAATCTTCTGATGCTCAACACATTGCATTGCTCAACATCAACTATGATTTACTGATACTCGACACCTATTGTGTTTGCTCGACATCAACTATTTTACTCAGTGTAGACTAGAATTTTCTTTTACTCAGCATCAATTGATTTTCTTCTTGGCTTGAACTAACATTGCTTGGCACCTACTAAGCAAATTGGTCAAGCCTGGTAGACAGTCTTTGAGTAACTTGTTCTTCTAAAGTTTCTAACTGTAACCAACCTTTACAACCTTAAGTATATTATTAATACATCATATCATCACCATCATAACTGATCCTTGCACTTCATTACATAAGCATAACTCAACCTTGTAAGAAATTTTCTTAGGGAAAAATTCACCCAAGACTAAGAAGCACAATGACTAGCACAAAAGACCAAATGAAGTATGATTAGAATAACTATATGATATTCAATTGATTTTTTTTGTATAGTACAACAGAGGTGCCTATATATAAAGGCCTCTAAGATACATCTAGAATGTTTCTAGAATGAACTAGGAGATAAGCATTACAACTAAACACATGCCCACCAGAAGTGAATTATCCTCCATTGTGCATGAATATATGTACATCAATGAGAGGATAATTATGACAAGGTGTCTCACATGTAGAGATGTTGTAGACACCATGTGCTAAATTAAAGTTGCTTACTCCTGTGATTTATGTTGGTTAATAGATTGTTCTTTAGATTCTGACTCTTAAATGCCCAAATTATGAACAATATCTTATTACAAACAGCTTCTGAAAAGACTAACTTTTCTCTAAATTAATAGATATAGCTCCCTATTGTGGATTTGCAATGAATTATTTTCTATTCCTAAAACTAATTTGGGGTGTGTTCTTGACCCGAGAATAGGAGAGGTAAAACAAATTCAGGCCTAAATAGGTTCTAACTTAGGGAAAAAGTGATTTCTGAAGAATTGATTAAGTTCATAAACCCACACATCTTATAGACTCATGAAGCTTAACAACTTAAAATAGGATAATAACTACTACTAAAATGATTCAACTAGAATATAAGCTATAGAGAAGGAAATGTTAACTAAAGGGAAAACATCTAAGAGATTTATCTTTGAACATGTAATGAAACTACTTATCACATCCATTCACTGCTTTCAAACAGGGGAATGAAACTCCATTCTTTCCTTGCTTCAATTTAGATAAAGGAGAAAACATATAATTAACAAGTAATAGAAATGGAATAGAAAATAGCTGATACAAAATACCATTCAATTGACTCTACAACATCAAGTACTTCACACCAACAATTCACTAATTTTTTATTAATCTTTCAATTTCATACATATATGATTTTGAGATGATTGTTACAATAGAAGTTTAATTGGTTCATCTCCTCAAAAGAATGCCAAATGGAAAGAAACTAGTTTATTGTATTACAATGATTACATAAAAAAGTGAAAAGGCGGCAGAATTTGAATCACTTTGCCTTCTTTCCCTTTTCATTTTTTTTTTCTATAGGCCTTCCTTAGCAGCAACAATGATTTGGATTAGCTCTTCATTCCTAGGCATGTGTATGTTGGTGTATCTCAAGAGCCACTTAGAATGCTCCTTGGCCAACTCCTTCACAACATTCAATTGATTTGGCAATTCCCTCGTGGCCACATGGATGCATCCACTAAGTTTTTAGAGTTCTGAAACTCTATTTTAATTACTGGAGGATGCATCCGTCAGACTATCTATGAGTTTGGAGAAATTCTCCTACATGATGGTTATTCCAATGAGTCCTTTCCCTTGGCCACTAGTCTACGAATTTTTATATAGTCTCCTCATTAGTTCAAAACCTTTGTCTTGGTTCTTCTTCACTTTATCCTCTGTCTCCTTAAGTCCTCTCTCTGCTAACAAGATCATTTTTTATTTTAACTGCATGCTCTGAAGCCATTTGAACAAAGGTTCATCTCCTTTTGGAAAGATCTTTTCTTCAATAGCTTCCTTTTCTTTTATTTGAATAATCATCTTCAGAAGAGAGATACAGTCATCACTCTTCACTATTTCTCTAGCCAAAGTATTGTTATTTGCCAAGATGTTATCCTTCTCTATTTCTAATCTTATGATAACATTGCCAATTTTCCCTATAATGGAGACTCCCTCTAATTTGAGCTTCCTAGTCTAGTCTTTACCAATTTGGCCAAAGTGGTTATCTTCCTAAAGTTGAGAGATAAGGGCTTGAACTTTAGTAGTAGTAGGATTTCTTGTTATTGATATTCTAAAGATAGTTGCCAATGGAGTGACCAATTGTCTAATAAATATGTTCAGCTCTTCTATCTCAACCTTCATCCTAATCTTTTACAATTGGAGGTTTTCCAATTGTCCTTTAATTACTTCATTGGTTGACTTCCACAAGCCAACCTTGGTGCCATGTTTGGTCTCTCCAAGATCCATCGAGTGCAAAGTGAAATCATTTGTGGTCATATCTTCCATTCATCCTTCTTTGGTGGGCTTCGTAATCTCCATTCTGAAGTGCTAGATGTAAGATCTTGTGTAAGGATAGACAATGTATTTTACTTCTTAACCTTACTCAAAGCAAACCCAGAGCAAATTGCAAGAGATAAGGCATCCTTGTTTGGAGCACCTTCATCCTTCCTCTTTCTCTTCTTCTCCAAAGTATCCTCCAACTAGGAATCTGTGCTTATCACCTTGAAGGCCATGCCAAGTGAGTCTATGCTAAACATCTTCTTCTTCATTGGAGTAATTGCCATTGCAGTTGAAGAGAAGAGCCTGAGAAATGAGATTGGAAGAACTCTAGAATTTCTCCACCTCTGAGGTTCTTTTATTTGTCTCATTAGATTCAGTAGATTCACTACTACTCTTCCCATCTCCCAAATCCACTATCTACACTGGAGGGCTACTTGGTTGCAAAAGTGCAGCACTTTCTTGTGGAACTAGGCTATGATGAGGTGAGGAGACTATGGAGACATGAGGAGAAGAAACTAGGGAAACATGAGGAGAGGGAACTACTATAATAACACTATCCTTTGGCTCCTCCATCTTCTTCTTCTCAACATCAGTTTGGGTTCCAATAACTGGGAGGGATCCATTATGAAAAGTCTTAGCCATGGGGATGTTCTTGTCTAGAGGTTGATCACCTCCTCTTGATGGTTGAGCTAGTCCTTGAGTAATGGCCAAAGTTACACCTATTGTATCACCTTGAGAGGAGGAAGGAGCTATAACTGCTAGAGAAGCTTGAGCTGATGTGCTTTTACTTCTACTCCTCTTTGTAGTAGTCCATTTGACCCACTTTCTAGTTCTTTTGATGATTTAGGCCATCATGATATCTAATTCATCATCAACATGCTCATAAGGCTTTGAACTAATAGGACTATCTCTTAACATAGTTAGATATGTATTACTGTACATATGTTTCCCATCATCCTCCAATCCTTGAACATCAAGGTTGATATTATATGTTTTTATTTTCCCCAATAATTCTCAATAGTGGTAATGTGTTTGATCACATGCCCAATCTGCAATACCTCCCTAGCATATCCGTTCGGATCAAACATAGGTCTCAAGACCTCATACATCTCCAATTTGTACCTCATCTTGAACACTTTAAGCATATTCTTTGCATTAGATTGGAACTCACAACTGAAAGCCCCTACTTTCATAGGGAACTCATATCCCTTCTTCTTCAAGCTCCCACTTAGTACATTCACCTAAATTGACTGCTTTACAATCTCTATCAGCACAATCATGTCATTTGGATACCTGGGTAGCTTCAAGGGGATTCCATCGAAAGCTACAAAGAAACAATATGAGAAAGATGAGAACTGGGTAAAATAACTTTCAAATTGGCTAATAGCCACCATTGCTTTTGGGTTGAATCTCCTCTCTAGGCATCCCTAGAGCTCCCTACAAATTCTCATAGTGAATGTGTCATTAAATTTTACATACTCAATGTAACTATTTTGCAATTACAAACATGGATAGAACTCATAACACTTCACATCATCAAGATAAATTTTCTATTCTTGGGAGGCATGGCCATAACTGTAGAGATGATAACATGTAAGTTAGAAAGGAAGACATATAGAAATTGTTGTAGAACTTTGTGGAACTAAGAGCATTGGAATGATTTTCACTTACCTTATGAGACCAATCAATATATTGTAAATCTAAACAAATAACTTGTACCAGAAAGAAATATTGCTCAATAAAATTTAGAGCTTCTACCTCACCTTTCAATCTATGCAAGAGAACCAAAATGTCTACAATCTCATGTTTAAGATTATTACCAAATAGAGTTTTGGGGACTTTACTCTTGGTGCTCTGCGAATTTTAAAACTAGGACTGCATAATCTCCTTCCTCTAGATCATCTTCTTTGTGTAGAACTCAGAGACTACTCCTCCCATTGTCAAATCTAAAAACTCCTCCCATTCTAGAACTTAGAGGAAATTCAACACAATTTGCCTATTAATGGAGATCAATACTGTATCATCTGGTAATATAATCTATTTGGTATCCAAATTGTAGTAATTTATGAATTCATAAATTAATTTTGGAGATTGGACTACCACTAGGAAACTAGCTGCTTCCACTAGTCCACATCCTTAGAGCTTCTTAGTTATGGGGTTAATTGGCTATGATTTCAACATCTTTTGGAAATCTTGCATATCATAAAAATGGAGTGAAGTATTTGTGAAATTCTATAATATGGACTTGATTACATTTAGACCATCAAAACTCACAAACCTAGTTTCCATTCTATCTAAGAATGGAATGAATTGAAATTTTGAATCTAGAAGAAGAACATGATACTAAACTTGCAAATATAGAATATTTGAAAAGTTGTGCAATTTAGCAGAATAACAGTTCAAGAAAAAGTGGTAGTTTGAATAACTATTATGTTTCCATCTATATAAGAGTCTCAATCCATCCGTTGATCTTTAGGATCTTTGCCACATAAACAAATTAAAGGATGAATCCATTGAAATAATAAATGTGGGAGCTCTAATGGATATTTTGGCATCTTTTCACTATTTCTATTGGCCCATAATAAATTCCCATTCTTTCATACTTACTTTCCCATTTCCCATTAAGTTTCAAAAAATTATGAACAAAGTAACTTGTAAGGAAATATCTACCTAATCAAATTTTGCTTAGTATACCTTTCCCACAATGGTTAGATTATTTCCATTATCATCCTAAGATTTTTTGTGTATGATTTTTGGGTCCAATCCACTTACAAGGTTGATTTTCTTTTGAATGTGGAAAATTGTCCTCATGGGTTGAAAACTCATCAAGGAGAAGATGATTTTCATTTCTCTGCATAGGCTTCCCTTTAAACTTTATCTTTAGAGTTAATATTTCCTTTGCATTCAAAGAGTTTTAAAAGGCACGAAAGTCAAAAGGGACCCACTTCCTTGTTTCTTTTCCTTTACAATTGCCTTTGGTGGAAAATGTACTTCATGGGTTGAAAACCTGCTGAAGAGAAGTTAGTGTTGAGTTTTTCACTTAAGATGATTTTGAGTGTTGTGAAGAATCATGAATATTTCCCAAAGTAGTATATCATAGTGAAAACGAGAATTTTCAATAAGATATCTCATTATCTTCTTATATAGATCCTTGGGTATCATTTGTTACTCTTCGTGGGAAATCATCTTAATGGGTTGAAAACCCGCTAAGGAGAAGGAAATTTTCAATTTTCTACAAGCTTCCTCTTTTCACTGAAAATATGATAAGTGGCGAGAAAGCTCAGCTTTGTAAATACTTTTGGATGTTGCAAGAATCTCAATTAGATTCGGTACTAAGCTACCTATAAGACTCAGAACATAAAGGAAAACTTCCCAGCTATGAAATGTGGGAGAAGGGAAAGATGAAAAATTTGATGAAGACTCTTTTCACCTAAGGGAACTTAAAACTAGACACAGACATACCCAGGCTTAACTAAGACACCAAATTCTTCACTTTTGCAAAATGGTTATAGGGTGAAAAGTGAGGCAACAACTGGCTCTGACTGGGAACTTGGGTAGACTATACCCAAGCAAGGAACTCAAAATCTTTCATTTTGTAAAAATAAAAGGTGGCAACACAACAAAACTAAAGCAGGGAAAAATAAGGAAGCAAAGGAAAGAAAGGAAAACTAACTAGGAAAACACAAAAAGGAACTAAATGTAACTATAATACAATATAGGGGTTACCTATTCTCAGTTTGAAATTTGATAAAGCTTTAGATCTTGACCATTTTAGGTCAAAGGTAGCACTTCACCATCTTGGTGAGCCAATTTGAAAGAATTATTCTTGAACACGTGATGAATTATGAATGGACCTTTCCACAAGGTATCAAACTTTTCATGCATACCCTTTGGAGCTCTTCACTTATCCCATAGCAACACACTATCTCCTACCATGAATTTCTGTGGTCTTGCCCTCTTATCAAACAAATTCTTCACTCACATCTAGTGTTGTGTAATGTGATCCATGATTTCTTCTCTTTCCTCTTCAAGCTTGCTCAAGTACAAAATCCTCTTTTCTAAGCCATCTTTATAGATATCATCTTCAATTACTATTCTAAGTTTTTTTGTAGACAATTCCAAAGGTAATGGGAGATTAGCCTTAGTTCCATAGACTAATTCAAAAAGAGATATACCAATCGCCCTCTTAGGTGTTACCCTATCTACCCATAGTACCTCATGAATTTTCTTGTGCCAAGTTTTCTAATTATCTGACACCAATTTCTTGACAATATTCATCAAATTCTTGTTATTGGACTTAGCTTGACCATTTCCCTGTGGAAAATAATTAGAGGAATGACTAACTGTGATTCCATGCTCAGAGCAAAAATTGGTAATCTCAATTGAAGAAAAATAGGTTGCATAGTCCATCACCAATTTGACAGGAACACCAAACCTAACCAGTATGTTTTCCTTAATGAATTCACATACTACTTTAGAAGTAGTTTTCTTGGTTGTTTTTACTTCTACCCACTTAGTGAAATAATCAATCATAGTCATCACATATTGGTGACTAGCACTAGATGTTGGGTTGATAGGTCCGATGAAATTGAGACCTGATTGTTGAAAAGGCCTTCCAATGATGATAGGCCTGAGAGGCAAAGCAACTAATTGGGGACATCTAGAAAACATCTTACATTTCTCACATTTTTCCACCTAGGATTAGGCATCTTTTAACATTCCTAGCTAGTAGTAACACTGTCTTAATATCTTGAAAGCCATGACTGAGGATGAGAAATGTCCCTCATTGGCTTCATCGTGAAATGTTCTCAACAGTTTTTCTTGCTATTGTTTTTCCACACACCTAAGAAACGTATAGCCTTTTAAAATAGTTTATCATCCCAAATTACATATTTAGCTACTTTCATTTTAAGATCTCTTCTTTGCCTTGCTGTTAAG
Source organism: Cupressus sempervirens (assembly GCA_028749045.1). Lineage (NCBI taxonomy): Eukaryota > Viridiplantae > Streptophyta > Pinopsida > Cupressales > Cupressaceae > Cupressus > Cupressus sempervirens. The sequence goes on from CM053792.1 coordinate 209,395,912, forward strand.
CCATTTGGACATTCTCCATAAGTCAGTAAGTAGGCAATATTCTCAAACTAGGAATCTTGCATGCCTACTACTAATACTAGTTGTTTTCCTCCTGATTCTTCTATTTCTTCAACAATCTTATTTTTAGCAATTTATTTGCATAGGGAATTGCCTCTCACTAGCTTAGTGGGCTTAATTTCAGTATCATACTCTTGTGTTTTTTCTATCCACGTTCCTCTAGCATTACACCCTACGTCCTATTGTGTCAACACACTTTTTACTGCTACATCCAAGACATAAACCATAGAATGTGAATGCAAGATGTAAAATAATGTTTTTAAAGTGCTCTGACTACTACAAAGGCATGTTTCTCAATTTGTGAGTACTTCAACTCATGATTTTTTAGGGGTATGCTCATGAAAGCTATTTGGGCTTGTATTCCTTCAACATTATCTTGCATAAGTATTGCCGATAAAGTGTGTTTAAGGCATAACAGTAAATGATGAAATCTCGCTTATAATTTGGGTGGCATAGTACTAGAGCATTAGAAATAATAGTTTTTATATTCTAAAAGGTCTTCTTTCTTGCCTCATTCCATTAAAAATTTTAATTTCCTTTCATCATGTCCACAATACACTTAGTGGTTCTACAAAATTTGCTACAAACCTTCTAAAGAAACTCACCTGCCCGAAGAATGATTTAAATCCTATTTTATTTGATGGTAGGCTCAATCTTCAAATGGCTTTGACTCATTCAAGATCAATTCTAATACCCTCTTGAGAAACTATATGACCAAGGAGCTTTCCCTCTGTCGCACAAAAAATGGATTTTTTTGGATTAAGTGAGATTCCATGTTCCTAACACCTTTGCAGTACCTTCTTCAAATCTTCTATGTGATCTTTTCTCTTCTTTGAAAACATGATGTGGTCATCTAGATATATAACTATAATCCAATTCCTTAGATCAGGAAATATTTTACTCATGCACCTTTGAAATGTAGTGCTAGCATTAATGAGCCCAAAGGGTATTCTGTGATATGAAAATGTACCCCAAGGAGTGGTGAACACTATCTTATGCTGATCCTTTTCTCCCACTTCAACTTGATTGTAACCTGAGAACCCGTCAAGCATGGACATCATTTTGGCTCCAACCACTATTTGTAGCAAGTAATCCATATTGGGGAGAGCAAAATTATCCTTCATAGATGTATGGTTCAAATTCTAGAAATCAACGTAGATCCTTATTTCTCCATTCTTCTTTTTGATTGGTACTATATTAGGTACCCAGGTGGAATGATGGATGGGATAGATGATTTTTGCCTTCACCATCTTATCTACTTCCCAAAATACAGCATCTTCTACCTTAGGATTATAATTCCTTTGCTTTTGCTAGAAAGGGACTGCATCAAGCTTCAGAGGAATTTGATGTTTTATCTTCCTACCTCTATAGCTTTTTAAATCTTCATAACTCTAGGAAAAAACATACTAGTATTATATGAAGAGTTGTTTTGTAGCTTCTTTCCCTTCAAGAAAACAACATTTTCCAATATTGACTATTTTAGGATCATGAGTATCCCCAATATTCACCCCTTCATACTCACCAGTAGTAGGACCCTTTTCTATCCTCTTTTGTTTTATGTAATCATCATGTCTATTGAATAGTTTTTCTAGAGATATAGAGTATGGGGGAATGATATTACCTTGCAATTGGACTTCATAATTTCAATTCTCTTTCCACTCAACATCAACGTTTTCATGATTATCATCATTGGATTCGTGTCCAGAACTAGGTTTTTCATTTTCAAGGAATAGTTGCAAACTTCTATCATCTTCAAAAACTTTCCAAGACTCCACATTGTTAGGGATAGAGGCTCAATATATGATTTCTACCTAATACCTCTTGTCTTTGAATTCTAGATGAGGAAGTAACAAGGAAGCGGAAACCACTAATGAATTTGCTTTGGTATCCATCTCTCTTGGTATTGATTTGACACAAAAGGCATAAGGACCCTCTATTTCATCCCAAAATCTATTTCTATAATTCTTTAACTTGTGATTCTTCATAGAGTATTTCCCTTTAATTTGTCTTACAATGAGCTCTACATCACCTCGAGCTTTCAGGATCTTTATTCCTTTTTCTTTCACAGCCACTATCCCTACAAGTAGAGCTTTGTACTCCATAGTGTTATTTGTATTCTAAAACTCCAACTTGAAAGCCATGGGTTCAGGTTCTCCTTCAAGGGGTATTAACAGTATAGGTACACCTGATCTTGATGAGGAACAACTTCCATCGAACTCTAATGTCCATATAGATGATGAATCTTTCTCTTCACTTAAGGTTTTCATTTTTGAGCCTTCAGTTTCTTTCTCATTCAAAATGTCTTCAGTAAATAACATGTAATTTCCAAACTCTAGCTCTTGGTAGAGGATATGAGATTTAGGATCATTTAGCTTTAGCACAATAAATTTTGGTTTTTCTTTAGGTTCTAGTTTATCTTTCTTATTTCCTATGGGTATTATTGCTTGTGACCAATCTGGTTTTATTTCTCCTCGTAAGTCTCGACAAAAAACTCCTTCTTAAGAGAAGTCTATAGCTTGTTGTAGTATCCACCACTAGAATAGTTAGTAAGAGTTTCTTTTCTAGATGAGAAGCTAAGGCTACTTGAGCATCTTTAATATGTATAAGCAAGGGAACCTGTTTGGCATCCATAGAGTAACATCTCCCATGAACTTTAGTAAGGTTGAGAGCTAGGGCCTTAGCTATAGAATAAGGCATAACATTGTCTGACACACCTGAATCTATTATACAATTGCTCAATTTTCATCCATTGATGTATAATGAAATATAGAATGGGTTAGGTTTTTGTCTAGGAGAGGTTGCTAGAATAGTAGAATCTTCTTGATTAAAAAGGTTGGATTATAAAGTTTCATTTCTTTCTTCCATGGTCACATTTTGATTTAAATCTAAAGTATTCCCTTTACAATGATCTACCAGTCTTTTCAACTTAGAGGGATGAGACTTCAAATAATCTATGGAGGAAATTTGGATTTTTGATTCTTCACAAAATTGAATGAAATCAAAGGGAATTTTGTCCTCACTTGTTTGAGATGTAGATACTCCTTGAATTACATGAACATTATTCATTGAAGGACTAGGAGCATTCCTATGAGCATGACTAGAGGTTTGATTCTTTTTCTTTTGACCTCAAGTCAAAAATGTGTATGAAGTTCCATCAATAGTTGCATAACATTTGCCTCTTTGTTCAAAATCTGACTCATAATCCAAAAATAAATTTCTAGAGTCACCATTTGAGTATGAATCTTACTCAGAATAGGGAGTTGTAGTGTTCAACTCATCGGTGGACAACAAATACATCATACGTGTAGTTTCCAGATAGCTCTCACTATCATGATTTGTTGTCAAATGAAACACACACATATTTCCTTTCTTGGGTGCCACCTCAATTACCAACCTAGGTTGTGAGCCTATGGGCTGTGTGAATTTTCCATCATTGTTCCTTCCTAGCGAATTTTGATAATTGCACCAAGTAATTTCCTTTTTACTGCTACCAACTCATTTGGTAGTTTCTAAATCATTTCATCAGATGATGTGGTGTTATTATTGGAACTTCCTTTAGTTTGAAGTTCTCACTTCCATTTTCCCATGGAAATCAAGTCATCTTCAAATTCAATTTCCTTCTTTTGTGTGTCTATTAAATATATGGGATGTGCCCTTCTCAAGTCATAATTGGTATCCAGGGGAATCACACATATGAAGAAGGTTTTTAGATTACTGGTAGTGGGCTTGTCAGTAGTTGGAATTCTACTAGCAATCTTATTGAAAGTAGCAACAAAATCCCTCATACTCATGGTAGGTTGATTTTTAATAGATGTCAACTATTTTAATAGGACATGATCATCTTCAACAGTTTTAAATCTTGTCTCAAAAGTCATTCTCATTGTATCCCAATTAGTGATTGAGCCATCATCTAGATGATAGAACCTGTCTACTGCACTTTCTATCAAGGTTTCCACAAATAATCTTATGACAACATCCTCATGTGCAACTCCTAAGATGTGAGAAGTTGAAAAGAAGGCCTTAATTTGTTCAACTGTGGTAACCTTCTTGTTACCTAAAAATTTAGGGAAATTCTTTCTTGAACCAGCTGGGAGTGGGTGATAAGCTGTTAGTGCTAATGGTCCTATTTCTGTAGCCCATAGAGCAACCATAATTATTCTAGCAAGGTATGGTAGAAAATTGACAATGGGGGGAGTAGTAATTTCATGTAGGGCCAATGTTAGGAATAAACCATGGATAGAAATAAAAATTACATGCAAATATAACCAATAACGGAAAATAATAGATCACACAAAAAGAACACAAGGCACCAAGATTTAACGTGGTTCACCCAATCCCTGGGCTACATCCACCAAATAGAAAGTCCAATATTTTTATGATCTAGTGATTACAACCTGATTACAATCCATAATCCCTTACAGCTCAATACCACTGAAAGAACCAATTTTGCATCACAACTTGTAAAATAATCCCTAACCCTAAGCCCTTTCATACAAGTATTTTAACAACTTTAGGGTTATAATTAATAATTACATGTCAGCCCAAAATCTCAATAAAATAGGACCCAAATTTTTTTTCTTTAGGGTAATGCCCTAAACCCCAAAGAATTTATGAAGTATGTATAGTACTTTCCTGATCAGTCACCACAATCTAACAATCTCCCACTTGGGGACTAATTAGGCTCCACACTAAACAACAATCTCTCACTTGGAGACTAATCCTATAGCAATACCGCTACCACATGCGGCTCCCACTGGATCAAACCACCCTAGACTCTACAATTTTTTAATTCATATTTAGTCTAGAAGATCAACCAAAACTAAAGAGGAGTTCAACTTCTCCCTTGTTACTACCTTTGTCAACATATCTACTGGATTGTCATTGGTATGTATCTTCTCCAACTTTAATTATCCATCCTCCAAAACTGACCAAATGAAATGGTACCACAACTGTATGTGTCTGGTCTTTGAATGTAGAGTTGAATTCTTTGCAAGATGAATGGCACTTTGACTATTTGTGAACAAATAATTATCCTTCTGAGGATGTCCCAATTCTTGCAAGAAGAATTGAAGCCATATCATCTCCTTGGCTACCTCTATAGTAGCTACATACTCTACCTCTATAGTGGATAAAGCATTAACCTTTTGTAACTTAGAAACCCAGCTCACGGCTACCCCACCAACAGTAAAGACATAACCTATATTACTCCACCTAGTATCAATATCCCCTACCAAATTTGAGTCAACATAGCCCTATAAATTAGTAGTAGAGCCCCCAAAGTGTAAACACTTATTGGATGTTCCTCTCAAATATCTGAGAATCCATTTTACTCCATTCCAATGCTCAATTCCTAGATGACTCATATACCTGCTAACAACTCCCACAGCATGTGAAATATCTGGCCTAGTACATACCATAGCATACATCAAGCTTCTTATAGCTGAAGCATAGGGTACCTTGGACATCTTATCCTCCTCTTATAGTGTCTTGGGACATATTTCCTTAGTCAATTTTAAATGACCAGGTAAAGGTGTGCTAACAACTTTATCATTCTCCATAGAGAAACATTGTAACACCTTCTCAACATAATCAGCCTAAGATAGCATCAATGTTCTATTTTTCCTATCTCTGCAAATCTTCATACCAAGAATTTTTTTTGCCACCCCCAAATCCTCCATGGAAAATGTATGTCCTAATTGGCTTTTTAGCCCCTTAATGTGATCCATGTTAGACCCAGCTAGAAGCATATCATCAACATATAAACATAAAATAATGTAGCTATCATCATCCAACCTCTTAAAGTAGACACAATGATCTGAATGATACCAACTATAACCATGCTCATGCATAAAACTATCAAATTTTAGATACCATTACCGAGGTGCTTGCTTCAAGCCATATAAACTTTTCTTCAATTTGCACACTAAATTCTCCTTACCTTTGACAGAAAATCCCTATGGATGAGCCATATATATCTCTTCATCCAAATCACCATGAAGGAAGGCTATTTTAACATCCAACTGCCCTAAATAAAAATCTTCAGTAGCCACTAGACTTAAAACAATATGGATAGAAGTCATTTTAACAATAGGAGAAAATATCTCATCAAAATCAATTCCCATTTTCAGTGCAAATCCTTCTACAACTAACCTGGCTTTAAATCTTTTCTTACCTCCATTCTCTTCTTTTAACCTATAAACCCACTTATTTTGTAAAGCCTTTTTACTTGTAGGCAACTTGCACAAATTCCATGTCTTATTCTTCAGCAAAGAGTCCATTTCATCTTTCATTGCAGACTCCTACTGAATCTTAGTATCCACGAGCTTCATCATAACTTTCAAGTTCACCAGCATTAGTAAGTAAAATAGAATACAAAGAGGGAGAAAATATTTGTGGAGGTCTAATTTTCCTTGTTGACTATTTAACATTCACTGGTGTGTGTGGTATTTGTTTTTGCGGTTGTTGCACATCATGAGGAATGGCTGAAACATCAACTTTTGGAGTATCATCCAACACTACATAATCATCTTCTTTCTTCTCATGTTGTTATAATAGATCTTTGTACAACACTTTCTCATTGAATATGACATCCTTGCTTCTTTCAATTTTATGATTTTCAAAATCCCAAAGCCTATAACCAAACTCATTAATGCCATATCCAACAAATACACATTTATTTGACTTAGCTTCTAGCTTGGTTCTATTTTCAGAATCTATGTGATCAAATGCTTCACAACTAAAGGTTTTGAGAAAAGAATAGCTCACCTTCTTACCAGTCCATGCCTTCTCTAGAATACCACAGCCCAAAGGAGTAGAGGGACCTCTATTAATCAAATATACAACACTATTGATAGCTACCCAACATGCAACCTCATGCTCCTTGCATGTTCCATTATAGTCTTGTTCATGCATTTAGCCACTCCATTTTCCTGTGGAGTCCTTGGAATAGTTTTCTATCTATGAATACCATTAGCAAAGCAATAATGTTAAAACTCATGACTGCAATACTCACCACCATTATCAGATCTGAGACATTTTAATTTTTTACCAGTCTCATTTTCAACCAAGCATTTCCATTTCTTAAAATTTTGAAATACATCAAATTTTTGTCTAAGCAAATAAACTCATACTTTTCTAGTTGTGTCATCCATAAATGTAACATAGTAATGAGAGCCACCAAGGGAAGATACCTAAGCCAGTCCCCTTACATTGGTATGCACAAGATCTAATTTCTTCCTTTTATTTTCCTTTCCAATCTTTGCAAAACTCACTCTCTTTTGTTTTTCATACACACAACTTTCACAGAAATCCATATTAACACATTTTAGATGTGGTAAAACTTTCTTTGAATGAAGTACTTTCATACCTTTCTCACTCATGTGCCCAAGTTTGTTGTGCCACAATGCTATATCAGAACCTATAGTAGCTATTTGTTCTCCTTGCTCAACTACAACAATTGTTCCTAAACATTCATTTTTCTCTGAAACAATTAAAGTAGAAGGAACAATATGACTTGTACAAAGATATAAGGTGCCTACTTTCACACCTTTTGCTACTACAAGGGAACCTTTTGAAACCTTCCAATTTTTATCATTAAAAGTACCTACACAATGCTCATCTCCAAGTTGCCTTGCTGAAATTAAATTCCTACTCAGCCTTGGAACATGTCTTACCTCATGTAGTAGCCAGTGATTCCCATTCTGCAACTTAATCTTAATTTTTCCCTTTCCAACAATCTGATAGGGTTCATTATCCCCCAAATAAATAAGCTCAAAATCCCCTCGTACATAATCAATGAAATAACCTCTATGAGGTGTAGCATGAAATGAAGCACCAGAATCTAAAACTCATGAATCATCAACACTTTCTAAAGACAGAAGCAAAGCATCCTCTTTGGATTTGTTACTTACCACATTTTCCTTCTTGTCTCCATCTCATTTATCTCCTTCATTTTTCTTTCAATTCCAACAATCTTTTTTTTTGTGCCTTATTTTTCCATAGTACCAACAATTGTTTGGTCCTCTCAATTGAGACCTTCTCCCTTTTGACTTTCCTCTTGATTTCCCATTATTTCTAGAATTACTTTCTCTCTCAATCATTCTGCCCCCATCTTTGTGCATTCAAAGCACTTCCTAATGTAGATGCACTTGAGGTTTTCCTATGAGTTTCCTCACTCAAAACAACACCAATCACATCATCATATTTTAGGGTACTAGATCTAGGAATAGAATTAATCACAACCATTACCAAGCCATTCCAGCTTTTAGGCAAAGAACACAAAATTAAGAGAGCCCTAATTTATTCTTCAAAATTGATACCCATAGAAGATAACTAACTAGTAATAGTATTAAACTCATTTAAATGATCTATAACAGATCCATCTTCTACCATTTTCATATTAAATAAATACTTCATGAGAAATATCTTGTTTGAAGCTGAGAGATTTTCATACAGTATCGCTAGGGTTTTTATCAATTCTTCTTTCATCTTTGCTTTTGTAATATTAAATGCCACTGATGGTGCTAGGCATAATCAAATGCTTCTAAGTGCCTTTCTATCCAAAATATCCCATTCATCATTTGACATAGATCCCTGATTCTTGGCTTTGCCTTCCAACGGCTTCCATAAATCCTTTTGATACAAATAGTCTTCCATTTGCATCTTCCATAACTAGAAGTTCTGCCCATTAAACCTATCAACCCTCAGCTTGCCCTCATCTGTCATTGCTCCTACTCAACCATGAGACTCCCACTCAACTATGAAACTTTCCTACAGAGGATAACTGAAAAACAACTAGGCTCTGATACCACTTATTAGGAATAAACCATGGACATAAATAACAATTACATGTAAATATAACAAATAACAAAAAATAATAGATCACACTAAAAGAACACAAGGCACCAAGATTTAACATGGTTCACCCAATCCTTGGGCTATGTCAACCAAACAAAAAGTCTAATATTTTTATGATCCAGTGATTACAACTTGATTACAATCCATAATCCCTTATAGCTCAATATCATCGCAAGAACCAATTTCACATTACAACTTGCAAAACAATCCCTAACCCTAAGCCCTTTTATACAAGCATTTTAAATGCTTTAGGGTTATAATTAATAACTACATGTCGGCCCAAAATTATGAAGTATGTACAATACTTTCCTGATCAGTCACCACAATCTAACAGCCAATACCTAGCAGGTAGTATGTGAAGTGCTTTGATTCCTAACAGGGGAAGTTGGTCTACTTCAACTCTTCTTTTCACCTTTCCATTTCAAAATGTCTAGGATGGGAAAACCAAGTTCTGTAAGTTTATCAAAAATATGGTCTTGCCCACCCTGTTCTTTGGTACTTCTGAGGAACCTTGTTTTTTCCAGGGTGCTAGGTTTGTTTTGTCTTTGAGCTTCACATCTCAATTGTCTTTTTTCTCTTTGGATGTCTCTCCTCTAAAAAAAAACTTTGTAAAGCTTTAGCTCTTGATTCTTCCTCTTCCAATACTTGGCTAGCATTCCTCTGATTTGAGCTTTCAAGTTCAGTCTTTACCAATTTGGCCAAAGTGCCTATCTTCCTAAGGTTGAGACATAAGGGTTGAACTTTGGCAGCAGTAGAATTTCTTGTTACTAACATTTTAGAGATAGTTGCCAATGGAGTGACCAATTATCTAATAAATCTATTCAGCTCTTCTATGTCAGCCTTCATCCTAACCTTTGACAACTTGAGGTTTTCAAATTGTCCTTCAATTACTTCATTGGTTGACTTCCACAAGCCAACCTTGGTGTCATGTCTGGCCTCTCCAAGATCCACCAAGTGTAGAGTGAAATCATCTACGATCATATCTTCCATTTGTCCATCTTTGGTGGGCTTCACAATCTCCATTATTAAGTGCCTAGTTTCAAGATCTTGTCCAAGGATAGACAATGTCTTTTGCTTCTTGACCTTACTTAAAGTAGACCTAGAGAAAACTGCAATAGATAAGTCATCCTTGTTTGAAGCACCTTCATCCTTCCTCTTTCTCTTCTTCTCTAAAGTATCCTCCAACCATGAATCTATGCCTATCACCTTGGAGGCCATACCAAGTGAGTCTATGCTAAACATCTTCTTCTTGATTGGAGTAATTTCCACCACAGTTGAAGAGAAGGGATTCTTTAGGGCCTAAGAAATGAGCTTGGAAGAACTCTAGCCTTTCTCCACCTCCAAGGTTCTTTTAGTTGCCTCATCAGATTCAGTAGATTCACTACTACTACTATTTCCATCTCCCAAATCCACTATCTGCACTGGGGGCTACTTGGTTGCAGAAATGTTGCACTTACTTGAAGAACTAGGCTATGATGAGATGACAAGACTAGGGAGACATGAGGAGAAGGAAATGAGGAAACATGAGGAGAGGGAATTTGTGTAACAACACTATCCTTTGGCTCCTCTATCTTCTTCTTCTTGGCATTAGTTTGGGTTCCAATAATTGGGAGGGAGCCATCATGACAAGTCTTAGCCATGGGGATGTTCTTATCTAGAGGTTGGCCACCTCCTCCTGATGGTTGAGTTGGTCCTTGAGTAATGGCCAAGGTTACACCTATTGTGTAACCTTGAGAGGAGGAAGGAGATGTAGCTATTGGAGAAGCTTGAGCCAATGTGATTTTACTTCTACTCGTCTTCACAGTAGTCCATTCGACCCACTTTCTAGTTCTTTTGATGATTTAGGCCATCATGATATCTAAGTCCTCCTCAAAATCCTTGTAAGGCTCTAAACTAATAGGAGTGTCTCTTAAATGTAACACCCCACCAAGGGATCCAAAAGAAATAACCTAAAGTTTGACTAAGTTTGATAGCATTTTTTATTTTTTAAAAAGAAAGTATAACATACACATCAATCAAAAAGTAGCGGAAGCAATAACACACATAACAAGTTACATTCCTTAAAGATCCCATGATGTTGAATCACATTTAAAATCTAATCTAAAACTAAGTCCATCATTTAATACATTCATATGAAAGAATAATGAAAAGTCTAATGTTCGTAAAATATACAATTGTTCTGAATGCCTCTTGGAAAATTAATTCGGAATGCTCAATCATCCACTGTACATGTCACAAGGTATGAAAGGCTTAAAAGAATATACATATGTAAAGATAAAGATACATCATCCTCAAATCCATGATACAAATATAGTAAAATAAATAAAATCATATACCATACATGATACATCCATCCATCATAAAAAGATAAAACATCCATCATAAAATCTAACCATTCATCACAATAATCCATGAACAGAATGAAGGTATAAGCCAATAGTAATACTCCAGCCACGGTGTCTCGGACGGATCTCAATGGTAAGAGTAAAAAGCACTACCACCCGACCGCGTGGAACCTAAATGGTCCACTCCCACCACACTGAGGAGATAGTCTCAAGTCCCAAATAGGATAACAAAACATATAATCATAAATACTCTCTAAGTCTAGGAAATCCTATAAGTATGCTAACTCAAGGGTTCCTAAAAAGATTGACATCTAAAACCAGAGGCACCACAAAGACACGTAGGAAACCTACTATGCAAGTGGGAAAGTGTCATCGCAAAAGTCACGCTGGAAGTTACCGAGCAATCCCTTAGGAATCTCGGGTCCCCTATGATCCTGCGGCCACTAGTATCCTCTCGTACTGACAAGGCATACTACAGAATGCAAGGTCGTAACCAAGTGTTCTCTCTAGCCCATCCTAGTCTGTACTAGCACTCAAGGCATGGGAGAGAACATACAGTTATCTTATTAGATTCATTTAAGTCAGTATTTATATCAGATGTTTCCACTTATTAAAACAACTTACAATGAGTTACCTTGGCAGCCACTTAGGGCCCCGACCCCCATCGCAAGCCACTTCTTGACACTACACATAGATAACCTAGCCTAGGCTCATGAAATCACAAATCACAAATATCACCTCAGCCTTATACAAGCGACTGGAAAACATCAAATGATAATCATAATGATCACAACAGTTCTCTATCAGCAACTGAAGGCATCAATAATAAGTTACAATATCCAATGGTTCTCCAACGAGCAACCAACAAGTATCCCAATAATAGATCACAATACTGATCAAAGACTCCAAAATGGTCAAGTCAAAACATGTCACAACGTGACATCACCAAGAACAAATCATCCAAAACATCTCAGTCCTCTCAAAGCGACTGGAAGGAAAATCCTATATATAACTGATCGATGACTCAAAAATGGTTAAGTTAGGGAACTCAAATACATACACTTCAGCTTCACACAAGGAAACTGGAAAGCAATAACAACCAGTAAATACATCCATCATAGAGCACTCCATCACATTACCATGGTCAAGTTAAGAAAGATCGAGACCAAATCATTATAACATCACATTCACAAAACCCCCAAACCTCTAGTAACAACCTAAACTGGTCAACATCTGAACAACCCAAAACCCCCAATGCATAGTCAGTACAAACAGCACAATATAGTTTCATAGTTTGGGTTTGGTTTGAAATACACAATAGGGTTTAAGTTCCAGTTTCATATATGTTTCAAGTAATAAGTTTTTTCGCAATTAATCCATTTCTATAATGACTTCCATTAAATCAAGAATCTAATTCTATAATTTAATCAATAATATTCATTATTAATTAACTTTAATTAAACTAATTTTAATTAAATTAATCAATAATTACTGTTCTAATTACTTATATTAATATATTCATTAATTATTAATTTATTAATATTTAACCAAAAATTATTAATAAACTAATATTTACAAAAACTATGTTAAATGCATTAATATTTAATTATTAAATATTAATAAAGATTATTATTAAAATATTATTAAATAAAATATATTAAAATTTATTAATAAAATTTTTAAATAATAATAAAACCTTTTAATAAATAATACTAATTTAAATACGAATTAAAAATCAAATATTAAAAAAACAACGCACGTATTTTTAATAAGCCTGTCGGCTTAATAAAGTGCCTGCGGCTTGCCGCAGTCCTGCGATCGTAGGGCCTACGATGGCAGGTACTGTCACGCAGAGCTGTAGCAGTGGGGGTGGGGTACGGGGTAATTCCCTCCCCCCCCCCCAATAATTATATGAATTTTTTTATTTATTATTATTTTGTGTTTTTTTTTTTTTAATCAAACGATTTATATTTATTTTAAAATAACAATTCAAAACCCTCCTAATAATAATAACAATTTATTATTATAATGATTTTTTATTTTTTATTTTAATAAAAGATTACTATTTAATCTGATAGGAAAATAAATCGAACCAATCGAATTTTCATTCTAAGATTTTCATTTCCAAGATCAAACATTTTTTTAAATTAAATTTCTCAATTCAATTTTAATTCAACCCAAAACCCGATTTAATCCAAATTCCCTTTTTACCTACGAATGAGGTTTTCTAAATAGTTTTCCAATCTAGATTTACAGATGAAATCGGATAGCAAAAGATCTAGAACGAAGAATTCACACATTCGAGAAGACAAGTTCTTACAATCACGAAGTAGACAGAACATATTAAATTTCTTAAATCATTTAGGGGTCAAAATATCAGACCCTACCTGAACCTGATGCTAATACGCAATTCCCAAAAACTGTAAGAGAACTCGCTCCTCTTCAATAACTTTCTTCTGAAAATCTTTCCTAGAATTCTCCTTCTGAAATTTCCTTCCGAAGTTGTTTCCCCAAAATTCCTGTCTCTCCAAAATTCCCGGTCCCCCAAAAATGAACCCCAAAGTTGTGATAAGGAGTTTTCTCCTCAAATCGGGGCACTAATTGTGCGTTCACCCGAGAGGACTCCTTGCTTAACAGACTCAAACTCCCAATTTACTTTTATTATCTTTTCTTTTATTTTGCATTCATCTTTTCATGCACATTAAGTTGAATTATTAAATAACTTTATTTAATATTCCACTTGACTTCTATTTTAAATTAATTTATTACTTTAATCTCATGTGCACTTTATGAAAATAAAATAACATTATTATTTTCTATTATTTTATCTTTTAATTAATTTCTCATATTTAAACTCATGCTTAGATCATGTGATCTAGAATCCTTAATAATTTAATATTTTTCAACTTTTAATTTATTTTAGAAACTTAATTGATAAAATATTTAATTAATTTAAATAACAATAATATTTAGCATTTATTTAAAAATGAACTCTAAATATACTATTATTAAATAAAATAAATATTATCATGTTCTAAATTATCCTTAAACTTTTATCTCCAAATTCAATTCTTTTTATTTAATTAATTTCTCAATTAATTAAATATTTAAAGATATCATATTAATTCACCATTAAATTAAATCATTAATTAATCTTTTTAATTAGACTTAATAATAGAAAATACATCAAAGACTCATAAAGCAACATACGAAAACCCATCATAGAAAAATACATACTAAATAAAAAAAAAAGGGTTATAATCATGAAATAACATCATTTGATGCATTTGGAGGGTACTTAACTCAGATACTTGTCCTAATTATCAATTAGGACAATTGGCTAAAGGGTTTAGGAATTGGACTTAAGAGTTTATCTCCCCTCTCTTACCATTGAGACAATGCGATAGGGTACGCTCATCCTGGCAATTTAGGGAAGTCGATACCCGGTACCTGCAACTTGCATAAAATCCACGCATGTAAAAACACAATATTCTAAGCTAAACAGACAATGGCAGGAAGTGGTGCATCATGTAGATCCTGACTAGCAGGTGACTATGACTCCCTTCCTTAACCACATCAGAAACACCATACATAAATAAAATAAACACGCACACCATACACATGCAGTATGGGGTAAGTATCCATAAGAAAACATGTGTATAATAAACCATCTAACTAATCATCATCAATAACTGAAAATATTGAATAATCATCATACATGCCTGAAATATAGAGTACCAAGTAATCTCATCATATAATAACTGAGTGTAAAACAATATTTGATAATCTCAAGATAATGCTACTAATTATCAAACATAAAACTTGGCCTAAAAGAGTTGGCAATGATATCAAGAATGTAACTAGAAAAATGTAGACTAGGGGCAGGCACTACATTAACTTAGTTAGATATGTATTGCTATACATATGTTTCCCATCATCCTCCAATCCTTCAACATCAAGATTGATATTATAAGTTTCTATTTGCCCCACTACGAGCTTGGTGAAAGCATGATCTTGACTTTCAAATTCATCTCTACAATCTACTCAATAATCCTCAATAGTGGTAATGTGTTTTATCACAATCCCAATCTACAATACCTCCCTAGCATATATGTTAAAATCAAACATAGGTCTCAAGACCTCGTACATCTCCAATTTTTACCTCATCTCGAACACTTTAAGCATATTCTTTGCATCAGATTAGGACTCACAACTGAAAGCCCCTACTTTCATAGGGAACTCATATCCCTTCTTCTTTAAGCTCCCACTTAGCTCATTCATCTGGATTTCCTGCCTCATGATCTCTATCAGCACAATCATGCCATTCAGATACCTAGGCAACTTCAATGGGAATCCATTGAAAGATGATAGGCACAAATACGAGAAAGATGAGAACTGGATAAAATAATTTTCAAACTAGCTAATAGCCACCATTGCTTCCAGGCTAAATCTCCTCTCTAGGCATCCCTAAAGCTCCCTACAAATTCTCATAGTGAATACATCATTAACTTTGAAATACTCCACATAACTATTTTGCAATTACAAACAAGGATAGAACTCATAACACTTCACATCATCAAGAAAATTTTCTATTCTTGGGAGGCTTGACCATAACTGCAGAGATGCTAGCATGTAAATAAAAAAAGAAGACATATAGGAAGTGTTTTAGAACTTTGGGGCACTGAGAGCATTGGAATGATTTTCACTTACCTCATGAGCCCAGTCAATGTATTATGTATCTAAACAAATAATTTATACCAAAAAGAAATATTGCACAACAAAATTTAGAGCTTCTACCTCACCTTTCAGTCTATGTAGGAGAATCAGAATGTCTACAATCTTGAGTTTGAGATTAGCACCAAGTAGAATTTTGGGGACCTTACTCTTGGAACTCCATAGCTCTTTGAAACTAGGACTATATAACCTCCTTCCTCCAGATCATCTTCTTTGTAGAGAACTCAAAGACTACTCCTCACACTATCAAATCCAAAAACTCCTCCCATTTTGGAACTTGGAGGAAATTTAACATAGTTTTCTTTTTAATGGAGATCAATACTATAACATCTGGTAACACAATCTATCTGGTATCCAAATTGTAGTGATTTTTGCATTCATAAATCAATTTCAAAGCTTGGACTTCCACTAGGAAACCAGCTACTTCCACTAGTCCACATCCTCAAAGCTTCTCAGTTATGGGGTGAATCAGTTCTAATTTTAGCCTCTTTTGGAAATCTTGCATATCATAAAAATAGAGTGAAGTCTCCATGAAATTCTATATTGTGGACTTGATACCATCCAGCCCATCAAAACCTATAAACCTAGTTGTCATTCTATCTAAGAATGAAATGAATTAAAATTTTGAATCTAGAAGAAGAACATGATATTGAATTTGCAAATACAAACTATTTTAAAATGTTGTACAATTTAATAGAATAACAATTCAAGAAAAAGTGGTAGTTTGAATAACTATTATGTTTCTGTCTAGCATGTCTATGGTGTTTAATCCCTAGGGGTTACATTGGATGTATCCTCTCCCCTCACCATTCATGGATCTTGGGTGTAAGAGAAATCTGTGTAACTTCTATAGGAGGCCTACCTTGGATCAAGATACTCAACATTGGGTATGCCAAGGGATGACCTCAGAGCGATAATGAGCCAAAAGTCAAGTCAACATTCTAGCTGCTATATAAAAATTGATTATGGTGAAAGCCATGTTGGTGGTATTGTTGCATGATAGCTCTCCTCTAGTACCCTTGTGCTACATTAAACCCTAGTTCTCAAGGATGGGAGACCTTCTGCAAAAATTTATCATCCACTTTTTGAATGGAATGCCCTTACTCAAAACCATGCTTTAGTGGTCAAAATCCTTTCTGTCCACTAGCTCAAGGGGTCACCCATGCCCATGAAGACATCTTACATTCTCACAGTCCCTAATAGAGGCAACAATCCCTTGGGAAGTCATGCCCCTTGGGAAGTGGATCTTGGTAGCCCCAAGAAGTGAGTGCACCATAAGGGGGAGCCTATGGTGCCAAGATCCTAGGTTCTCTACTCTCGATAAGTGTGACTAAACTTTGGTTCAAGAAGGAATTCAGTGGATATGGTCTTAAAACCTATGTTGTGGTGTGACTATTCACTTTTAACAACAACTATTCTTCTCTTAATGTGTCTTGCATGAGTCTAAAAAATCAATAAAGATAAAAGCCAAAATTAAAATTTATACCTTAGAAACTTGAAAAACCTTGTCAAAACATCAAACATTGTCAAAACTTTACAAACTTTGGTTCAACACATTCAAATATTGGAAAACATGGCAACTTGTGATCCTAAACATGCTTGGCAAAATGTAGATTTCATCCTTGCATAGAATCCACTTGCATTCACCCTAGTCTAGGCCTCATACTTGCATCATATACATTTCATCTTGCATCTTTTAGCACTTACTTAGTATCCCTCATCCTTCACATTGTATTCATTAAGGTTTAGTTTGCATCCTTCATTCTTTGCATTTCAACCCAAAAACTTGCATTTTGCCTTGCCCATCTTGTATCTTTACATACACAACCTTCATCTTGCACACTTTAACCTTAATTTTAGGTGTCATAAACATCATTTTGAACCTCCATTCTAGTCTTAGCATTTTCCCCTATTGTTTAGCTCATTGTGACATCAATCTAAAAAACATAGCACCCAGAATTGCCTTAGTTTCAACCTAGTTTACCAACTGAGCCTTGAGACTACCAACTGTGCCCAAACTAGCCCCAACTACACCATAGGCATAGTTGGTGTTGTATGAGTGCACTTGGTGGTCTAAGGACCTAGTTTGGGAGTCCAGACAATATTTTGAGGCTTTTACAATGTCCTTAGGTACTTGGGTAGGTCCTCCTGTCTCAGCATGCCCTGATTTGCATTCTGCATCTCCTAGTCTTCATTTCATTCACTTAAGACACCATTCCTTAGGTCATAACCCCTTTTTTGAACCTCCTAACCCATCCTAACATCAACCCTATCATATTAGCTTCCTGGCATATCAATTTGGCAACCACACCACTTAGAATCAACAAACCTTTAACCCAGCTTCCCAACTGCACCCAAACTAGCCCCAACTACACCATAGGAATATTTGGTACTATTGGAGTGCACTTGGTGCTTTCAAGGTGCACTTGGGCACTTGCATGACCATTCTAGGCCTCCAAACTACATTTTGGGACCCTAAAACTCCATCTAGGAGCCTGTGTACCTCCTCATTCTACATTTGACCCAAAACCACATCTTGCACCCAAAATTTCATTTTTCACCTTAGGAACTTTTCATAGTGCATATACAATTAGTATGACTAGCATTTCAAGTCTCCTAAATGTCATTTTGCACCCCAAAACCTTTGAATTTAGTCAAAAATCTAAACAAAAGTATGGAGCCTATAGTGTTACATTGTGTCAATGGATAATGGATCTTGACCATGGTCATTTTATCATTTTATTTTATCATTTTATTTGGTCAAACACTATCTATGTAAAGGTAGATTTGACTTTGTCATTTTGATCTTATCACTTTTTGTCTTTTTTTGGTCAAGATCCAAAGTCTGTTGTCATAACATTACACTCTTAGGTTAATACCTTTAAAATATTTCACCTAAGTTCAAGAAACCTTGCATATACCTTTACCATTAGCATTTTCATATTCCTAACATCCCTAAACATCATTTTGACCCACCCTAGTAGCATATCCTCTTCATCTTGCATTGTTCAAACCTTAGCATCATTTTCACTATCAATCCCTATCAACTTGTCTATCAACCAAATTCTCTTCTCGATCATTTACCCTCATGTTGCATATCCCAAACATCATTATCAACCCTTGAACACCATCTCTTGCATATTCCACCTTGCATACATCAACCCCTAGCATCATTACCAAGTCCAAAATCCAACCCTAACTTTCATTTTTCATACTATAGGGTCATTTTCATCTCCTTT
This sequence comes from Cupressus sempervirens, assembly GCA_028749045.1. Taxonomy (NCBI): domain Eukaryota; kingdom Viridiplantae; phylum Streptophyta; class Pinopsida; order Cupressales; family Cupressaceae; genus Cupressus; species Cupressus sempervirens. Next base: position 209,415,143 of record CM053792.1, read on the forward strand.
AGTTAATCTCCACACTAGTACATTTGACCCTATTTTTCGACCAAATTTTTTGACCATCTATTAAAATGGTTTATATTGGTCGCACTATGCAAGGAAAAATATGTTTGTTTTAAAATCCATGCCTGTGTTGGTCAAAATTTTTACCAAAATAGGCTTCATATTGTTTTGAAAATGAAAAAGGTCGATGCCCTATTTCATTGTCAATGTGGTTGTTTGATGTTTTACTGTTGGGGTTTCAGGGTTCAAAGAATAACATTGTGATTGTTTCCCTTGTAAGATCCAATGATGATAGAAATCTTGGATATCTGGCTAAGCAAAATAGGCTTGCGTTTCTGTATCGCGAGCAAGAGGAGCACTATATTTCTGTGGCAATCACAACTTCTTGTTAGATTTCAAAGAACAAGATTGTTTGAGTGAGGAAATATATTTTCATTATCCAAGACATCCTTTTGTTCTGTGCATTAAAGATGCTTCTTCTTTCAATCCTATTTTCTGCACATGGCCTTGTAGGGCTCTTCTCTAATGCGGTCACCTGTGTGAAAGCACTTGTCATGATGGTAAGCATCCACTCTATGTCGAACAAGTTCTTTTTCACTTCAAATATTGTGGTCATGAAGTAACAAATAATTGCTCACAAGATGAGGAATCAAAGCTTTGTTTGGAGGAAATAAGCAATGCATTTGATAAGTGTGGATCTTCATCAAATCTCTAGTTTCTCTGGTTGGTCGCTGGAAGCAGAATCTAGGTAAGTAGTTTGGATCTTCTTTTATTTTTTAGGCCAAGACCAAATATATATGGCAGGATGGAAGATAGTACCTAAATATCTAATGTCAAATGTCCCTTCAAATCAAACAACTCATAAAAATTATTGCATGCGCTTGAATTGCAATAAATCTTCTCTTAATGTATTAAGTGTAGCTGGTAAATGCTTTTATCTACTATACTGTAGATCACTACCTTATGTGTCAGCAAATAGAATCAATACCATGAGGAAAAATACAAAACCTGCAGTAGACCCCTCAAAGAGAAGTACCCAAAGGAGATACCATTGAAAAGAATTTGAAAAATTCACGTTACTTTCCTGTAAATTTTTCCCATCTTTTCTCATGTATATACATAGACATAGGAAAAGAATCATTCTCTATATAGCAACCTTTGATCTTTTGATCTGATGTATTGACTTTAAGATTGGAACTTGTTATCTTCTTTTCACATTATCTAAATTGAACTGTGTCTCCCAGCAAGCATCCAAAACTTTATCCCAAATTTTTAATCATATTTGCTACAACCCATGTGAAAAAAATGAAATTGTAGTTGGGCTACTCAGATCCAACACTCTGTGCAACCATTTTAGAACAAGAAGCATTTTCATATCTACATTCTATCTTATGTTGTGTTAAATTTAAGGAAGCCTTTCATATGATAAATTTTCTTGTGTGAAAGCTCCATAAATGGTTGTGTAGGTGTGTCTATGACATCAACAACACAAAACAAAACTCAAGGATAGCTCTTCAAAGAGTAGAGGTAGCTACTCACTATACAGAAGCATTTTCCAAATGTTTTTAAGTTTATCAGCATATCCCTGCATCCCCTCTATGTAACTACTACTATTGAAAATAGATAAGAAAGACCTAGAATCAATTGAAAAAAAAAACATGATAATCTGATCAACTACATAAGAACTTCATTCAAATTAGGTCAAGTGACTTACACAAAGATTCTGCATGATTTTCTATTGTTGAGAATGTCGATGGGAAAAAATGATCATAGGTTGCTAGTTGAATATTATGACCCAACCAAAGAAGAACTATTTTTATAATGAAATGAACCAAGACTGCTTTCTTGCAACTGCCACTCCAATCCATAATTGCCTATGCATAAATAGGTAGCATTAATAAAATGTATAATATGTTCAAAACAGTGATTGATAAGATACAATCCATAAGTAGGAGATATTTTTCCACAACAAGTCAAATTGTGATATTGCTATCAAGGTTTAATTGTGTGATTTTTGAGTCAAAGTCATTGACCCATATTTCATGACTAGTGGTTCACCAAAACCATCTCTCATGAGAATAAACAGAACACTTAGCACTCATTGGATCTAGGTAGTGCTCACAAAGGTGAAGCATGGGGACTTCTTGGGAGGTTACCCTTCCCAGTACTACTCCAGCTTGAGTGTGCGTGACTACAGAGTTTCATCCATGGTTAAACCCACTCTTCTTGCAACCCCATTTGCAAAACCTTCACCAAGTGTTATGCCTTATGAACCATTCATTAGAAAGCTCCTTAAGCATATCAATTGATAAGTAAGAGTTATTTTTGCACAAGTCAAATTGTGATATTGCTATTAGGATTTAACTGTGTGGTTTTTGAGTCAAACTCATTGACCCATATTTCAAGTTCACCAAACCCATCTCTCATGAGAATGAATGGAACACTTAACACTCATTGGATCTAGGTGATGCTCATAGAGGTGAAGCACTGGGACTTCCCCGAAAGTCACCCATCCCAATACTACTCCAGCTTGAGCACCTTAACTATCGAGTTTACTCTATGGTTAAACCCACTCTGCTTGGAACCCTATTTGTAAAACCTTCACCAAGTGTCGTGACTTATGAACCATTCATTAGAAATCCCCTTAAGCTCATCAATTGATAAGTAGGAGATATTTTTCCACAGGTCAAATTGTGATATTGCTATCAGGATTTAACTGTGTTTTTGAGTCAAACTCATTGACCCATATTTCACAAGTAGTGGTTCACTGAACCCATCTCTCATGAGAATGAATGGAACACTTAGCACTCATTGGATCTAGGTGATGCTCATAGAGGTGAAGCACTAAGACTTCCCAAGAGGTCACCCATCCTAGTATTACTCCAACTCTAGCGCACTTAGCTATGGAGTTTCCTCCATGGTTAAACCCACTCTGCTTGCGACCCCATTTGCAAAACCTTCACCAAGTGTTGTGCCTTATGAACTATTCATTAGGAAGCCCCTTAAGCTTATCAATTTATAAGTAGGAGATATTTTTCCACAAGAAGTCAAATTGTGATATCACTATCAGGATTTAACTGTGTGAGTTTTGAGTCAAACTCATTGACCCATATTTGATGAGTAGTGGTTCACCAAACCCATCTCTCATGAGAATAAATGGAACACTTAGCACTCATTGAATCTAGGTGATGCTCATAGAGGTGAAGCACTGGGACTTCTCGGGAGGTCACCTATCCCAGTACTACTGCAGCACGAGCGCGCTTAACTACAAAATTTCCTCTAGTTAAACCCACTTTTCTTGCAACCCCATTTGCAAAATCTTCACCAAATATTGTGCCTTATGAACCATTCATTAGAAAGTCACTTAAGCTCATCAATTGATGAGTAGGAGATAATTTTATACAACAAGTCAAACAAAGGCAAGATAATCCTACAATGTATGCGTAAACTCACAAGAGCAAACAATGCTCAAGATGGGGCCATAACATAAAGAAATAATTTCTCAAAGATTGTTTACTTAAAATCTAAGTTACTCGCCTTCGTAGTGGTTTGGGTTTAGGTTCATAGGTATGGTTTGAAGAGTTTATCAAAAAGAATCTGGTCTTGAGTTCGTCAATACAAAAACATTTAAAATATAAAATATGCATATTTGTAGCAGTATTTCAATTCAAAATACGAATGATATATTAGTGAAACTCAAATGTTATAATATATATTAAAATTAAATAATAATAATGTCAATTGTCAATAGTGAGTCATCATTTAAGAAAAAATAATATGGGACTTACAAAATATCATCACCATCTATATTAGATGATATAGGTCGTGGTAAATTAGAAGAACCACAAATAGGGCTCCACTAGCATTGGCATTGGCACTAGCACTCCAATGCCCACAAATTTTCCCATAGTCATCATCAACATCAAGTGCAACAAAGTGGGAAGTGGAAGATACAAGTAAATATGTTATGGGATTATTATCTCAGTCCCTTGTGTCCCCTCTTAGCCACTTTTTTTAAGGAGCAGTAGATTTGAATGCACGTAAACCAAGTCCTTTTCCTTTTTTCAGTGTAGCCAATTGCACTTTACTAAGTAGATCCAGGAGTGTGTGATATAATTCCTCATAAGTGTAGATGAACTAGCAAGCTATTGCGAAAAAATATAAGGGTTAAGAATTTTTTAAAAAATTATGATATTGCTATCAGGAAACTTTGTAGTTAAGTGTGCTCAAGTTGTAGTATTAGGATGGGTGACCTCCTGTGAAATCTCGGTGGTCCACCTCTGCGAGCATCACCTAGATCCTATGAGTGCTAAGTGTTCCAATCATTCTCATGAGAGATGGGTTCAGTGAACCACTACTCATGAAATATGGGTCAATGAGTTTGACTCAAAAATCATATAGTTAAATACTGATAGCAATATCACAATGTGACACTGTGTAAAAATATCTCCTACTTATCAATTGATGAGCTTAAGGGGCTTTCTAATGAATGGGTCATAAGGCACAACACTTGGTGAAGGTTTTGCAAATGGAGTTGCAAGCAAAGTGGGTTTAGCCATGGATGAAACTATGTAGTTAAGCATGCTAGAGCTGGAGTAGTACTTGGATGGGTGACCTCCTGAGAAGTCTTGGTGCTTCACCTCTATGAGCATCACCCAAATCCAATGAGTGTTAATTGTTCCATTCATTCTCATGAGAGATAGGTTCCATTCATTTCATTAAATATGTATCGACGAGTTTGACTCAAAAATCACACAGTTAAATCCTGATAGCAATATCACAATTTGACTTGTTGTGTTAAAATATCTCCTACTTATGGATTGTATCTTATCAATCACCATTTTAGACATATATTATACATTTTATAAATGCTACTTGTTTATGAACAGGAATTTATGGATTGGAGCAGCAGTTGTAGAAGAACAGTCTTGGTTCATTTCATTATAAAAATATTTCTTCTTTAGTTGGGTCATAATATTCATCTAGCAACCTGTGGTCATTTTTTCCTATCAACATTCTCAACAGCAGAAAAAAATCATGCAAAATCTTTGTGTAAGTCACTTGACCTGATTTGAATGAAGTTCTTATTTAGTTGATCAAATTATTGTGTGTTGTTTTTCAATTGATTCTAAGTCATTTTTTTGCTTTTTTTTATTGAAGAGTCATTTCATAATTCAATTCATCCTCACTGTGATCACTGTTGATGTATTGGTAAGAATCGCCAAATTTCTCTCTGCCAAATTATTATTATTTGTGGATCAGAAGTATTTAATGCTCATTCCTTGATTGTAGAGTTAATGATGACATTTTCATTTTGTTTTTAAGTTTAGAAGTTTGACATTAATAAGTTTTGAGACCCCAACTGAGACCCCCAAATCACCTTGCCAACTCATGAGGGTCACTGTTCAAAAGGCACTTAATTAGTTTGGAAATAGTCAATTCATTTAAGCAGCAACTATTTGACTTTTGTAATTGGTCTTAAACCATAACAATAGCAGATTGATGACTAAATGAGTCTTACTCATCTCAATGTTAGTTGGATTTGCTTTAGTATTTCTGATGTAACAAACCTGAGCAGTTGAACTTAGCAGCTCTAAAAGCATGTATAGTAGGTTAAGATATGGGCAACCTTAACTTATAGGTTGATGTATGGTAGTAGTTTCAATATTGTTCTAGCAATAGATGTTAATCTTGCAGAATAAATACTGGATCAGATTTGAGTTGCACCTTGGATTTTAGGCATATTGCATATATTATGAGTTAAGTTGAATTTACAATATCTCATTTTGTACAAAAAAATCTAATGTATATTGTGATGTAAACATAGATAGTCTATTCTAGTTATTGTTTTGTACAATTTTAGTTAAAGACACACAAGTCAACAAACTTCCCGTTGATGTACTTTGTTGGATTAAGTGAAAAGTTAATAATCAATTGTATTTGTCAACTTTTAATAAAGAAATGAGGCAATGGCTGAACTGCATTTAATATGACTATTTTCTTTCATTTATTGACAATTTTTTCCCATCATTTATTGACAACATTTTTATGACTTTTCCCTGTCATTGGTTAAAACTAAGGACGAAAGATGTAGAATACATATAATTTTTTTTTTGATTTAACTACAACATAATCCTAATCAATAGCATTGTCCTAGTAATGATGTAATAAATACCTATAATATGGATTCTTTAGAACATTATATGGATTTTTCTAATACAACTACACAGATAAAGTTTTAACTAAAAAAGAGATAGAGTTCACTCTTATGTGCAACTCCTCTTTCAGCCTGAGGGTTAGCTATGACAAATCATCTAGTACCATTTTGAAAGCAATTGAAATTTTAAATGAAAAAGAACAGTCCACAACAATTGAAGTTGACATGGGATATCTTGACTGCATGGGTTTAAGAACACTTTTTAGTTTAGAGAGAAGATTGTGCATTTTTAGCTAAATCTCTTATGATATTTTTTGTCTGGCATTTCAAACTGGAAACTCATAGATCACTTTCTTTATTTTTTAGGTACTTGATGCAACAAGCGATGAACCTTGGGGTCCACATGGGACGGTTATGGCTAAGATTGCTCAAGCTACAAGAAATTTGTAAGACCATCTTTAGAGTTTTGCATCAGAACTCTCACAAAAATTTACATTTCTTTTTGGCAGTCATCCAACAAATAATGGATAAAGAAATTTGTATTTGATGCAATAATGAAAGCCAATTGGTTATGGGTGTTCTCTGGAAAAGGGTTAGTGACACCAGCAGAAACTGGCATCATGTTTACAAGGTAGATTATTCTGATCCTTCTCTGGTAGTTAGTAATTTCAAGCTGCATATACTTGGTTCATGCCAAAAGTCAACAATGGTATATGACTTGCCTAAGCTGACATTTGTAATTTTTAAAAACATGTTTTTTTTTGCAATGGAAGTGTTCCTTTTTTCATCTTCTGTCAAAACTAAAAAATTGATTTTGTTCTCATCTTATGGCACCTTTGGAGTTGTAAAACATTCTATTAAGAAACTCATATTTTGTCATTTCAAGGCATTGACTATTCTAGAATATCTTGTGGCAAATGGATTTGAATGTGTCGTTGATGAACTATTGGAACACACTTTCCAAATTTTAGTATAAGATGTCCCAAGACTGTCTTTTTGTTGGCTAGGAAACTTACATTGGCCAACTAAAATTAATTTACTTATATGTTTGATTCTTGCTCTGTTCTCTGCTATATATTGAATATTTCTAGGTTGTTCTATTCAAATACTTGAGATTGATGTTTTAGCTATGAGATTGATAGTTGGAATTTTCATTGATTAGACACTTTCAGATTTTGAGTTTGTTGAACCAAACAGTTAGGATCAGGGAATCAATGTGATTGACACTAGTACATTTGACCCCATTTTTAGACCAAAATTTTCAACCATCTAATAAAATGGGGTCAAATTGGTCAAAATATGCAAGGCAACACACACACACACACACACACACACACACACATTTTTAAATACAAGCCCTTGTTGGTCAAAATTTCAACCAACATGGGCTTACACTGTGTCAAAATAAATAAAAACTCTGTTTGCCGCCCTAATTTCTTTGTTGCTGCCCTAATTTCTCATTTATTGTTACGGGAAAGATAGCTTGTGTGGCTTAATCATTTCCTATAGTGCATTTTGTGGCCAAGAGTATGTGCCAAAAGGGTTTTACAGCTTTAGCGCCAACAGGGTTTGACAGCTGGGGTTCTTTGGTGCTTGATTGTAGTAGAGGAGAGCTCATGAATGCTTCAAATTAGTTGACATTGAAAGAGATTTCAGAAGTGAAGGCTCTTGTAGCATCAAAGAGTCATAGTGAAGCTGAAAGAAGGCGACGTGAAAGGATTAATTCACACGTGGAAACTTTGAAGAGCTGAACCACACTAACACAAGCTATGTCATTTAGGGTAAGCTTGGGTTGGTGTTAAAGGCTACTCTTTAAACACATTTCTATCATTTGTATGGTTTAATGGTTGGATCATATACCTTCAAAAACTAACATTGATCACACACCAACTACAATATAATTTCTTAGTAGGAAAGGCCACTAATGTGGGACCAGTTATGTGCTGGTGTCTCAGGGACTTGCCACTGCTTGTTGTCAATGCAAGATACATGCCAGAAACAACAACTTCTCATTCAAATGAAATGAGACAACAAACTGACATCATTTGCTTCTTGCATATTTTGCTAGGCCATGTGTTAGAAGACATTCAACAATCATTTCCACAAACTTTCTTTTGATGGTAGATAAATGTAAAATGGAAATAACATCTAGTAGTGTATTTATGTTAGAGCAACCATTTCACTTTAACATAGGCTTGATGACAGAAAAAGGAGTGGCTTATTTCGTGTGTCATCATATACAAGAGTCTAGCAATTGTGCAGTGGTTGTGTCATTTAATTACATTTTAATATTCTAGATTTTGAAATTATATGTGGTAAACCAAGATCAATGAGGTCATTCCCAATGGATCAAGGGTTGAATTGTTGGTCTAAATATTTGTTTAGAATAAATCCATCCTGCTTAACTACCAATCATGGAAAGCCACACAAATGCATGATAGGTTTGTGAGTCAATATCCATGATTACAAGGCCAGTTCTTCACCTATTCTGGCATAAACCTTATTGTAAATGAAAGGAGGAAAAAAGGAATAGAGGAAATAACAAAAATGAAGAGTCTCATGGTCAACATATATCCTCTTATTTTTGAAATAGAGCTTTATGAATCATGGATCACTAGTCCACAAAAGTAACAATGATAAAACACATACGCATTAGACATTCATAGACACAATTAAGAGTTAGACTTTTGAGAACAACCATCTACAATGCAAGACACATACACTTAGGTTCCTTTGTTGATTAATAAGGAGTCAAAAAGTGTTATATATATGAGACTCAATAGCTCACTTACATGAAATGGATTCTCCATTACAAATGGGCACAGGGCTGCTCACTTATAATAATATCTCAACAAGCAATAAATTCTCCCAAAAAATGAGTTTGAATTATGAATCCATGGAGGTAGAAGTCATATTGAACATGGGTAGCATAGATCTCCTTTGTTGATTGTTGGAGCACGTATAGGATGGGTGCAAGGTAATTAACCTTGAACTTCAACTCTTTGTTTCACATATGCAACTAATGGGGTTGCATTTCTTGACAATGCTTAGAGCATGGCCATTGATCTTTGAAATCTTTTCAAAATCTTTTTCTTTCTGTGTTCCTCTTTTCGTCTTTTGTTTAGTATATTGATTCAAAATTTGATTTTTAGTCAATGTTTATACTATAATTTGATTTTACAATTATTTTATGCCCTGGATCAATACTTGTTTGAAATCAGCTTCAATTTACAGGATATAACTTTTGTTTGGAGCTAGAAAGATTGTGCCAAGCAGCTACAGAGCCATGATCGGTCAGACTACCAATGGTGGTTGGATTGAAAGTCAATGTTGAAAGCTCACATTGCCTAACCCAAAAGAAACTATTGGCCCAAGGTGTGTGGAGCCATGATGAATCCAATATAACATTCGCATTGTGGTGGAAACCACTAGCATACCGGGTATATACGAGTACTGTCTACTGCTATGCTTTGTTGTTTGGTGCTTGAATTGATTTTCCTTCATGATTTTTTCTAAGCTAATCCATTATTTCCCTAAACTGATATTATTTTCTATTGCATAATGTTTACAAGTTTCCAAATAATTTCTTTAGGTTTTCCTGCATATGCTTATCTATTCAAGTCTTCTATGAATTGATTCCTTAAAAATATGACCTTTATCCATCAATACTGACTATAGTGTTCTATGGGTCTCCTGTGAATGTTAACTAGTTGAGTGTGTGTGACTAGCTATTGATTCTCCTTATCATGATTCCAATATGCTCTCATCTACTTGTATACCTATTCTTAATTGCCACCCCTCTCCTATGTGAGTAGTGTGTAGTCCTACTTATATCTTTAAAAAGATTACTTGCATCCATCTCAGGTTGAGTAAATTTTTGGCCAGACTTTTTAAATTTTATTTTTTTCAAGTTTTAAAAATTGGATCCTCCTACCGAGTGGATTTAGAGCACAATGGACTATAGTGTATGCCCATAGTGATTTTGAGTTGAAAATTCTCATAGCTTTCTTGTTTCCTTTAAACCATAGAATAGTCATAAAGGTTATATTTATAGGGAGGAGATTGTATGTGTGCATTTCTTTCTTTAAAATAATAAAATGATAAAAAAGATTAATTTAATGGAGAGGATAGATAAACATATCATGAAACCTTTGTAAAAATTTTACTTTCAATTTTATTTAATGTTTGAGAAATCGTAGAATACCTGAGGAATTGTAGAATGCCTAAGGTCAGAGTATTGTAGTTTTGATAATCTAGGGTTTGGTTAAAATCCTACTTGGGTTCACAAATTTGTAAACGCATCACTATTTGCAAAGTGTAATTTTTCTAAAAGTATTGTAGTTTTGATAATCTAGGGTTTAGTTAAAACCCAACTTTCGTTCACAAATTTGTAAACTGCATCATTATCTGCAAAGTGTAATTTTTCTAGAAGTATTGTAGTTTTGATAATCTAGGGTTTGGTTAAAACCCAACTTGGGTTCACAAATTCGTAAACTACATCACTATTTGCAAAGTGTAATTTTTCTAAATAAGTTGAATGTCTGTAGTTTGATGTCATGAGTATTGTAGTTTTGATAATCTAGGGTCTGGTTAGTCACCACAATCTAACACCTTTTGTTTTTTTTTCCCCCACAAATAAGAGTAGGGTTTTCATTTTTCAATTCACTTACATCCTGACCAATGAGTTGAGCAAGGTGGTATTTGAGGCAATCAATGCCTCTTTTTGTATCAAACCTATGAAAATTGTATGTATGTTAGTATTTCAGAAAATAAGAACCAGAATTTATAGGAAATAAAACACCAAAAAAGAGAGTTAAGAAATCAAATGGCTAAACAAAAAAAGAAATAGATAATGAATAAAAAACAAAACAGACTTTGCAAGAATGGCTCAGAAAGACTTTCTAAGGAAGGTCCTGAAGAGGACTTTCTAGCTAACTTATGGTCAATGATGGATGTGATAGCTTGCAAGTGATGAGCTAGTTACTTGTCCAATATTTTTCTTAGAACAATATGTTGTTTTGATACCATTGTTGAATCCACATATAACATTTTCACTGTTATCTGTTACCACTTTTCAATCCCAGCTTCCCCAAGGAAACAAATGTTGTAAGTGATCACCTTTTCATAAGCTCAGAAGTCAACATTGCCCAAAATACAGAGGAGAGGATAAAAGATTTGAATCAATTTCAAAAAAATTGTATGGTGCCAATGGGGTGCTTCTCGGTCAATCTCACATTAGGGAAAATGTCCGTTGTATGGGTGAAGTGTTGCCAAAAATCATATTCTTTATTATATAGTTGAACAAAATGATCCAATAGTAATAATTGAGGATAAGTTGCCTTTCATCACTATTCCACAAAGTTAATTCTAGATCTAGACATGAAATATCATTAAATAACTACATGTGATGTCTTTGATAACTTCAAAATGAAAACCTTTCAATTTGTAAAAGATATTTGTGAGACTTTCAATCATAATATAGAAGATGACACTATGAAAATTTTTTATGAAAATTTCACTGCTTTTGCTGAAAATTGTATTTCACAAGGATTCTTATTTTAAATAGCCCCTTGGTGTGATGTTGACAGAAAATTTGCATGAAAAGGTATAAGAAATAGATCTAATGAATCCAACAGACTAAAGTTTGACAATATTTTGCTAAGTTGCCAGTTCACTTTTGGGTTCAAAATTCATTCAATTTTTTTTTGGGTTGGGTTCAGATTTGTTGTGGGTTTGTCCGTAAAAGAATATATGTTATAAATGTATATGTGCTTGTGTGTTTATATATGTAAATGTATATGTGTGTATGTATATATGTATATGTGTAGCAGCAAATAAGTTCATACACCACTATGCTAATATTAAAGAACATAGCAAAATGCACCACCACAAATTCAGACATGACATATAAAACACTTTTTGGTCTTTTTACTATTTTAGTGGTCACTTTTAGGGTTGGGGGTTCAAATAGACATGCTTGCACATGCTAGCAAGAAAGAGGTAGAGAATGAAGGACTTAGATAGACAATATGATCTCAATATCTCTAAGAATCTCAAGCATTTTTCTAGCAGAATTTTTGGTTTGGTTATTTGGTTAATTCTCCACAAAGGTTTGTTGTTTAAACCAATTGCTCAAAATTTTGCAGTTATAGATTCTACGTGGGTGAGGCATTTTTGAAAATACCTCTTTTTGTAGACATTTTGGGTTTGGCTTCAGGTTGAAAGCAATTTTTATTCAATGGCCCTCTAGCTTGCCCAAAGTTTTATCCTTGGGAACATGTAGCTGATTAATGAAAGCTGCAAATGTTTATGCTTCAAAGTTCAGCTAACCACTTTTGAATTTTTATGAGCCCTCCTCACATCTCATCTTAGGGAAGCAAATATTTGTTAATCAAGAGTCTGGTTTTCTTGTTGAAGTTAACTAAAAGACACAGATGTCCTAGGTACACAACCTATTTTTTTGTCGAGTATATTTAGAGAGAGACATTCCTTGCAACTTAGATTGATTTACTGCTCTTTTTATTGACATCTCATGTTTGTGTGTGATATATCATCAGGCTGTGATTAAGGGCATTAAGTACCAATTTTGTTCCATTAGCCTTTTTGACATCATTGACAAAAAGGATGGATAACTGATTAGAACTTTATGTTGCAGGAGAGGAAAAGTATTCGTCCAACCTTTTTTGCAGAGTCTATCTATGGTGGAGCTTTTTTGGCTATATGTTCAAATGATTTTGTGTGCTTCTATGATTGGGCTGAATGCCAAGTAATTCGGCATATTGATGTTACTGTGAAAGTGAGTCTACACACTCATATGATCCTGCATTGAGTATTGTACCTAGGCCTTATTAGCTGAAAGATACTTTAATACAGAAAATAATAGATTCATGGTTAACCTTTAGTTTCTTTTCCTTAACTAATGCTTCATATGTTATTTGGTACAGAACATTTACTGGGCTGATAGTGGTGATCTTGTTGCAATTGCCAGTGACGATTCATTCTATATTCTGAAATACAATGTAAGATGCTCAAACATGTTTTGTTCTGTCCAATTAACTTGTAGTATTAATTCAGTTGCTGAAATCTTGCAAAGTGTGCTTTCTTTCCTATATTTTATAAGGGGACAGCTTTGTACTAGCTGCAATTGAGGCTTTTACTACTTAATATTTTCCACTATTCTTGGATTGAATGAATAATAATGTTACTTTTCTATGGTTTTTACAGTGTGCTGTTGTTTCTGCATGCTTGGATGCTGGTAAGCCTATTGATGAACAGGGGGTAGAGGATGCTTTTGAACTTGTACAAGAGATAAGTGAGCGGGTTAGGACTGGAATATGGGTTGGTGATTGTTTTATATACAATAACTCATCTTGGCGCCTCAATTATTCTGTTGGTGGTGAGGTATTTATTATGCATCACTACCAGCAACGTATTTCTATTGGATCTCTCTTGATTTGTCATGTAATTTCCTATGTTAGGTGTGCCTTGGCTGAATTTACTTTCACAACTAGAGCCAGATGCTTGATGTTCTTCATCTGTGAGTCTTAGTTAATTATTATTATTAATAACCAGTGAAACTGATTGAGTGCGATCCCAAATTGCAGGTAACACCAATGTCTCACATAGATCGGCCTATGTATTTGTTAGGCTATCTTGCAAGTCAGAGTCGGGTGTATCTTATTGACAAAGAGTTTAAGTGAGTGCACTTCAAAGGCTTTTTACATTAAGTGCATTTAGAATATTTTTATTTTCAAAACCAGTCGTTGACATTGCTTTGTGTTGTGTTATTTCAGTGTGATGGGCTATATACTACTCATTAGTTTGATAGAGTATAAGGCACTTGTTATGCGGGGTGACCTTGATAGGGCAAATGAAGTTTTACCTACAATTCCTCAAGAGCATCTCAATAGGTAGTTTTTAAATTTAATGTTCTTAAATTAAAAGTTGAAACATCAATGGATATTTACTCATGTATTCTGATGTTTTGCTAACTGACATATATCTACACATGTCTATTATGTTTGATAATTAGAACAATACTTGAATGAGAGTGTCAAATTTCTAGGTTTTTGGTTGAATCTAGCTGATAAAATGTAATTCTCTCTTTTTAAAGTGTGGGTTGGTTTTTGGAGACACGAGGCATTTTAGAGGAAGCACTTGAAGTGTCTATAGATCCAGACTACAAATTTGATCTGGCAGTACAACTTGGGAGGATTGAAGTGGCAAAAGTTAGCTTGAACTTTCATTTGCGCTGATGATAATATTTAATTTCACATTAAATACACAAATATCATATATTATTGATAGGATTGACTGGACATATGGCTGTTCAACACCTTCTAGATCTTATGTTAGATAATGATTTACTTTGCGATGTTTGGTATTGATTATTTGAATTTTCGTGCTATTATGTAGGCAATCAAAATGGAAACAATTATGAGAACTAGCCATGTCTTCTGGAAAGGTATCAATTATCTCAACTTTGGTGGCCTGTTGAACTTATCCTGTTTATCTTGTATTTATCAAAAGCCCATGGAAATTTAGCAGATCCATGTGTTAGTTGTCACTTCAGTCCATCTGTATGGTAATGAATAATGATAATAAATAAATCTAGGTTTTGGCTTTTGTTATTTTTCGAGAGTTTCCTTACCAGGATTCCAGTAGATCAGGTTTTGGTTTTTATTTGAGCTTTTGCCCTATTGACCATTTCTGATTATTTACTGGTAAATATCATGAAATGCTTTGTTTATGAAGGCATATTGAAATCTAAAATCAGGTGATTTCAATGCAATCTTGTTTACTAGATTATAGATTGATAAGTTGCCTCAAATTCCATATATTTTGTTTGATGTTCTGCAAAATCAGCCTGGGATTTATAATTTACTATTCACTGCTTTTACCAATGCAAATTTGTTTGTGCTTATAATAAGGTGAACCTCATTGACTTGCTGATTTTCCTATCTTTTCACTTTCTAAAAAGAACTTTTAAGCGAGATAATGAATTACAATATGGTTGGCTAAATATTAACTTCCTCAAATGTTTTTATTTACAAAAGCTGACAGAAATGATATAATTGTCAATGTGAAACTGAAGGACAGTGACAAGAATAAACGAAAAGCTTATTTTGAGTGATTAGACTCAATCACAGTGTTATTTCAGCGTTATTTCGAGTTTTAATCATTGAGCTATTGAGTTACTTAAAACTACTTTCCTCTGATCTCTTAAAGCAGACTTGAAACACACCAAAATGGAGTTATATGTTCTCATCTATTGCTTTTGCATTTGCTTATCAATGGTGCAGTTAGACATGGCTGAGGAGTGCCTGAGCCATGCTTCAGACCTAAGTGGATTGTTGCTTCTCTACTCATCAATGAGAGATGTAGGTGGGATGGCAAAACTTGCTAATCTTGCTAGAGACCAGGGGAAAAATAATGTTACATTTCTTTGTTTGTTCCTGCTGGGTAAAGTAGAAGAATGCATCCAACTATTGGTGGAAAGGTGACTTGCAGAATGATGTTATACATATCTTTGGGGTTATTCAGAAATCTAGGCTAAAGGATGGTTAGTTTTGTTTTTTTAACATTTTTTTGTCGGTAATTGGCATTAATCGAATATCAGAAGCTGCTTTTATGGCGCGATCCTATCTGCCAAGCAAGGTTTTAGAAATTGCTTCCATTTGGCGTGATGACCTTAGTAAGGTATCCTACTATTTTGCAAGATCATGTGTGAGATTTATTTTCTATGTAGATGTGAATATAGATTTCAAAATTCTATCCTACCTATGTTTTTATGTCAAATTTTTTAAAAATATCTATCAATGTGAGATTAACAAAATGAAATTATAAGTCCTCCAACTTATATACAAGCAAACATGTTTTTTTTCTTTATGTACAAAGTGGGATTTCATTTGTTTATTGCTCTACACATTTATTGTACATTTTATATGCTAATACTTAAGGATTCTTGATATGCTGTATAAACAAGAAGTGTGGGCCTCAGATGCTGTGACTGTACAGGTAGTGTTTTTTGATGAATTTACTTGTTCCTCTTTTAATCTAGCATTACTTTGTGCTTCAAAGGTAAATCAAAAAGTTGCAGAGTCATTAGCAGATCCAAAAGACTATCCTAACCTCTTCGATGACTGGCATTTGGCGCTATCCGTTGAAACTCAACTAAGGGAGTCAAGGTTTTTATCAATGTTATACTTCAAGTTTATAGATGACAAGAATGAAATATTATTTTGGTTTGACCACATGTTCATATTCATTTTTCAGTTGTAACTCTCATAAAGTCTCTATTCTATTGCTTGACATTCATATTTGATTGAATGCAGGAATGGCTTTCCCCCCACTGAGGACTATCCAAAATATATACATACAAGGAATATAGACCTCATAGAGGAGTTCAGGAATTTGCACATTGATGGAGAAGCACCTCTAGAAAATGGAGATTCTGTTCATGAGGTATATAATCTTTGCTTGTATTTAAATTCTAAATTATCCTGATTACGATTTTGTTCATTTGAATTGATGTTTTGGTGTTTTTGTATTTGATTGTAGTTTGAGATATATTTGCTTATTCAAATTTGTAGGTAATAGACACCCATGAAGATTATGTTCATGGCGTCTCTCTCAATGAACCAATTGAAGATTATGTTCGTGATGAAACGCAAGAAGAAATAATTGATGGAGAGAGGTATGTAGAAGCAGAAGGATCTACAGAAGGAGAGGTTCTTGTTAATGGAAATGAAGCTGAAGAAGATGAGTGGGGTATGGACAATGAAGGAAACCAACCAGCATGAAATTGCGGGTAGCAATTTATTTAGAGTGTATAATGCAAACAAACCAATTTTTGTGTTTGGTAATTAGGATGGTAATTTTCTTTTTCTAGGCAGATTAGGATCGGGGTATATGAATTATTTGTTCCTGTTGGGGATTAGGTCCACTAGGTCCACTAGATTATAAAATTGAGTTCATCAAGAGCTTTAGGAAAAATAGGGTAGTGAGTTTTTTAGATATTATATAAAACGGGTTGAGGTTTACATTTAAAATATTCTTTCAAGAGTCTTTGTAATAATCATGTCCAGAGAATATAAACATTTCTTTAAAAACCTGTTGGCAGCATGTATGTGATTTTCAATCATTAAATAGATTCATAGGAGTCATTAGGGTTCTTTTCTCCTGACTGCTAATGTATTGTTTTTGAGTTGTGCAGTTGTACTAGCATGATGATAGGATGTGTATTTCTGGGATTCCCATTTCAGTTATTTTGACAGGTGATCACTGTGGCAGACATTTTCATTTTACCAATATTTGTGCATAGTGATACTGACATATCTTACTACACATGCTTAGGCAAGAGATAGAAACAAGAAAGTAACATAGGAGACTTCATAATGTACTAGTACCCGGCACTTCCTATTTTTCCAGTTTAATTTGTGATTCCTGTTCCTTAATTTTTTGCTTATCCGTAGGATTAATTTCAGATATGTGTCGTTTGCTTTCCTCATGTCTAGACAGTAATATTTAGAAGCTATTCAGGGGATTCTTTCCTTGCAATTTTAGTAAATAATTTTAGCTCTCGGAGCATAGCTTCAGAAAGTAAGAGATTATGCTGAATAAATTTCTACAGATTAGTGGGTTGATTTATGTTATGATTGACAACTAGGAGAACCTTTTGACTGGCTATTTTTGAGTGGGATGTGGGTGCATCTGAGTTGTAATCATATAGGTATTTGTGATGAGTTGAACTTGAATGCTATACACGAGTCGTCAGTGACCTCTGATACCAATAAAAATGGAGAATTTTATGTCAGCTTTCTTAAAAAAGTAAATTAGCTATTCTTAGAATTAGCAAGGTCTCAGTTTCCTCCATTGAAATCTTTAGATAATAACTCAAATGAGGCATGAATATTAATTGATAGGTCTTTTGAAATGCCACATAATTTAATGCATTGTCATTGCATGCTTGAAGAGCTCCTATTTTGTGCTATTCCTGTCTCCATTTTATTTTATTTGCTATGTTCGAAATTTGTTTTCTATGCTGCCTAAAGCTTCTTAAATTGGAACAAGATGTCCCAGATGACTGTATCAAGACAGAGTAGCATGATCTCTATTCAATTGAATGATGTCCAAGACAACTTTCACAGTACAAGACAGAGGCATTATCTCAAGGAATGCACTTCCACCCATGTTTTCAAACCATAGACTTCCATTATCAAAGAGATAATACATTGATGTACGGCTTTGTTCTTTACCACGACATAAAAAAAATATTGTTTTCAGTGCAAATTGACACTAAGAAATGGTGTGATGCATTCTCAACAGTTAGATAAACCCATTGTAGGTAACAGAAACAGGTACTTGAACAGTAGACTTGGTGAGCTGACTGAAAGAGTCAACTCATTGAGGTGACTGGGTGGGAGTGACTTGGCGAGCTCACCTAGAGAGTTGACCTAGGGGATGGGCTTGGTGAGAAAACTTAAAGAGTTGACTTGGTGAGCACACTTGAATTGTCGGCTTGGCAAGTGGACTTGGGGACTTTGTGGGACATGTGGGTGAGGCGACTTGGTGAGCTAACTTGGTGAGCAGATTTAAGTATTGACCTTGATGAGGCACTTTAGTGGGGTGACTTGATTAATGAACTCTGAGTCAACTTGGTGAGCACACTTGAATAGTCAACTTGGCAAGTGTACTTCAATTTTCAGCTTGGCGAGTTGACTTGGGGAGTTGGCCTGGTGAGCTAACATGGTGAGTGCGCTTAAAGTGGCAACTTGGTGGGGCAAGTGGGCGAGCTGACTTAGTGAGGCCACTTAGAGGTACGACACAGTGAGCTGACTTGGTGAGCAAGCTCGATGAGTGGACCTGAAGACTGACCTTGATGAGGCACTTTGGTGGGGTGACTTGATGACCGAACTCAAAGAGTCAACTTGGCGAGCATACTTGCACTAGTACATTTGGGTTCAATTTTTTTGCTTGAAATTTTGACCAACTCACTGGTACATGATTTTTCTCAATCATATAACTAATTATATATTCTTCATATTAGTTATTGTCGATGTTTTTTAGGCATCCTATAAAATAGTTCACATGCCTTGCGTATGATATGACATTTTGCATGCATCCTGCACTCTCTCTCATCCGACTAATGATGGATTACGCAAAGTGATCTAAAACCATGATGCTAAAAAACACACAATCAAATCCAAAATGAACTTGCACTACAAATGGATTGTGGAAATATGATATTGGTAAAATTGCACGTATGTCTACCAGGACAATCACAACTTAAACATATATTTGTCCTGGTAGACATGCATGCAAAATTAACAATATCGAATTTCCATAATCCATTTGTAGTGAAAGTTCATTTTGGATTTGATTGTGTGTGTTTTTTAGAATCATGGTTTTAGATCACTCTGCGTAATCCATCATCAGCCAAATGAGAGAGTGTAGGATGCATGTAAAATGTTGTATCATAGGCAAGACATGTGAACTGTTTTATAGAATGCCTGAAAAAAATTTACACCTTCTTGTTGGTGGAAATTTCCACCAACGCCTAGGGTTTTTCGACCTTTGTTGGTGGAAATTTCCACTAATGCTTAAATTTTTTTCGACCTTTGTTGGTGGAAATTTCCACCAACACCTAAATTTTTTTCTACCTTTGTTGGTCAAAATTTCCACCTTCATTGGTCAAAATTTTGACCAACACCTAAATTTTTTTTTACCTTTTTCGGTCGAAATTTCCACCTTCATTGGTCAAAATTTCCACCAATGCTCAAATATTTTTTCTACCTTTGTTGGTCAAAATTTTGACCTTTATTGGTCAAAATTTCGACCAATTCCTATATGACCGTAGACAATGGTTTTGGTGGGTTTTCGACCAATAGATTGGTCAAAATTTTGACCAACCAATAATTTGGTCAAAATTTTCACCAAAAAAAAAATCGACCAATGGGTTGGTCAAATTTGGTTGAAAGTTGGTCAAAAATTGGGTCGAAAATTCGACCAATAAAGGTCAAAAATTGAACCCAAATGTACTAGTGCCAAAATGTCACTTTGCATTTGCATTTGCATAACATCCCTAGGACATTTGCACTTTGCATATCAAAACCCTAGTTCATTTGGCATTTTCCTAGGTTTCATATCATCCCTAAACACTAAAAAATCCAAAAAACAATCTTGCATACCCACATCGTGATTATCAAGTTTTGACCTATTTTACAAATTGCAACCTTGTTTTACCAACTGCACACTTCAAGTGTGTAGTTGGTAGTTTTAGAGTGCACTTGGTAGTTTCAGGGTGCACTTGGTAATTAGGTGATTCATTCTAGGTTCCAGAACCCTAATCTTCACTTCCACACCTTGCATTGCATCCCAAAACCTTAGAAATCACTCTAAATCACTCAGAACATTCAAAATTTTCATTTTAGGCACCCTAGCACCTCTGTTTACCCATTGCACACCTCCTACTTACCAACTGCTTACCTTTAGACCCCCAACTATGTCATGGGTGCACTTGGTATTGTCTCAGCATAGTTGGTACTTTAGGTGCACACTTGGGAGGCAAAAAGTCCATTTAGGTTTCCCTCCATTGTATATGCATTCTTAGGTATCATCCTAGCACTTACTAGGACACAATCATCCTAAAGACCCAAAGAACTTTATCAACCTTTGTTTTCTGAGGCACAAACACAACCAAAACCTTGTCCAAGATAGAAGAAGAGCAAGAAAACCCAATAGACATTTGATGAAGATCAAATCAAGGCATCACAACCATTACTAGCAGACCCCTTGAACATGTATCCGCAAGAGCACCATAATCAAGCTATGACACAAAAAACCTTGAACAATGCACCTACCATGATATTTCCTCCAAAAATTTCCCCAACACATGGGATGGTTCAATGGAGTCTTGACTTTGAACCTATATTTGTGTTGATACCACTCGGGGGAAGAAGTGTGCCAACCACACTTGAAGATGAACAATCACACCCCTTCAAATTCAGCCAACCTAACACAAGTACCTTCAACCCTAACACATCAAACATACAATAAGGTACTATACACCTTAGTGATGACTCTGACATTGATTACGACATCATTGATGAAGACATCACTAGGGTGTGTCAAGACAAATTTTTTTGCAAGAACTTCAAATGTTTGGTAGCCCAAGAAATTGTAAAGTCCAAACATCAAATTGTATGTTTGGAAGGTGCTAAGTCCAAACATCAAACCATCACAACCATTGAAAAAATACAACCCATGATCAATTTGGACTTAGGTAAAGGAAAACAACCTTTGGAATTTTTAAATGCAATAATGGCACCTATAAGGTCCCATCAAGAATCAACCATCGAAATCCTCCAAAGTACATTTGAACACATCAATGTTAATCCCTTGTTCGACGAAATACCACCAATTCCTAAACACTCCAAAAGGACATTAAGACTTGATTTTAGTCACATGATGCAACAACAAGATGCACCTAAAGGGACTTGTACTCTAGGGATGCCAAACATATCTCCTTTGGAGATGAATCAACAAAGTGCACCTTTGCTCCTAACTCTACCAAGTGTTATGACATCAAATGTTATGGAGCCTCCAACAAGTGCACCATGTGAAACATCAACTACAACAATCCCTATTGATGCACAAAGGAAAAGTCTTATTGACATTACACCTATTCCCAAAAGGAATGCACCTCATTGTCAACTCAATATGATGTCCCAAGGAGAAACCTCTAACACACAAAGGTGCCTAAGCAACAATACCAACATGGCGATCACTTCTCAAGGACATAACAAACTACCTCAACAACATCAACCAGAAATAGTCCAAGGATCTAATGTTTGCAAGACACATTCAACATATCAAAAACAACATCAACCACAACAACAACAACCTCAAGTGGTACAAGCATCCAACATCCCTAACACACAATCCAACATAAACCCACTTGACTTACATGCAATTTATCAACAACAATTCCAACAACAACAAGCCATGTTTGTTAAACAACAAGAGCAACTCAAGAAATAGCTAGAATACCAAAAGACACCTTGAGCAACAAATTGTGTACTAACAACATTTGTTACAATAGCAGCACATGCCACAACAACCTCAACAGAACATCTACAACAACAATCACATACATGGTCTCCCATAGAACCAATAGAGCTATCCCAACAAAAACCACAGTAAGTGCCACAATAACAACACATGGTACATCAATCATAGTTGATACCGCAACAAGTACCACACCAAATACCACATCAAGTACCCCAACATGTGTCACAATAGGGACCTTTCTACCTTCGAGGTACTAACATACCTCCACCACCTAGTGACACATCACCAGACTCATCAGACACAGAAATGTCAGAACCAAGTAGACATAGCTCCCACCACAGCAAATGGTCTACTCATAGGCACAAAGGACTTGAAGGAAAGACTATCATGCAAAACCCTAATGACAAGTTATTTCAACAATTCAAACAACTTTCCAAACAAGTCAAGGCATTGGGAGTCCAAAAGAAACAGGCTCTATATACAGAAAAGGACTTACATCCTAATCCATTCGATAAAAGTCTATCTATGCCTCCGTTCCCAAAACACTTTGAGGCTCCAAGATTTGAAAAATACTGAGGAAAAGGCAACCCTGTTGATCACATCCAAGAATTCTACGCCTCTTGTACCAAACTTAATGATGAGCCCACCTACATCATGAGATTGTTCCCTCGTTCTCTAGGTGGGCCCATGTTTGAATGGTATTCCAAACTTCCAGGTAATATCAAATCTTGGTCGAAACTCACAAACAAGTTCATCTCCCACTTTGCCTTTAACATTACAAACAAGGTGACCCTTTCCAATTTGTGCTCAACCAAACAAAAGATGGGAGAACCATTTATTACATTCTTAATGTGCTAGAGAAGCTTGGTCAATTAATGCTCACTAGACATTCCTGAAGAACAAGTAAACTTGTGCATTAAAAACCTAGTCCCCAAATTAATGTATGAACTCAAAATCAAAATTCTAAGCACCATTTCTAAACTAATGAAAAAAGGGGCTAGTATTGAAGATGGTCTTATCCATAAGTGAATCCTCAAGATGAACAAGGACAACAAAAACACCAACTTGTCTAATGACAAGGCTAAATTTTTCTCCAAAAATAAGAATGTGACTAATGATGGCATCATGGATGCATGAACAATTAGCACAACACAACCTTAATTGACTCTGAGAGGTGCAAACCCTACAAATTTACAAATTCCCAATCAAACATCACCTCCACAATAGAAGACTGAGACTTCCACATAGGAAAAACCCCAAAGACACCCTAGAACTAAGGACAAGAAATTCACACCATTGGGGATACCTCTTCAGATTGCACTACAATAGTTACTCAATAATAATTTCCTATAGTTACCCTTGATCAAAGATGAACCATTGACTAAATAAGATTGGTGAGATGACAACAAATACTATGATTACCACCACACCAAAGGACATAAGACCTCATCATGTTTCCAACTAAAGCATGCAATACAAAACCTCATTGATGATGGTGTCATCATAATTGATCCATCACTATTAGCATACAAGTATGATCACACTATTTTCAAAGATCCTTTGGGTAATCACAAAAAAGAGAAACCCTCTAGTTTAAACTCTAACTCACAAGGTAATGTGAATTACACATGCATGGGATATGACTACACTATCAGTTGTTTCAATGAGTTAGATTCCCGCATATCCACATTCACTTTAAAGGTTGAAGACCCTTATTGCACTATCACTACACATCGTACCAAGATCACTCTACTTGGAGCCCTGTCTAGACCTACTACTTCTACTAGACCTACACCCCCTAGTAGACCTGCTGCTCCTACTTCATCTGATTGTAGCCTTGTTGAACAGCTCGGCAAGACCCCTATGCAAATATCCTTCTTGGACCTACTGTGTGTGTCTCCCCAACACTAGAAGATCTTAGATCAAGCCCTTAAAGAGTTAGTAGTCCCAAATAACATGGATATTGCCCAATTCCAAGCCATGATTGGGAACCTATCTACCTCATAGCACATTACCTTTTCCCCTTGGGATATTCCTAAGGACAAACCTAACCACAATGATCCCCTTCATCTCAAAGTCTTCATCCATAATGCCAAAGTCAGACATGTCTCAATAGATGGAGAAGCAAGACTGAACATTTGCACTCTTAAGGTTGTCAAAGGTTTGGGTTATTTTGAAGATGATTTGGATCCCTCTCAATGAATCACAATAAAATCTTATGATGATGGCGAATGTTTCTCCACGAGTGTCATCAAATTACCTATTAGAGTTGGTCCAGCTACTGAAGATATATTATTCCATGTCCTAGATATAGAAATGAATTGCAACATGATACTAGGATGCCCTTGGCTTCATGCTATGAAAACAATACCCTCTACATATCATCAATGTTTGAAGTTTTCCTATAACAACGTGGAGTTTACCATCCCTGGTGATCCAAATCCTTTCCAGTTTTGTGCTAATCTAAGAGATGCTACTACATACCAAGTCCCAACAAACAATGAATCATGACCCACAGATTCCTCTAAGTATGTGGATGCTGATATACTCCTCAATAAGGCTAAGGAAAAGATGAAGATTGAAGACAATGGGTGTGGATAGTACCTTATGTCTCAAGTGTACCACTTTAGGGAGTCACCAGTTTCTCCCCAATCTTATGATAAATTACAACTATTACAAGAACAATGCTCTAAGATCAGTACACAAAATACCACTTCTACCAATGAGAATGCTTTCATTTGTATTGAGAAAGCACAAGCAGAACAAAAACCCACTTTGATATCTCCTAGCAAGTATGGACTTGGGTTTACTATCATGTAGAAGAAAGGCTATGATGGATGTAGTGGTCTTGGATCTTAAGAACAAGGTATACTTGAATCTATCACTACAAAAGGACAACCTCCTAGTTTGGGGCTTTGATTTAAACCATTACAAATAGGTCCTCCTAGTACTATGTTACCTACATGTAAGACTATGGATGTTTTGAACGATGAAAAGGCATCTGAGGATATCCCACTTGAAACCAATAATCCTCTAGCTTTTGAGCATAACCCCAATGATACAATTGAATCTAATGCCCATATCTATACCTTCAACCAAAGCCCATTCAATACTGATGATGATATCCCCTCAAGTTATCTTGAACTATTGGATTGGGACCAACGTGGACCACCAATTTTTGATCAATTTGAAAATGATGCTGCTCTCTCAACAGACTTTGAAATCTATGAAGGCATCAACATTGGTGACCATAAAGAAGAAACTTCTCTTGAAGTAAACACATTGGCATATTGTTGGGAGTCAACTCCATCTTCTAGTTACGAAATTGAAAGCAAAGAAAAAAATGAAAAAATTAGGTCTCTTGGTGAAAATTGAAAGGTGCCATTAGACCATGAAAAATCAAAAGCTAAGCAACTCCCAAGGATACAAAATGAAAAAGATGATGCCATGAATATCAGTGTTCCAGTGTTCAACATGCCACAAAGTATTTTGAAGCTTTCTTGATTAGCATTCATGTGGAAGGTCATTGGTCTCAACCCTCCCAACCCTCCCTTATATCCAGTTGTTTATCCCCAAATCTAGCTACCTAATTTTCCCAACACCCAAGATCAAATCTTTATCCCCCAAGCCTTTTTGCATGTCATCATCAATGACATCCCACATGACATATCTATTGACCCAATTATCCGTAGATTCTTTGATTCACAAGAGGCAAACACTATCTCACATATGGTACATGATGGTATATCTCGAGGCCTTTCTAGTAGTTTAATTTTAGCTACAGACTTTGAAAAACTCCTATGTAGTCATGGTCAGTCATGGATCCAAAGATTATTTGCTAGCAACAACAACACTAGATATCTTCTCAACATTCATCAGTAACATTCATGGTTCCATCTAAAAGTCCTGAAAAAATATTTTTAAAAAATGGCAAAAAGTCCTCTAAAAATATCAAAAAATAGCAAAAAGTCCTAAAAAAAGAAAAGAAAAATGTGAAAAAAGTCATGAGAAAATGGACGCCTTGATGAAAACTTGGCAAACAGGTGTCTTGGCATGAAAATTTGAATCAAGACAAAAATCTCATCCAAAAGTGAAAACTTTGGAAATAGGCACTTCGAGCGAGTACCATGGTGAAAACCTGGCAAACAGGCACCATGCATAATCGATTATTGCTCCTCCATCTATCGAGATTCCATCTAGTTTTTTCCCCTTTTGTCATTCCTTGATCATATCCATCATCCTACAAGACATCCTTGGCTCCTTGACCATAGCTCATGAACTAGTTAATGTCCTTTGTTATCTTGCCTAAGCATCACTAGTCTCCACACACTCTGTCATCAGCCTTTGTACATAGTTTTCGTCTTGTCTGGGGGCATAATACCTACATGATGCATGAGTTTGAACTTGAACTGGGGGCATATCCCTAAGAAATTTTTATCCATTGGACCTATCGCATAATAAATTGGAGCTAACACTTGTATATGCTTTTACGATCTTGAAAAATCCTAAAAATTCAAATACAATCCTAAAAAAATCCTAAAAAGTTCAAATATGATCCTGAAGAAAATCCCTAAAAATCATAAAATGTCCTAAAAAAAAATCACATAAAAATCATAAAATATCTTGAAAAAATCCCTAAAAATCATAAAATGTCCTAAAATAAACCCTAAAAATTGTAAAATGTCCTGAAGAAACTAGTAACACCAAAAACATCAAATATCCCCAAAAAACCCTAAAAATCACAAAGCCCACAAAAAATTTGTAATAAACCTTGTAAATAGTCACTATGGATAATCACCCCTTTTGCATGAACACTTGCACTATGCATATTGAAACTCAAAGCACTACATTTTTCAAGATAATCACACTATCTGAGCAACATGAACCAACAGTTAATCCAACATGTCACAATGAAAATATTAGCTAAATCGACAAACCAAACTATCACATGATCAACCTATCAAACACATCTAAAGACCTAAAACACTAAAAAGAAAGTAATCATGGACAAGAATAGTTGTTGGCTCATGCTATTTAGTGAGTGATTTATTTTTTTCTTTGTTTTTCTTTGATCATGTTCCTATGCCACTCAATGATATAAACTGATCTATGAGAGTGGTCGGGATGGTTCATGGTCATCTTTTTCTATTTCTATCTATTAAATTGTACCTTTGAGAGTTTGGGGCATGTGCATATGCCTTAGGAAGGACAAGGTCTTTTTTTTTGTTTGCATCCTGCTTGTTTATGCAAAAGGCTTGCATTTACACTCTGGCCCTTTATGCCATATGCATTGCATTCCATTTGCCATATCAAAATAAAGCTCCATTTGACATATAGTGCACTTTCCAAAAGTAAAAGTCTTCACCTCAATCTAATTAGTTCTCATCCCATCTCCTCAATCTTTCTATCATTCATCTCATTCTCCATCAACATGATCATGTCTTCTAATTCATCAAATCCTCTTCATCTTGTATTCATGCATCCTTGCATCATCCTACACTGTCAATCAACCTTTTGTGGCTTTCCACCTAGTCCAACCTCAATCTGACATTTGTCTAACCATATTTGACCAAATTTGACCATTTTTGATGATTTAACTCATGCTCTAACATCTTTTCATCATTTTGGGCATGCACACACAGTTCTAGGTCATTTCGAGTCCAATTGTGCTGATTTTGGCCCTCGGAGCCTTCTAGGGAATAGTCTGCACTTTTAGAGTGCAATTGGGCCTCCCAAGTGCATCCTGGATGCACTTGGTACTATCATGGTGCACTTGGGCTTACCAGGTGCACACTGGGTGCACTTGGATGAGTTTTGGATGCACCTGGGGTAGTAGGATGCCCAGAACCGCTCCCAGAGCCCTTATGTTGCACTCCGGAGGCCATAACTTTTGCGTTTAAACTCCAATTTATGAACCATCAGTTGTGTTGGGATAATATCTTTTTTTGAACAAAATGAGCTATTATTTTCATTATTTTTTCACTGTATTGAGTGGTCATCCTTGACACTACTCTTGGGCTCCTGATTGACCCCAACTAGGTTGATTTTGGCCCCTGGAGCCTTCTAGGGAACATTTTGCATTTTCTAAGTACACTTGGGCTTCCCAAGTGCATCATGGGTGCACTTGGTACTGTCATGGCTCACTTGGGCTTACCAAGTGTGCACTAGGTGCACTTCGGCTAGTAGGATTCCCTAAACTGCTCCTGGAGCCCCTATGTTGCACTTTGGAGCCCATAACTTTTGTGTTTTAACTCAAATTTGCAATTTGTCAATTGTGTTGAATTTGTATCTTCATTGTAAAAAAAATGAAATATAATTTTCATCATTTTTTTTTATCTTCTTGGCTAGTAACCCACGTAATTACTCTTGGGCTCCTGGTTGACCCCGTTTTGCACTTTGGACCTCATAACTTTCACATTTTAGCTCTGATTTGTGATCCATCAATTGCTATGGTTTTGTCTTATCATTGTTGAAAAATGGACTTATCATATGCTTATCTTAGTCAATTTATCAAGGGGGCACCCATATATATCATCCCTACTGGGGCATGTTGTGGCTTTCTCATCAGTTATTCTTTGAGACAACACTCTAAATCACATTGTATCAAAGAGGGAAAAAATGTAGATTCTCAAAAATGGTTCACATCTACGGTTTCATCACTTCTTCATACTATTTTTTCCCATCTTCTCATTCTACTAACTTTAATCTTTTGGCCAAATTGATCATATTTTATCATTTGTATCCTCTTTCACATCAATTTTATGTCATTTCAAAATCATATCAAGTCAACTCGAAACCACTTCAAATCAGCTCCAAATCACCCCAAATCAAATCATAATCACCCAAAATCAATCATAATTATCACAAAACATGTCAAACATCCAAAATTAGTCATCATTTGTCCATTCCTAGGTATTGTTGTGGCTTTTGGTGCCTTGGAAACTTATCAATCTATCAAATATTATCAATCTAACCTTAGTACTGCCATGGCTCTCAGTGCTAGGTCAAACTATCATTCACGTCATCTAATCTTTGAAATTTTTGAGGCTTTCAATGTCAGATCATGACATCATTAAACCACTTTAATAAGATTGATAGTGTCTATTGATATTATTATGATCAACCTTATCAATCAATCTCAATCTTGTAGCATTTACGATATCGATTAAATGTTATGTATCTTTAATTCATGTCATGTGTCCTTGGCATGTTATCAATTTAAACCAATCAATCAATTTGACAATGGCTTTGATCTATATATCATCATCCTATTCAATTAGTATCATTATCACATCTTCATCAAAGGATACTGTCGCACTTATTTAATCAATTTTGGCCAACCATTTACTAATTTTCTCTATAGGATTAAATAACCCATAATTTAATCCTATCATTCTTACTAATTATTCTTCCTAATTGTTATCCTTAATTAATTAATTATATTAATTAATTGATTTATCATTTTCAAACCATGGAAATTCTTAATTTTCTAAGTCATATTTTCCACCATTAATTCCATTTTTTTTACTAATTCCTATTTTGTGGAATAAAGGATTTTTAATTCAAATATTCCATTAAATATTGACATCATCATGACACTCAGGTATGATAATTTGTGGATTATCCATTAACACTTGGCTAAGATATTTCATAATCTAAGATTCTTATTCTCTTAGGTACGTCCATATTTGGCTTCATTCGTCATAGATTCTTGGCTTTAAGTGGGCTTGAGGTGTCTTATGATGCATCATAGATTCTCTTCCACATTTAGCCAAGTTTTACTTCCATGCATCATAGAATCTTACATTTTGCATCTTGTTTCATATGTGTCATAGATTCTCAAAGGAATATCTTGCCACATCACACATCTAAGGGTGACAAATTCAATGCTCTTATCCTCCATGCCAATCATAAAATCAGCATTCTTCCTCTCATTTCTGGTCCCTAGCTTCTTGCATTTTGCATTCTTGCTCTCATATTCAAATCACAACTTCTAGTATTATCATAGCATTATCATTATCATAGGCTTTTGCTTCAATTTTGTGTGCACTATAGGAAACTTTGGAGCTACATCATTTGGAGAAGAAAGAAGGACATGTGAGCTACAAATAAAAGAGGGAGTTTTAACATTGTTTTCTTTCTTTATTAGTTTGGCTTTCATGGTAGACTAGTGGGTGCTAACATATGATTATTGAGTTTGTGATTTTCTCATAGTATGTTATGCATTTAACCCATTTTATGGTACTACACTAACTACTGTGTCATAGACACCATGTGCTAAATTAGAGTTTCTTACTCATGTGTTGTCATCAAGACAACTCATATGAGTACACAATAAATAATAAAATAATGCATTTATCCCTAGTAAACTTAAGTGAAGTGTAAATAATAAGTATTTACACTAACAAACCTTTCCTCTAGGTGTTGTTGTTACCTCTTATTGATCAAATCCTCTTCATCAATCAACTAAGTGATAGTACTTGAATCTTAAAAGCAATTGTCTTACTAGAAAATAGCAATTTGACATCGGTGACAAAACAATGATTGAAATACATTTTCTATTTCAACAATCTCTCTTTTTCAATAATCTCTTTCAGTAATGATCTTTTCAATCATATTTCAACAGTAAGTAGGTTATAACATTTTATCAGTTCCTTCCCTAGGTCAGTGTATAGAAAAATCACTGGCATGATCATCTTTCCTAGGTTCTTGGTCCAAGCATTGCATATTGGGACTTTCTCTATCCTATTCTTGTAAAAATACTAGAATAGTTCACTATCATTTCTATCAGGAACCTTTGCATCTCTGCAGAATACATACTAATATTTGAGGGCAAGGTCATTTATGGCTTGTGCATTCAATGAACCAGGTAGAATTTGCATCCATTCATCTACAAATAGGCTAGAGCTCTTCCCTTTTAAGGTGGATTCTTCAATTATGGTATGTGCTATTAATTATCCTTCCTTGTACTATTTTTACAAAATAATTTCAAGTATTCTGAATGTTAGATGTTGGGAATCTTCTCGAATTCACTCTATAACTATGCCTCTACTTTGAAAAATTCAAAAAATCATGCAACTGGTAATGAAAATCTCCATGCTTCTTAGAATTTATCTACCTCTACAAAATAAAGAGTGGCTTAAATGGCTTTAAAATCCACATGCTTGAAATCCTTGAAAGATTGGTGGAATTTTCACTTTTTCAATTATTCATGCATCTACCTCATACTTTTCTACCAGCTAAGACATGGTCATTGAAAATTGTTTTATGCATTTAAAACTAAGAGTTGTGATCATGAAATGACCTCCCTATTGTTACTTCACTATGGTTTTATTTCTTTCCTTATCCCTAGTTGCAACCATGGGAAGAGGGATATCTCTACTATTTCACAACTTCGCTTCTCGTTTCTATAACTAGTATGTTTGGTCTTCAATGATGTGCATTCTCTTGTTCACTTCTTTGCAACTTTATTTCTTTACTGATCACATGGACTTGTAAAATTGTATTCTCTTTATTTCATGCTTTATCATTACTTCATAGTTGTTTATCACTCCCATTTACTCACCACTATGATTGAGTGATTACCATCAAACTCACTACTTCCAATCTTTGCCATAGTTTATGACTTAACATTTCTTTTACTTGGGATGCTTCAAATATTCATGGTGTCACCTCTTCGCAACCACCAAACATAAATCCTTTCTTAATCATGTGACATTTTGATCACTATTTTGTTTAATGGTTACTTCACCTAGCAACTTCATAACCAAAATATAAACTACTATTGAATCCTTGTGATGTTGTGACTACTTATAATCTTAACTGTCATGATCACTTTCCACACCTTCACAACTTAATATTTAACTGTAACTTAGACACTTGTGACGATGTGATAACCATTCCCTTTAGCCATAAAATGCTTTTCATAGTTTTGCAACTCAAAAATGTTTCTCTTATATTGACCATGTGATGATGTGATTTATTTTAGCTCGAGTAATTTCTCATTCATCATTGCTTCACAACTTGAAATCCATTCAATGCTTTCTAACTTGCAATAGTGTGACAACCATTTAAGATTGACCTTTTCATGCCATCACACCCTCACAAGTTGAATCATTAACTCATTTCTTAACCCTACGAATGTGAAATTATATGCTTTCACCACTTCATTTCCTAAACTCTAGGTTACCTTTAACCACCTGCAAAGATGCAATAACCACTTAACTTAATTTCTACTCTAATGGTTAGAAAACGAGTGCATCATAGAATGTAATGGGTTTGTAGGGATAATTCTCATCATTCTAGAGACTTTCTTCAAAACTCTTTTTTCCTTTTACACTTAGGCTTGAAATAATATTATGACCATTTAGTCCTTGTCATCAAGTCCTCGCCATATGTCACAATTCCATACCATCAAGATCTTGAAACCAAACTATGACATTATACCAGTGATGATGTGATTCATCTTTTTCATTGCTTTGCAACTATAAACTCTGACATGTCTTTTTTCCCAATGATGTTGCAATAACCATCTTGTTGATTACTTCCTTCTATTCGCACCATCGCAACTTAAAATCCCTTAAGTCATAACTAATTTGTAATCATGCAATTTATAGTGAGTTGCTCCTTTGCAACATGAACTTGAATGCTAGCATTAACCTCTATGATGTTGTGATGACCATTTTAAAAACCACTTCACTACTTCGCAACCTCTTCAGCAGCTAAACCTCAAATTGGAGCGACAAGGCAATTCAAAGGATTTCACACAATTAGAACTTGAAATACTCATAAATATATTGACATACAATATAAAACTAGTTAAAAGACTTAGGGATATTGAAGAATAAGGAAATTTTCACACATCCCTATATTATAATTGTATGACAATTTACAAACATTTCACCAAAAACAAGACAAGACTTATTTTCCCTAGTTTTTTTTATGAGGAAAATAATTTTTCAAAAACCCTAAGCAACCTAAATATCATTTCTTCCTAACTTTCACAAAATATCACAAATTTTTTGCTGGGTGAAAATTCAAGCCATCAGTTCCTACACATGGGTATTGATATCGCGTACACTTTTAGGTATATGATTACCTTGATAGAACTCCATATATATATATATATATATATATATATATATATATATATATATATATATATATATATATATATATATGCTCCTGAATATTTGTAATCTTGTTCTCCTTCAACACATTGACAATATTATGAGGGTCCACTTCAACATTTCCTTAGTTGTCATCTTGTCTCAGATCTGCATTTTTTTCTTCTTTCCTAACCCCAATGATTTATGCATCATCAACCTTATGGTTATCTTGAGACTTTTGTTGTTTTCAATTTGAATGATCAATTAGAGTCTTTTTCTTGTCTATGTCCTCTGTTGTTTGTATGACTTCATCCTATAGACAATCTCCTACTTCTAACCATTATTGAAGAGTTTATTGTGTTGAGATGATGAATACTTCATTTGTACCTCTATATGATCCTTCATAGATATGTCCTCCCATATGCCAATCACCAAATTTTGCTTGATTTTCTTTAGCGACTTAGCCAAGTTGGGTGTTTTTAACTTTTTGTGCTCATCCCTAGAAGTGAAATTCATTATTAACCACCTTGTTCCCACCAAGAGGTTGTGTGTTTCCTTCACTAATTTGTAGAGCCCTTCTTGAATTATTCTTATCTTTCTTAGTGTATTAACCAAACTATCACTCGACACCATAATTCAATCTCAATACCTAAGAGGCTAGAAAGATCAATATCTTTGGTACCATAGTAATGTTCCTATGTTGCTTGGAACCTATGAAAGTACCTTCAGTCCATGAGACCAATAAGAAGAGATGGTGTACATAGTAGGAAGCCATAGGCCACATGAAAAGTAAGTTAAAAGCCACACGGTAGTAGGTTAGAGGTTACACTAAAGAAATACATAATAAATAAGGCATTGTATGGGGTTTGAGTCTGCTATCCAAAAAGTACAATGAATTACAACATTATATGCCAAATAAGATAATACTTGAACATTATTTGCACAAGATATATGCCAAAAAAGAATGGATGTTAGAGATAATTATATAATATAAATCCAATGACACATGTATATTAATCTCCAAATGATATTACTAGATTACATATGTGCATTTAACAAGATCTGAGTAGATAAGTAATAGTCACCAAATGATGATACTTTGCAAATATTGCACACAAGTGAAATACCCAATTGATATCTCCAATGTTAGAGTCAGGTGGTGCTAAACCACTCAAAATTCAATAGGTAAAGTAGGGAGGATCTTCCACATCTAAAATTGTGCACAATAATACCTTAGCCTTTAGCTTCCAAAAATACAAAGAAAAGTCATATAAAAGCCATGATGAATTGCAATGCCCAATAATCTCCTTATAAAGGCCTCAAAGAAAAATCTAAAGAATTAGAAGTACAAGACAAAAATAATATTTATTTTATTATTTTGTTAATTTAGAACCCATATTTATTAATTAATTAAATGCCCTTTATTATTTAATTTAATTCCATAGACCAATTAATTAATTAATCATTACATTAAAATTGGGGACATCACAACAACTATGCAGCCATGAAAATGGCTAGGCATACAAAGGGATTATTGGATTTTGGATACTAAAGTTGTAAAAAGGTATATTGAATAAGAATATTTTTGTGATTGGATAGCTGCTACACCCACCTACGACCGAACCTCTTTCCATGTCAATAGAAGATGAGTCCACCTCAATACAAGAAACAATGAGAAAGATCAAAAGAATAGATTTTAAAATGTTAAACACTAATCTTCTAAAGATTCACATAAGGGAGTTTTCACAAGATACCAAACCACCAGACATGAAGAAATCCTCCATCTCAATAGATAAAGTTGTCAACTTCCAATCTCATAAAAATGTCCCTACATGTATAGTAGATCTCTCCACCTCTAGAAACCATAAAGAAAAAAAAAGCTATAAATACCAAGCCGACCTCCTAATAAAAAAAATGTGTATAAGAACCATAAGGAAAGATCCCCAAGATCAATTGAAAACCAAAAATACTAGACTAGATCAAGCCCCTAAGAAATGAAAATAATTGATTATTCACAAAAGAAAAATAAACCACTATAAAAACTAAACAAAATAGATCGTTCAACATAGAAAAGGAGCATTGAAATTGAATAGGACTTCCATCACAAAAAAAAAAAAAACCTCAAACCACACATATTTTGCAAATTACATAAACTCTCCAAGTTGAGAAATATTGCTTCCCTTATTTATGAAATGGTAGAAACCATTGCACCCCAACCATAGTATAGTCTAAATAATTACCTTATCTTTAACTAGGACATCCCACATTACATCACTAGTCACCATAAGAGAAATATAAAGTCTCAATTTCCACACCCAACAAAAAGAGTGAACATCCATATTATCACCATCAATAGATAGGGGAAATGCCCATATTTTGGCTATCTCAACATTTCCTCCACATTAACATTCATAGAAGGGTCATTCCATGTTTCTTTACCACTTTTAACATAGCTATAGAACCCATCAATACATAAACCTTGTACTTTCTCTAAACCATTAAAGATCCTAAAATAAAGCACACCATACCAAGAAAGTGTTACCCAATAATGACAAACACCATCTTCACTCCTAGTTAATAAAATTCAATAGGTCAAGTAGTCCACAATACATCGAGGCCAAAGAATGTATTCTTTGAAAGAACCCTAACCTTAAAAATAATCCCCATCAAACACATTCTCTAATAAAATCAGACACTCCCTCTTGATCCCAACCTTGAACACTCTCAAAATGGGTACTATCCAAGATAATTCACAATAGGGAGGCTCATAGTAAAGGGAGTGGCACAAGAGATATCACAATAGATAGAAGACCAACCATTCAAAATACCTTTCATGAAGGGAAATTACATAGATATATTCATTATAATCTAGACTAGTAGCAACAAAACACATTTACTAACAACCAATAAACCCATCAAGCCCTAGGAATCTATTGCAAAGAAGAAAAAACATACATCTAGATGAAATAGAGACCCTTGTTGTCTCAAACCTTCATTTCCAAAGAAAAGAAGAAAGACCAAAAAAATCTATTTCACTCTAAAGAAAAGGTACATACAAGAAATCTCACCTCTATAGAGGGTGAAGCCTAACAATAGGTCAAGAGAAAAAAAAACTACAAAAATTCCGTAGTCCTTACCATGTACAATAATCAAACACACAAGCAAAGCCCCAGATGCTAAAATGGCATGCATGAATATGCTTCAACTATAGGACAAACACTAGATGAGCCAACACATCTTTAGAAAAAGATGAAGGAATACATGAGATAATAGCAAACACCCTAAATACATTAAAGCTTGCACCCATCACACTAGTCTTTGCCAAAACAATAACATGGTGCACATAGAGCTACACAAGTATAAGATCATATTATTCCCCATCCATTAAAATAAACCCATCGATAATGAAGCTTATCATAGGAGTAGGAAGTTGAATACCATGGAAATGATTAAGAATAAAAAAATAGAATAGAGAAAAGCACATAAGCAATTAAAGAGAATAAGACACTAGTATTTATTGTGGTTTCTCATAATTATGGCTGTGTCTACACTGAGAAGAGGAATTAAATTAAATATAAATAATTTGGTTGACAATGATACAATAGTAGCATATATAAAGATAACCCATTACATGTAAGTTGAATACACATCAATTTTGTAGGGAAGAAAAGGTCTTTGTTGGCCTTCAAATCAACAATCTATGACCTAAAGTTCACTGGATGCTGCAATTAATCAACCAATCACTTTCCATACATATTTTTTCACTTCTTCTTAACAAGCCTAAGAGAATTTATGAGACATTCAAACTTCTCTTTGGGAAAAATCTTGGTCAAGATATCTACCAGATTAGCCTTCATGCCTATCTTTGCAACTCTCAATTTTCCTTCTTTAACCACATGATGAGGAAAATGAGCATGTATGCCAATATTCTTAGAATGAAATTAATAAGAATGACTATGAGCCATAAAAATAGCTATACATGTTGGAATTCTTTAGAATAATTGAGAGGGGGGTGAATCAGTTATTCAAGCTCCAGATGTACTAATAAAACTTTTCTCCTCAACTTAGTGAACCCATAAAACATTCATATCTATGCATGTATGCATGAAATTAGTAGAACTTGTAGCTCACTATTAAATCATTATGCAAAAATATAAACATGAAACATAAAAGATCCATCAACATAGTTGACACAATGATTTAACATGAAAACCCAATTTGGGAAAAACCACCAATAACATGCTACTCCTCTTCACTCTTCTGAAGTGATGCCCTGTGAAAGGCCACCCTTGTTAAATGTTACAATAAACACTATTAAATGTGACTTAGCTAAGATATTTGAATCACCTTATTAGAGGTGAGCCTTGTTAGAGGACTTTAGGCCATTCACTTGGAATACCACCTGATTAAAGGATTTTCAAATGATTGTTAGGTCAACCTTAATCCAAAGGATTTTACACTAAACTGATACAATCGTTAGAGAGTAACAGTAGAGGTTTGATCTGATACAACTTACAACTTCTCTTTTAGATTACAGATTACTATTTAGTCCTCAATTATACTTGGCTTTCATTCTTTGCAGTTTTGATAGCTTGTTCACCATTCAAGCATATATCTCCTTAAGCCTTCCTTCTTAGCACACCAATTTAGTCACCTTCTTGATTAGTTGATGAAGCAGAGTCCTTGACTTTCTGTCTTCCTTCTTACTCTATTCTTCCTTTTTCTTCTTTGATCCTATGTTCCACTCCTTTACATAACTCTTTGCTTCATGAGCAAACATTCCTATTATAGGAAATTAGGATACTTTTCTGCTTTGTTCTCCATTCTCCATTTTAGGGTTTGGATAGATTAGGTAGGATACAATGTATCTATCCCATATCTTGTATCTCTTCTAGAAACTTCTCCTAGAATTCATTTGAATTTTCCTAGAAATAGTTTACCTCAAATTCTATGCCACCAACTCATCAACCTTATCTTCCACTCGGTTCACAAGTTTCAAGAAAACAAACTTGTTAGCTTAGATTCAAAAAATCTTTGATCCTTTGAATAATGCAACAACTCGACGTTATCAACCTATTGATAGTTAGCACATACTATGTTTCTTGACATCAACTATGTAATCACTCAGCATTAACTAAAGTTTACTAGTGCTTGTCATCCATTAAACTTTACTCAATATCTATTGGTTTGCTTGGCATACACTAGAATTTTCTTTTACTTGGCTCCAACTTATTTTTTGCTTGGCTTGCACTAACTCTACTCAGCATCTATGAAAAAGTCAATCAAGATTAGCAGACAATCTTTTTGTAACTTGTTCTTCCAAATTTCTAAGTGTAACTAGCCTTTGCAACCTTAAGTAGATTATCAATACACCATTTCATCATTGTCTTGATTGATCCTTGTACTTTATTACATAATCATAACTGAACCTTTTCTCTAGGTGCTATTGTTACCTCTTATTAATCAAATCCTCTTCATCAATAAACTAAGTGATAGTACTTGAATATTATAAAAAATTATCTTACTATAGCAGGTTTGAGATCAGTGAAAAAACAATGATTGAAACACTTTTTTTGCTTTAGAAATCTCCCTCTTTCAATAATCTCTTTCAACAATGATCTTTTCAATTAGATCTCGACAATCTCCCTCTTTGGAATTGATGCTAAACCAAACTAATCAACCAAGTCACCTAAATGGTAAAACACTTTGTTCAACCAAACTGACTAGGTTAGAATAGTAAGGCAATACCAAAAAGAAAACTTGTCTCAAAATTTCTCCCTCTTTTAGCAACTTCAATCTTCTGATTAGGTTACAAATACAAAGCTCTATCTTATAACTCCCTATGAGTTTCTTGTTGTTGTTTCGTCTTTCTAGATAGATTTGTAACTCCCTCTTCATTTGTCTCTATTTCCTTCATCATACGTGTGGTTTTTTCTGATCAACAACATCAATAATTAACAATCTTTGATATACTTTCTCCTTTCTAATGGTGTTCACTCCCTCTAGTGATGATTAGTATAATTTTTTCTATCTTTGATATTTCTCCCAAATATCTTCCTCTAATGATGATCAGTTTCTGACATTTCTCCCTCTTTGACAACAATGCCAAAGACATGTTATCTTTTCATCTTAACATGTAGATATAGGCTCTTATGGTTTCTTTGTTTTCTCCAATTTCTCCCTCTATCACCTTGCTTGTGAATTTTTGTAGTTTCAACATTTTGATTACTTCAAGTAGTTCCTAAAGTAATATCCTCTACATGAATTTGTAACATTTGATAATTAGCTTGTTTGATGCAAGGCAGTCCTCTTGTCACTTATGTGGCCTTTGTTAGGGGTATCACCCCTAATTTACCTTTTAGATATTCATAAGCATATTTAGGGAATGATTTTATGAAGGTATCAACAATTTTTTCCTTTATGTTAATGTATTTCATCTTCACCTCTTTATCTTGAGCTAGCTCTCTTAAGTAATGATACTTGATTGCAATGTTTATTTTCTTTGTGTGCATCACTAGATTCTTTGATATATTTATACCACTAGTTTTGTCATAATAAAGTATCACTGACTCTATTATTTCTTCCTTCATTCTTTTGAGTAGCTACTTGATCCATACAATGTTTTTCTAGTTTATAGCAGCAACAACATATTTAGCTTCAACAATAGACTATGAAGTACAACTTTGTTTCTTACTAGTCCATGTAACTAGTTTTTGGCCTAAGAAAAGTTCTCCTGCCCTGGTGCTCAATCTGTCATCTATGTTTCCAACCTAGTTAGCATTAGTGTAGGCTCTCAAATCAAACTTCTCATTATTCTTGTAGTATAAGCCAAACACTTATGTTCCTTTCAAGTATCTCATTATTC
The DNA here is from genome assembly GCA_028749045.1 of Cupressus sempervirens. Taxonomy (NCBI): domain Eukaryota; kingdom Viridiplantae; phylum Streptophyta; class Pinopsida; order Cupressales; family Cupressaceae; genus Cupressus; species Cupressus sempervirens. Next base: position 209,455,341 of record CM053792.1, read on the forward strand.
TCTTCACAACCATTAAATGATTCTTCTAGGGATTTGCAAAGAATCTTGCAACTATCCCTATATATAATACAATATTAGGTCTGCTATATACAACATATTGCAACTTACCAATCATAGACTTATACTTTGTTTGGTTTACTTTAGCTAAATCATCATTCTTTGACAGCTTGTGTCTTGTTATCATAGGTGTACTGACTAGTTTTGAATCCTCCATTCCAAATGTTTTTAATATTTCCTTTATGTACTTTGATTGAGTAATGTATATGTCATATTTCATCTGATATACTTGTAATCCCACAAAGAATTTGAGCTCTGCAAACATTGACATTTCAAATTCATGCTTCATCTGTTTTGCAAAATCCTTACATAAAGCATCTTAACCTCCAAATATTATATCATCAACAAAAATTTTAGATAACAGAATACGTTACCTTATTCTATCTTTATGTATAGATTATTGTTATCATTGGTTCTTTCAAATTCAATCTTCACAAGATACTTATGAAGTCTCTCATACCATGCTCTCGGTGCTTGTTTCAAAACATATAGAGCTTTGTACAGTCTACATACTATATCCTTATTGTTAACATCAAAAAAACCTTCTAGTTGTTCTATGCAAACCTCTTCTTCTAATATGCCTTTAGAAATGTATATTTAACATCCATCTAATAGACTTTGAAACTTTTATATGTAGCACAAGCAAGTAGAGTTCTTACTCATTCCAATCTTGCAATAGGGGCAAATGTCTCACCATAGTCAATTCCTTCTTCTTGTGGATATCCTTTGCAAACTAATCTTGCCTTATTTCTTGTGATTTCACCATTTTCATCTAGCTTGTTTCTAAATACCCACTTGGTTCCAATCACATTTTTGTCTTCTGGTCTAGGAACTAGACTTCATGTTTTGTTCTTCTCTATTTGTGCAATCTCTTCTTCCATTGCTTTGTACCAGTCGACATCTTCTAATGCATATTTTACTATCTTGGGCTCTTTTATGCTTAGCAAACATGATTCACTTCTCAAGATATTTCTTGTCATTGGCCTAACATATTTATTTCCAATGATTTGAATAGCAAGATGATGTCTTTTGACATATTTGGATAGTCTTGGATCAGGTCTCGGTTCTTCATTTTGTCTTTCAGCTTCAAAATCACTATGTGTATCTCTGCTAGGTATCTCAACATATCTTTTATGTACACTAATTTTAGAGTCAAAATGTGCAACTTCTTCATTCTATAACTCAACATCTAATTGCAACTTGGTTCCTAAATGCAACTCGGTTCTTGAATGTAACTTGGTTTCTGAATGCAACTCAACATTCATAGGATGTGACTTAGCAGTTATTGAAACTTCTTGTTGGTTTCCAACTTGATTTGTAGCATCTTCTTCAACAAGCATTCCTTCGTAAAAGTATATAAATGATTTGTATCCTTCTGGCTTCCTCATGCATTCATCAAAGTTCACATTTGCACTTTTCACAATTTTGTTAGTATTAGTATCTAAACACTTATAAGCTTTACTTCTTGTGGAATAGCCAAAGAATATACCTTCTTCAATTTTTGCATCAAGCTTACCATTCCTAGCATCTTTGAGAATGTAACATTTTCTTCCAAATACCTTAAAGTATTTTACATTAGGTGGATATCCATACCATACTTCAATCGGTGTAAAATGAGTATCTTTCTTGACTCAAGTACATGGTTCAGGGTATAGATAGATGTACTTATAGCTTCTCTCTAGTATTTTAAAGTAAAATTCTTCTCCACCATGAGTGTTTTGGCATAGTCCATTATTGACCTATTTCTTCTTTTAGCAATTCCATTTTGTGGAGGGGTTCTAGTTGCAGATGTCTTTCTTTTTATTCCTCTATCATTTTAGAACATTTTGAACTCATTTGATGTGAATTCTCATCCTCTATCTAATCTCAAAAAATTTAGACTTTTACCTATTTCTTTCTCAACTCTTGCTAAGTACCACTTAAACATTTGAAAAGCATCAGATTTCTATTTCAAAAACATGACAATAATCATCTACAAGTAACATTATGTACTTGTCTCCTTTGTACCTTTTCACTTCAATTGGTCTACACAAGTTAATATGAACAATCTCTAGTACTTATTTAGAGGTATAAGTTTTACACTTAAAACTTGACTTTGTCATTTTCCTAGCTGACATTGTTTGCATATCATATTTTTAGGCTTTTTCAACTTAGGAAATCCTCTAATTTTCTTCACGTTATTAATACTAACCAAGTTTTCAAAGTTAATATGACATAACCTTTTGTGCCATAGCTATACATCATCAAATTTTGCGACAAGACAAGTAGCATCCTCTATATCAAGATAAAATAAATTACTTCTAGTTTGATCACCTTTTCCAATCAGTTTTCTCTGTTTATCATATATCTTAGAAAAAATAATTTCAAATTCAATCTTGCATCCCAAATTTTTTAGTTTTTACACAATCAAAATATTATAGTTTAGTCCTTCAACATAGTAAGCATTGTCACATGAGATCTTGTCTGTGAGTTTGATAGAACCCTTTCCTTTTATCAAACATGGTGCATCATTACCAAATCTTACACTATTTCCATCATAATAATTTAAGGTGATGAACTTACTTTTGTCTCAATTCATGTGATGTGAGCATACACTATTAATGATCCATCTATCATTTTTGTTCATACAAGTCACAAGTGTAGTTGCCTAATCTTCATTAGATTCGTCCTTTATTGCAACATATACCGCTTCATCATCATTTTTATTAGAATCATCCTCTTCAGTAATGTAGCATTTCTTTCCTTTCTCTTTGTAATCCTTTTTGTTTTCATTTCTTCTACCTTTGTATTTATCACTACCTATGTAGTTCTTCTTCTCTAGACATTTAGAAGCAATATGACCGATCTCCTTACAATTGAAAAAAATGATAGGTAACTTACCTTTGAACTTGTCTTTTCCTCTGTGGAATCTTCTTGCCAGTAGTGCTTCCAATTGTTCAACATCTTCTTCATCTATATCACTATCACTAGACACATGTTTTATCTTTATTTTCTTTTTTTGTTTCTTCTCATTAGATTCATTCAATAACAACTTAGCTTTGAAAGCAAATTCAAGACTCACTGGTTTGTAATTGTCAAAGTTAGATAGCTCAAAAGCAGTGAGTCTGCCTAAAAGACCTTCAAGATTTAGATTATTTCCTAGGATGTATCTCAATTCTTGGATTGTAGAAACTCTAATACCATAAAAAAAAATAGTACTATTCTCAATTCATTTCTTAGAATAGTATCATCATCTATCTGACTAGTAGTTCCTTTTATTGCACTAACAACTTCTTTTATCCTAGCAACATATTGAGTAATATTCTCACCTTCTTCCATTCTCACATCATCAAACTTACCTCTAAGACTCTCAGATTTGGCTCTTTGAACATTCTTGTCTCCTCCATAGATAGCATGCATGGCATCCCACATTTTATTTGTAGTGTCATAGTCTTTGATATCATCAAATTTGACATAGCTTAGGATAGAGGCAATCTCCAACGTCGCCTACTTCTTTTTCATATCTTTAGTAGTGGAACTCTAGTAGGATCAACATGCTCCACTATGATGGTAGATTGTGCATTATCTCCTAGTGCTCCAAGGTGTAGCTTTATCAAACTTTTCCATGCAGTAAATTCATCTTTGTTAAGCTTGGGTACATCTGTTTTTGACATCTTGATCTTTGTGCTTCTAATACCTTCAAACTAGTCCTTTTTAGTAGATGGCTCTGATACAAATTTTTGTAATTCTTTAGAATAACTAAGAGGGGGGGTGAATCAGTTATTCAAGGTCCAAATGTACTAATAAAACTTTTCTCCTTAGCTTAGTGAACCCATAAAACATTCATATCTATGCATGTATGCATGCAATCACTAAAACTTGTAGCTTACTATTAAATCAATATGCAAAAATGTAAACATGAAACATAAAAAATTCATCAACACACTTGACACAATGATTTAACATGGAAACCCAATTTGGGAAAAACAACTAGTAACATGATACTCCTTGTCACTATTTTGAAGTGATGCCTTGTGAAAGACCAACCTTGTTAAAGGTTACAATAGACACTGTTAAATGTGACCTAGTTAAGAGATTTCAATCACCCTATTAGAAGTGAGCCTTGTTAGAGGACTTTAAGCCATTCACTTAGAATGCCACCCGATCAAAGGATATTCAAATGACTATAAGGTCAACCTTAATCCAAAGATTTTACCCTAAACTAATACAATTGTTAGAGAATAATAGTAGAGCTTTGATCTGATATAACTTACACCTTCACTTGCAGATTATAGTTCACTATTCAATCCTCAATTCTACTTGGCTTTAATTCTTTTTAGTTTTGATAGCTTGTTCACCCTTCAAGCATATATCTCCTTAAGCCTTCTTGCTTGGCATGCCAATACAGTCACCTTCTTGGTCACTTGATGAAGTAGAGTCCTTTAATTTTTTTCTTCCTTCTTACTCTATTCTTTCCTAGTCTTCTCTGACCTTCTCTTCCACTCCTCTACACAACTCTTTGCTTTATGACCAAAAATTCCTTTTATAGGAAATTAGGATAATTTTCCACTTTTTCTCCATCATCCATTTTAGGGTTTGGATGAATTGGGTAGGATACAACGTATCTACCCCATATCTTGTATCTCTTCTAGAAAATTCTCCTAGAATCCATTTGAATTCACCTAGAAATAGTTTACCTGAAATTATATGCCACTAGCTCATCAACCTTATCTTCCACCTGGCTCACAAGTTTCAAGAAAACAAACTAGTCAGCTCAGATTCATTGAATATTTGATCTAATGTAGCAACTCAGCATTATCAACCTTCTGATGCTCGGTACATACTACGTTTCTCAGCATCAACTATGTAATCACTTGGCATCAACTAAAGTTTGTTGGCACTAAGAATCCATTAAAATTTACTTGGTATCTATTGGTTTGCTTGGCATACACTAGAATTTTCTTTTACTCGGCTCCAACTATTTTTTTGCTCTTCTTGCACTAACTTTGCTCAGTACCTACTAACAACTCAGTCAAGCTTAGCAAAAAATCTTTATGTAAGTTGTTCTTCTAAATTTTTTAAGTGTAACCAGCCTTTGTAACCTTAAGTAGATTACCAATACATCATGTCATCACTGTGTTAATTGATTCTTGTACTTCATTACATAATCATAACCCAACCTTTCCTCTAGGTCAGGTATTATTACCTCTTATTGATCAAATCCTCTTCATCAATCAACTAAGTGATAGTACTTAAATATTATAAGCAATTATCTTACCAGAAAATAGTAGATTTGACATTAGTGACAAAATAATGATTGAAATACTTTTTCTACTTCAGCAATGATCTTTTCAATAGATCTCAATAGTATGAATATAAAAAACAAATACTTAATCACTTTCTTGATATTTCAAATTACTAAACTATCATTGAAGCCATGTCATTTCCCTTGCACCTCTAAAATGAGCTAGATACTCAACCTTGATATAAGAAAGAAAAATTAAATGTTGCAGTCTTAAAACCCAACTAATAGAAACTCCAACACACATGAAACCTTATAGTTGTACATTATTATAGTCAATTTAGAATTAGTGAAACCTTACAATTGTACATTATTGCCACCAAAATATAAAACATAATCTAAAGTGACTTTAAGATATACTAATATCCATTTAATTAATTCTCAATAAGGATTCCTAGTATTTCTTGTGAACCTACTCGCAACCCCACCACATGAGAAATGTTAGGGAAAATGGAAACCATGACATACATAATACTACTAATTGTAGATTTATAAGCAAAACATTTCATATATTTTTTGTCCTCTTATTTTTTTGAACATATATCATCTAAGTTAAATGAAAATAAATAGTGGGAGGAGTAGAAAAAACCTTAGTTTCAAGCATATCAAACCTTTCTACTACTTTGTTAATGTATGGATTTTGAGAGAATATAATATCTTCATTATTCTATCTCTAGTGATCATCATGCCAAGATTCTTCTTAGTTACCTCTAGGTCCTTCATATAAACTTTCTTTCCAATTGATTCTTTAACTCACAAAAGATCCTTGTACTTGTGTTGACTACCAACATGTCATCAACATAGTGAAGAAGAATGATGAACTCACCATTAGGAAGTTTCTTGTGTCTTATTCACAATCTGTGAAATTTTATTCAAGCATGAGTTGATCAAATTTTAAATAACACTATCTTAGGGCTTGCTTGAGCCCCATACATGCTCTAGTTTAATCTGTAATAAAGGTTTTCCTATCCTTTTTTGATGAATCATTTAGGTTTCTTCATATACAACTCCTTATCCACATCATCATATAAGAATGGAATCTTGACATGCTTATCTAGCTCAAGGTCTAATGCAATTACCGATCCCAAGAATATTCATATAGTTGGCATTTCAACAACTAACATAAAGATTTCATTGAAATCAATCCTATGATCAAGCCCTTTCACTACTAGTCTGGCCTTATATAATTTATATCCTCCTCCTTCTTTTCATTAGTACACCCACTTATACTTATTCTTAAGTATCCGTTGATTTGGTTGAAGAGTAACCAAATCTAAAGTCTTATTTATTTTAAGAGACTCCATTCCATCCAACATTTCCTCTTTCATTTTTGCACAAACAACAACTTTGTAAACATCCTTATTAGTTTTAGGTTTGATCTCAACATAAATAAAAATTTTAGGCTTAGCCTCCTTAGGAAATAGTAATTCATATCTGAATATTTTGCAAGCATATTTATTTTTTATCTTGTGGATCTTCTCAACAGAATGGATGGAATATGTTTACTACCAGTTTGAAGAATTTTGCTCTATTTGTATGTTGATTTGGGTTAGAAGCTCCACCAAAATACTCCATGTGTTGTCCACAAAATATGATTCACGTCGGGTTCACCAAAATGTAAGATATAGAATATGGTTATAGGAAGGGTTTTTAACAAAGCCCCTAATGAAGATCATAAGTCCAAATTTAATATAATACATATGAATTGATAAATTAAATCTTGAAATGCTTGAAATTAGACAACATTAAATACTTACCTCATTATAAAGCTAATCTAGAAATATTTATTTTGTGGTGCCTGTGTTTAGTTTTGGGATATTTTGCAACCAAATCCAGCCTAAAAACTCCCAAATAGAGAAAACCCAAAAATCCTTTGTCTTTTTGAAGAAGGTCGACCTTGACCCAAAGTTGGGGTAAGATCTTACCCCTTTATTTCTAACCTTGACCTACACTACTCCAATGGAAATTATGTCCGCGGATTCTAAAAGTTTGGCCAAAAGGGTACTTAGATCGACTTTGCAACTCCTAAAATAATGATTGTAGATATCTTAAAATGGTGTTTTGGGGTGTCTATACAGGGTTTTACCTTAGTCAAGCCCCCATTTTGGTGATCTCCACCTCCATGAGTAGCCAAATATAATAGAATATGTGTGTATTGAATATGTAATGCCAAGATCTAATCCTCTAGATTGAAAACCCTAGCATGAATTGATATGAGAGAGCAATGCATATATTTGAATATGGTAAAGAAATAATACCAAGCCTCCAAGGCTAAAGTACTCTTACCAAACTCATAATCCATAATTGCTACCCCATGATTGTATCTTTGAATGCTTGAATGCTGAAAATGGAAAATCAAGGAAGAAATATATCTTTCTTGCTCCAATGAGATGTCTACAAAATTTTGTCCAAAAATACTTGATATTAACAAGACATTGATCTTCTATATCCTCCTCTTTCAATCCTGCATTATCACTTCACCATTGCTTGGTTGCTTGAATCGATTGTGTCTCCACTTGATTGATACTTGGGCTTGTCATGTGAAAATGAAGGTAGAAGAGAGTCCTTATATACAGATTTCAATGTGAGGCTCCTTAAGAAATGTAAGGGCCAATAATTAAAATTTCACCTTGAATTATGATCCAATCATAATAACCAACTTGGGAGGGAAAATAATTAAATTAATTTCAAATTAAAACCCTTCCACATTTAGATCTAGAAGCACGACATTGATTTCAAGGTCCTCTAGGACCAAAATTTGAAAAGGGGGATCAAATCCCAATAGATGTCAAGGATGACCTCTAACATGACCTAGGTTAAATTTGGCCTTGATCTTGACCTAGGGGTCCAGATCTAGCTAGTGTTGAAAATAGGAGGTCCTGTGGATGCCTATAGACTTGGAAATGATGACAAAATAGGGCAGAGTGTTAGAGGACACAAATTCCTATGAAAAATATGATGAAGGCTAGGAGAATCTATAACTTGATCCTATCTAGAAAATAGATTTATAGAGAAGGAAAATCAAGGAGAATCCTCTGGATCCTAACCTAAATTTTACCTAGAATGATTAAATTGAGTGCAAATGCATCCTAAATACATGTCTATCACATTAAATGCACTAAAAGAGGGTGTTAAACCTATCAAGATGGAAGTGATTCCATTTTAAGGTGATACAATCAATTATGCATCTTTTATCACCATCATGAGAAGTAAATTTCCAACATTATAGTTAAATGGCTAATGGTCCATATTACCAATATTGTATATATTTTGTGTTGATGTAGGAGTATGTGTTTGTTGAGCCAAATCCTTATCAATATATAACATGTATGCCAACCATGTAGAATTAACTAGAGAATGATTTCATTCATGTTATTTTGAAGAGCCAAATGTGGTTCCTAATTCATCCATGTCTCCATTGTCTATTAGATATGCAGGTGGCCAAATCAAAGATGGTCTTCAATCATCTACTGTCATGGGTGTTGGGAAGCCTATGGATAGAAATAGAGTAAACAATAAGAAAGTTTGTTTGTTTATGGGGGTCATTTTTTATATTGGTGGTGTTATGATTACTTGAATATGTGGAGGCAAAGGAGGATGGAGATGAAACTAGAATTGGAATTGGTGCTAAAATAGATATGGGTGAAGAAGTGATGTGTTGAAAATCTATAATAGTATTGTCTTATGAGGAGATAGGAGGAAGAACATTTCCATTATTGACACTATCTAATAAGGGTATGAATTCTCGGACATATGTCTCTTCTTTTAAATTTGGAAGCGTAGTCTCATGAAAAACTATATCTCTAATCTTAATAAATTTCTTATTAATTAATATCCAAAGTCTAAAGCTAAATTGATCTTCTCCATAACTAAAAATATGTACTACTATAATTTGGGATTTATCTTGGGTTTATTCTCCTTAAGAACATGAAGAAAGGCTTAGCAATCAAAAACTCGAAGGTGTGATTATAAAATTCTTCTACCCAATCATTTCTCTTCAAGAATTCCAAAACCTAAGTGAGATCAAAGACTTTGATTGATTAAGTACACTGATGTATTACATGCTTTAACCTAAAATTCATTGCTTAAGTTATATTAGAAATTATACATGAGATTTCTCAAGAATGTCTCTATTGAGCCCTTTTCTACCTCATTTTATTGAGGGGTGCTATCAAACTCCAAAGAACAAAATTTACCTCCATTATCCATTTTCAAGAATTTAATTTCATGCTTTGGTTTTCGTCACAAGAATTGAAAAGTTTGAATTTTGAAATTGCTTCATATTTTCTAAACATCATATAAATCCAAAATTTTCTAGTATAATTATCAAGGAAAATAGAGAAGTAGCTTGCACCTCCTAAAGAAGTTACCATGTTAGCACCAAATACATATGAATGCACTAGTTCTTATGGTGTGGTCTTCTTGTCATGTCCATCCTTCAATAATTTGACTCATCCTTGTTTTCAATAGAGATAATATTCACAAAACTTTAAATTTTATGATTAAAGACATGTTAGTTGATCTTATTTGGGCACAACCTCAAGTCCCTTCTTGTTCATGTGGCCTAGCTTTTGATTTCATAGTGCCACATTATTTCCCACAATAGACATAACATGTCCTACTTATACAATACTTTAAAAAATATAAAAAGTACCAACCTTATTTCCCTTGGAAATAACCATGGATCCTTTGGTTACCTTCCAAGAATGTACAAGGAAAAATAAATGAGAGCCTTTTGTGAATAGCTACAAATTGAAATTAGATTTTGGCTTAATTTGGCAATGTGGTGAATATATTTCAAATCCCATTGGCTTTCTCCTTCTAGATGCAAGATAACATCACATTTCTTGAAAACCTCACATTATTTGTTATGTCTTAAAAAAAATTCCCAAAATGTCCTTCTACATACACATTTGGACCAATTTTCCAATGATCATTTTTTACGGAGGAGGCACATTTTGTGAATTGATTTGTTTTCAATTGTCCCTGATTTCATCTAAATTATGACTACATTTTTTGAGACTATTAGAATGGGAATGGTCTCAAATTAATTTAATTTCCATTAGACTTCCAATAGTATAGTGAATTTTTAAAAAATAATTAAAGATAACACTCCAAATCATTTTCATAACAATTGACCATGAAAGGCACTCGATCATGAAAGCTCACTCAAACCCACAAAAGGAAAAATATTTGGTTGAAGGCCACTTGAACAAACGAAAATCAAGGAAGTCATAGGAGGTCCTTATGATATATATTGGTAAGTTTCAAGATTTTTTTAAGGAAAATTTTTTAACTTTAAATCATCTTTTATCATAATCTATTGCATTAATCACACTTTTCTATCACATTGAACACCAAAATATCTACATGTAATAGGTCTAAAATATGATTAAGCAAGCCCAACTTGGACGAAGTTATATAATCCTAAAGGTAACACACATTTTGGTTCAAAAACCTTCAAAATTTCTTCTCAAAACCTTTCCTATAAGTTAATCATGCTAAGCTTGAAGGTGTAAAATTATCGATTTTAGATACATGTTTTAAATGACACTACCACATTAAAACTCTTTTCTAGTAGATTTATTAATGGGGTTCCCTAATATGAAAAATATTTTAGCAAAGCACCTAGAAGAAAGGTAATTTGAAGAAAAAATAATGTTTGAATTCCACAAAAATATGGCAAAGTTTTAAGAGATATACACTAACCATCGTTAAAAAGAAATAACAAGTTAGTAGAGCACAAGGTTTTGGATTAGAAGTTAGAACCATGTATCTCTACCAAGTCATATGGTAAAAGGTGGAAATTATTGTAGTAATGTGTGCACAATTCCAAAATCATTATAAAAGTCTTACCAAAACTTTTTAGTGAAGTTGCCAATGATAATATCCAACCAGTTTGTGAGGGAAAAATATGATGTCCCATTGCTAATTTTCCCCTTAATGTGTATAGATTTTTGATTGAGTATTGATTATTTATCCCATAATTTAAAACACAATGTATTCCTTTCAATTTACAACATAATGTATCCCTTTCAATGCTTGGAATGAACCTCCTTTATTGGTGGAAGGGAAGGTGAGCATTCAAAGTTAATAAAGTTACAACACATTTAAACCTAGTAAAGAAATACATGGATATCTGAAAGGGGACATAGTCACTTGAAATCCACCATTCTCAAAAGAAGAAACAAAGTCTCTAGTATTAAGGGCATGATAATGAGGAGCAATCTTTGAATGTTGTCAAAATTAATTAAAACATTAGCTACAATAAAATGAAATAAAATCTTGATGGAGAAAAAAGACAAAAGAGTAATATCATAAAAATGGTAATGAAATACAATTTTAAATCCATATTATCATGATAATAGAAAAAACAGAGATATAAAAACATAAAATGCAACAAGCCCATGGCTATATCTAAAATTTATAGATATTACACATAGAAGTCTCATAAGCCCGTCTTCTAAAAATAAAGTAAAATCCACATAGTATTGGAGCCAACATCACTTTACTCCAATATATTACATGAAAGTATTTAAAATATTCATCAAAGTCATAAAAATGGAAGATTATTTGTATAGGCTATACCAATGTGGGTGACTTCTAAACATGATCTCTCAGAAAGTTTGTACAAAATCCATAATTTCAAATTCTTCCATGGTATTGTAGACAATATTTTTTTTCTAGAACATTGCAAAGTAAAGAATGAATATGAAAAGTAGAGCTTGACAAATAAACTCAAGATGGTTCCAAACCTATTTCAAATGTAATTTAGAATATAAATTCTTATGTTTTATGTTTTATGTTTTATGTTTTTTGGCTAATGTTTATATCTTAAGTTATGAATACAAAATAAGCATCATGATATGAATACCAAATATGCAAGCATCATGATCATTACTACAATATTGCCCTTACAATATTATTTTATTCTATATCACACCATATTGATAAGAAAGTAGACTATCTTTAGTGGAGTTTTTCTTCTTCTTTTCAATGCTTGTAAACATGGTGTTGAGATTATGTCTATTGCACACATTGCATAGTACTGTTTATATTGTATTATTTTATTTCACTATGTAATCTTGCACCTAGGAGCATCTAAATGGTTGTGAAACATGTAAAGATTCCTATGGGATATACTTGATGACTTGTATGGTAACATTGTGATAATATTTAATGTAATTTTTTAATATTGGGGAAAAAAATTAAGTGTTCAATATTAAATGTGAGGTCGATGGGTTAGGTAGCAAATGGTTTATGTAATACCACTTAGTGGTTTTGTGAGACTTTATACTATATAAGAAACTACAAGGGTAGTTGTAGAGATGGGTCAAAAGGAGCAAAAGACAAAAAAATAAAGTTGAACAAGACAAGGCTTGATAGTTTATCCAAGGGAGCATTTGTAAAGGTTGGAAGCATGAAATGGGATGTGTAGATTCATGTCTATTCACATGGATTGCTTGGTTATGACTATGAATTTGAAGGCTTCCATGGTTGTATTGAAATGTTATTTTGTTGAATAATACATGGTGATGGATGCTTTTGAAGGCTAGGTTTTTTTCCTCAATGAGGGTTTCCTAGGATATATCTTGTATTACATTTATGTGGGTATGTTGTCTATTCCCTTGCATGTGGATTTCAATTACATATGTGTTTCGGATATATTAATGGTTATATGAATAAATTTATATTTTTTATTGCAATTTTCCTTTCAAGCAGTATTAGAGCTATGGTTTTGTTGTTGTGACCCTAGATTGAATCTATGTGAATGCATGAAAGAAAGAAAGGGCAAGATATATGGATTTTTTAGGTTGTTTATTGCAGATTTGAGGGTTTTGGATTTGCTTCTATGATAGGATGTTAACATATTTTTTGGGATGTTAAATTTTTGGTCAAAAGGGTTTTGTGGATATTTCATTTAAATGAGGGTTTTAGAGGGGAGCTTGCATAAATGACCTCCTGGGAAAAAACAGAGCTCACTATTGGATCCAGGTTGGTCTTTCCATAGTTTTAATATATGATATGCCCTAGTTTGGCCATATGAAGAGAAAATGCAAAGAATTTTCAGTTTCATCCTATGAAAGTCATCAAATTTAATCCCTTCAAATATTTTGTCACCAAATTCATAGTGAAAGTGGTAAAAAGACTATTTTGGTAAAATAACCATAACTTTCACACGAGATATCAAATTTCAAACTTATTATAGTTGTTGGAAAGATAATTTAGATAACTTAAGCTTGGTGTAGGTATGGTTGTGTGATTTTGACAGTTGGTAGGTTTGAAGAGTCTAAAAGTTAGATGTTATTTATGTTGAGCATAAATTAGGCATAACTTGGGCATACAGAGTCAAATTTTGGACTTCAAGTAGTTAATGAAAATCTCTTTGAGAGCTCTACACAATGGTTTAGATATGATGTAGGTTTGACATGATTTATTAGGTGATATAGTAATCTAAATGGTTCATGAAATATATAGACTATGGTAACATTGTGAGTTTATAACATTGTATGTTTTGGAGATTTGATGTCATTGTATACTCAGCTTATATTTTTAGATTGGTCTCATGATGATATGGTCATCAATTTGTGCTTGGGATATATATGATGACTTGTTGGATCTACAAGTTGTGCAATTTTGTAAGTGGACTATACTTGTAGGTTACATTTATGGCTTGGATATGGGTTGTCTTTTCCATTGATTTTTTATTATTGATGCATATTCATATTTGTCGCTTGGATTCAGGTTGTCTATTCCCTTAGTCACATGATTTGTTAATTTTTCTTCATGTATAAGGGATGAGATATTGTTACCAAGTACAATCATGGTGCAGGATTGTGGTTGACTATTTTATGATGACAGGTTAGACACTTTGAGAGTTAGATGCTTAGTTCATGGATGTGATCATGGTGTCATGAATTTTGGCATGACATGATTTCCTATACATGTACTTCATTGATGCTAATTGGTTTGGATTCTCAATTTAGTTATGGAAGTATATCTTCTTGGTTTGAGGATCATGTTTATTTGGTTTCTTTTAAGGATCTCATAATGTCTAATTTGAGTTCTTTGATAGTTTGATGCCTTAGTTGATTCTTGTGGATTGAGGATATTTTTTAATCATAATGTCATGGATCTCTTGGATACACAATTTAGTGGGAGCTTGTGAAAATGATGAGGTAGCAGTACAAGATTAGTTCTTGGTTTGGTTTGTATCTTCTTGGCTTGGAGATATCAGTTTCACTTGGTACTAACATTTTGGTTGTATGTGTAGACTTGGAGGATCTACATGTAGGAGATATATTTTATGATTCTATGGGTGATTTGGTACCACAATTGAGTGGGATTTATTGGTATTGATATATTTATTGAGTATTTCTAGATGTTGGAGGATGTCTTAGATCATGTTATTGTAATGTATCTTTAACATTTGTATGGTGTGCTTGGTTCTTCATGGTGTATGGAGATGGTTATTTATGGTGTATGGAGATGGTTATTGTAAGAATTTGGTATAGCTTTGATACCATGTAAGAATTTTCCTAAGGCAAGAATGAAATGCCAAGATCTAGAAGTAGATAGCACAAGAGAGACAAGATATGATCAAATGAGAATGAATTAATCAGATAATTGGATGAATACATCATAGAAGAGCCTTGTATATAAAGGCAATCAAGATGACTAGGAGTCATACAGAGAGATAAGTATACTAACTAAGCACATGTCCACCAATAGTGGATTATCCTCCATTGTGCATGAATGTATGTGCTACAATGAGAGGATACGAATACAAAGGTATATCTCATAAAGAGATGTAGTAGACAAGATGTGCTCAATTAGAGTGCAAACTAATGTGTTGTCAACATGACAACTCATATGAATATGCAAACTCCTGGGTGTCTACATGACAAATAATATGAATATGCATTACCCTAAGTAAAATTAAGTAAAGTGTAAATAATAAATACTTATTTACACCAACACCCCTACCCTTAAGTTCAACTTAGGTAAATGTACTTAAGCTCACAAAAGCTAGATAATAATGCAAGCTATGTTAGGTACGCATGTACAAACTACAAGTGCAAAAGATAGATGCAATGTAATCTATCATAAAGCAGAGAAAGAGGGAAAACCACATGGGAAAAAACCCCCTCCAAAAAGAGAGATAAGTACAATAAAATAAAATGAGAGAGAAGACCTCATGTGAGGCAAAGATCCCCACCATAAGATAGAAGAAGAGGAAGATAGACCAAGTAACCCACCCTTAATGTAGAATGTACACCAATGGTAGATGTTATAAGCTTGATGTAAAAACTACTCTGTGAGTGTAGAACAACATTCCTCCCCTTAGGAAGAAACATAGCCAAAGGTGTATCAATGAAGCCTCCACCATCTATAGGAAGAAACCTCAAAATGTATGGAATCTCTAAAACCTGCTCAAATATCCCCATATCAATACCATAATGCACCTCCTCCAAATCATGTGTACTATGCCACTCTACTAAAAAAGAAAAATTAGGATTGACTAAGAATGAATGTAGAACATGTATCAAAGACTCAAATATCTCCTTTGAAAATAAAGTGACCTCCTCCAACTGTTTTGTCAAAGGATCTACCATCATGTCAACCTCGAAAGACTGATTGAGTAGAGGATGAAGATGAGAGTAAGCATGCTCACTCACAATGACTAAATAAGGATCATCTTAACCAAAGAGAAGATTAATGTCATCAATAGTGTCTCCCAAATTTGCAATGTAGGACTCCACAAACAAATTGGAAATGTTTGCCAAGTAGTCATCCCATGGAACTGAGTCTGGAAGACAATGAATATCTTGCTACACTGAATCACTTGAATCCATGGCTATGTGAGTACAATAATCATTAGGAGCAATAGAAGATGGAATATATAGGAGGAAAATAAATTGATGACCCAAGAACTTGATCACATGTGAGAATACCCAAGTTTAAGTAACCAAAGTCCTCCTCAAAGTCTGAATCAACACTACAAGTGTGATCAAAATCTGATAAAGAAGATGTTGAGAAATCACTATCATCATCATGAAAAAAATCAGAGAAGTATTATAGCCTAGATTTATGATCAACCACTCATGTAGCAATGATCTGTTAAGTCTCCAAGTCTCTAATAAAAATTGAATCAGGTGTGAATTCCACAATCCTTCTTCTATCTCCATGAGTAAGATGATAGATGGAAAGAAGATTATGACTTAGGTGAGGTACACAAAACACATATTTGAAGTATCCATCCACTTCATCAATAGTTCCTTTCCCAATCAAATTCATGCAAGTATGATTGCCCATCAAAATAGGCAGAGTATGACAAGGATCAAATGATGAAAAAATAGACTGTGAAGATGCCATATTATGATAAGCCCTTGAATCTAGAAGCCTTCTCCCTGAATCTTGACTTGAAGTAGCTACTAAGGCTTAACCTTTGCCCATGTAATCCTTTCCTTTATCAAAATCTAAATGTGAAGAAGAGGATGAAGCAGTAATTCTTGATGGTAGACCAATTTGATTATTTTTAAGAAGATTCTTGAGTTCATCTATCTCATTCTTATAAAAATTATGTTCTTCATGTGCATTCTTCTTGTAATATGCATAAGTAAGAAACTCCTTCTTGGATCATTTTCCCTTATTGTTGGATTTGTCATGTGGTGAGGAGGTTGAATGTTCTTTCTCTTGTTGTGAATTTTGTTCCATGATTTATTGTTCTTGTTAGACCCTTTTCCTTGATTCCTTTTACTAGCCATCGATGCTTTGGAGTTTGAAGACTTGAGAATCCCCATGATCATAAAATTTGATTGTTCCACCATTAACTGTCATGCCCAAAATTTATGGGAGAAAAAACACAACTATCTTTTTTTTATGGTTGATAAATCCCTTTGAATAACTGTTATGTTCATAAGGTCACCACATACTTTCATTTCTTAAATCAAGTTCGCCCTATTTGATGTGGTGGGGGTTCATTTCAATTCCTTATCACTGGAATTAGGAAAGTAGCTTTGTTGGTTCTGACCTCATAATAAAATTGACCCTTAAGCCCTCTATGCTAATGTGTTAGGGTTATTAGTTGTCGTAACATGGCATTCAACTCTGCATGAACCTGACTCTATATTTTGGGTAGGGTTACTTACTGTAGATAACATGAATTTGTGTTAATCATCACGATTATGGTTTGTGGTTAGAACATCAGACACTAACTCATATGAGTATTGTCAAATCATGGCCTTTGACTACACACCATTCATTTCTCATAACTTCCATCTGGATAGTTTTCCTTATTTCCTTCAACACATTTCATTTGAAATGTTACTTTGATTTCATTTACAACATAATAATTTCCTAAGCATTTTTATGCAAACATTACAAGTGATCTCACAATAGCACACCATAAATGAGTTATTATTTTACTCTAATATAATGACATTGAATTTAGTCTACTAAGTGTTAACCATCCCTTACCTCCAATTTAACAAAATTATACAATACTAAACTCTATACATTACTCCATTCTACCTACCCATTCTTGCCATCAATTTTGTGATGTATTCTATATAGATCGTATTATACAATAATATTCAATGTGTCTTACTATTATTTTTCATGTGTTCTACTAATTATGTTCTAGACTATCCCTTATTGAGTACTACATAATATACTTTAAATAAATTTTGAAATAGGGAAATTGTCTTATGCAATAATTCGATAAATATAATAAGTATATTTCTCATGAATTTTATTCATATATATTGAATTAGACAATATTCATCCTTCATACACTATTGTTAAAATCTACCTATTATGATTAATTCATAAGGTAAATGTTCATTTGTTATTATACCTTTATTTATTTATTTTATACCTATAAAAATAATTGATATTATCTATTTTTTTGAGTGCTTTAATTATATAAGTATAGCATCTTATTTAAATTAATAACAACCTATCTCTAACTAATACTTAATACTTACTCATAAATATACGACTTATTTATCCTAAAGCTACCCATAACCATCTCCACATGACCCATTTAACTTCCTAAACTTTATATCTTAACTTTCTAACTTCCTAAACTTTCTAACTACCTAAACTTTCTAACTTAACTTTCAATCCTCCTAAACTTTCCCATCCCCTAGGTTCTTGAGTTTGAAAGATCATTCCTACATCCCCAAGGAGGCATGATGTGACATAAGCTCCTTTTTTCAAGCTTGGTCGACCACTTTATTACCTAGGCATGTGTGAACCCTATCTCTTCATGGGCTTAGGTGGCGGCCTATACTTAGGAGGTGACTAGTGGGGAGAACTCTAGCTTATGTCAGTGTGGGGAACATTTTTCAAGCACCCAAATAACTCTTATAAAGGGGAAGCACCTTGGTCGAAGTTGGTCATCCTATGATGACATAGTCAAATTGGCCTAAACCCCTTTTTATTAATTAATTAATTGAGAAACCAATGGTTTTTAATTGACACTTGGTTATTAAAAGGGATGGGAAGTTATGCATCATATATATATATATATATATATATATATATATATATATATATATATATATATATATATATATATATATATATATATATATATATATATATAGGATTTTCCTTCACATGTCTTTCATGGGTCAAATCATCATTATTTCATAATCTTTCTAATACCAATATTTGATAGGCTATCTCCTATATAGGGTATCTCTAGGAATATGTCATTGAATATTTTAATAGACTCTCTAATAGGGGTTGAGTTTATTTTCACCTCTCCATACAAAATCCAGAGAGGAAACATACATGTATAAATTTCTTTTTTTTCTTTTCCTCCTATTGTGGTTTATGTTATATGATTTCTTTGTTTTCTACAAATTTCACTTCCCTAGCTTGTTGTTAGGTATTGAATTTAGTGTCATCACTAACATCCTAATCTATGCATCATTTTGTAGAATTCTAAGAGAGTCTATTGGTTTTATTGAATTTTTAACTTTATGAGCCATAGTTTATAAACCTAAATCTTGTAACACTTTGAGTAAGATCAACTATAAATTCAACTCTATCTTTTCTTCATAACTAAAATAATTTTTTTAATGAGCATTCCTTTGACCTACTACATTATGGAATCATTGCTTGATTCAAACATGGAAGAATACAATTGATCACCTTGTAAATTTTCTACTGAACCAACAAGGATTTACAATTTTCTAACTTAATTTCTTATAGTTACATTCCAATGAGCACAAGATAAAATTACACATACTTCTTCAGAATTCCTTTCTTTCTATCATGTTGCTTATACATTTCCACATTGTGAATACATAGAGAAATCTTCATCTCCTACATATGAATGCACATCTCTAAACAATGATATAATTGCATTCCCACAAAATCCTATATTGCTAACATGTAATCGTGCATCATAAACAATGTAACAAGGTGGGGATTTGTCCCCTTGAAATGCAATGCACATGGCAAGTTCCTCCTCTTAGAAATAATAGTCCACCAATATAACTGAGAGAGGGGGGGTGAATCAGTTATATAAGAATTATCTTATTAAATAAACTTAATAATTCAACCAAAGTAAATAATAACCATAAAGAGATGTGCATACATAATTACACTAGATATGTTGACTAGGAAAACCCTTGATCAAAGGGAAAAACCCAGTCGGAACAATGCCCATAAAATGATGTACTAATATGAATATTCCTTGTTAGAGGATGGACCCTATTAGTAGTCTTATTACAACACTTAGTACAAAGGGTCCCTGTTAGGAGACTTTGAATCCCTATTAGGAGATTCCAACCCTGTTAGGAGTTATGGAAGGTAGCTAAACCCACTGTCCAAATAGCTTAAGGATCAGATCAATGAACCCACTATCCAATTAATCTTGGTACTATTCCTTTCAAAATAATAGATGTGTAACAAGCTTTTACTTCTTCCTTTGTCCAGTACATTGGACTCCTTAACCTTGAGATCATGCAATCAGATCTAAAACTCTATATTCAGCAACAATAACCCTTAAGGTCACTTACATGCATTAGTAAGGCACTCTGCTTCACTTCTTAGAAATTGACAAGTCTTCTTTGCTCATCATCATTTCTCATACATCTAACACATAGAAAACATATTTCCTTTATACCACACTCACTAATAAATCCTTGAGTTGGCTTCACACTTCATTATTAGACATTATTTAAATGAAATACACATTTAATTAATGCTATCATCTCACAATTATACACAAAATTTCACATGTACGACTTCCATACATGTGCACTCTCTAACATCATCAACATTCAATGTACTATCTCTAGTTAACTGTGCAACCCTTCATTATAAATGCAATGAGTTGTAGCAATCATACAATAGGAACTACTTTCCTAATACTTTGTTTCCATGTAGTTCTCTATAGATCATCCATATCTTTCATACACTATCGATTCAGGTTTTGCACACTCGCCCAATTAACAAATACACATTGTAGTATGTGTTGTTAATTTTGCATATGCAGTTAAATGATGTATTGTCCTTAATACAAAAATCATAGTTTGTTGCTCTGTTAGTCTTTTAAAAACTCAATACTATGTTGTCATCAATGAAAAACATAGTTATAAATACATCATAACAATGTTTTGCAATGCTCCCCCATAGCACCAACATTCATGATAACAATCTCCCCCTTTTGCATTAATGGCAACATAGATGAAAATATCTAAGTTCCAAGAATACCAAATAATGTTCTACTTTCTTCCCAATTGAATATTTTTCATGTCATTCTCTCTCCCATTGACATCAATGTCAAAGATAATAAAAAATGTTTCAATTTCTTGAACATACAATAATCTATCAGCATGACCACAATCTAGTCTATTTATTTACCAATTTTGCATACATATAACTCCATAAATAGATCGAGTGTCTAAAAATACTATTGCATACCAATTACCAATTACCAAGAGTCCTTTGCTAACTTTGTTCATCACAAATTCTCCCCCATTGAGGAGCATCACCATTCAATCCAATTTAACAATGGTGCTATGTACCCTAGACTGATGCACTTTTGCATCTTCTAATCTGAATTAAGCAAGGGCATAACCCCAAGCATATATCTTAGGTACTCAAATGTGTCCTTTGGTAGGGCCTTTGTGAAAATGTTTACAATTTGTTTCTTAGTGTTAATATGTTCCAATCTGATTTCTTTCTCTGAAACTTTCTCTCTAAACACATGATACTTTATAGCAATATGCTTGGTCTTAAAATGCAAAACATGATTCTTAGACATGTTGACCATACTTGTGTTATCACAGTAAATGATAACAGGTTCTTTGAATGTAATTCCAATATCCTTCATCATCTGCTTCATCCATATGACTTGATTATAGCTATTCATTGCTGAAACATATTTTGCCTTTGTAGTGCTTTGTGGGGCGCAATCTTGTTACTTATTGAGCCAAGAAACTAGGCTTCCTCCAAGAAAGAATTCTCCTCCACTGGTGCTTTTTATGTCATCCATATCTCCAGCCCAATCAACATCACTATAATTTCACAGAGTAAAATCATTACTTCTATCATACCAAATACCATAATTAGATGTCCCTTTTAGATATCTAAATATCCTTTTTACAGTTGCCTAGTGATATTCCTTGGGATCAGCTTGAAATCTTGCTATGATTCCAACTTCACTTTCTATGTATGTTCTACTATGAGTCAGATACTACAATCCTCCAATCATAAATCTATACTTCATTTGTTCAACAGTAGGTTTCTCATTCTTGCTTGATAACTTGTGACTAGTTACCATAGGAGTTCCAACAAGTTTACAATTCTCTAGTCCAAATCTTTTTAATTAATCTTTCAAATACTTGGTCTAGGAAATAAAGATACCTTCTTTGTTTTGAATAATTTGTAATCTTAAGAAAATTTTCATTTCTCCTATCATGCTCATCTCAAATTCATTCTTCACATCTTCTAAGAATTTGTTACTGGCTTCATCATTTCCTCCAAAAATGATGTCATCAACAATTACAATGATTATCAACAAACTATTTTCTATTTCTTTCAAGTACAAGTTGTTATATGTTGTTCCTTTAGCAAATCCAATTTTTGCTAAGTATTTATCCAATCTTGCATATCAAGTTCTAGGTGCTTTTTTTAATCCATACAAGGCTTTCTTTAATTTGCAAACCATATCCTTCTCTACTATTAGGGGAAAACCTTTTGGTTGCTCAATATAAACTCCTTCTTCAAGTTCTTCATTTAGGAATGCTAACTTAACATCCATCTGATATACCTTAAAAAAATTATTTGCTATATATTCTAGGAACATTCTAACTACTTCCATTCTTGCCATAGGTGCATATGTTTCCTCATAGTCAATTGCTTCTTGCTAAGAGTAGCCTTTGCATACTAGTCTTGCTTTGTTTCTTATTACTTCTCCTTGTTCATTCATTTTATTTCTAAATACCCACTTTGTGCCAATCACATTTTTGTCCTTGGGTCTAGGAACTAATTCCCATGTGTCATTATTTATTATCTACTAAAGTTCTTCCTCCATTGCTTTTATCCAATGATCATCCTTGATTTCTTCATAGGCACTCTTTGGTTCTACTTGAGATATTAGGTATAGTTTTTTATTGATTATGCTTCTTGTCATTACTCCATTCTCTTTGCTTCCTATTATCTGATCAACGGGATTATTTCTTATCAGATTCTAATTTGGGGTAGGATTTGTTGCTTCAACTCTCATTTTAGGTATTGCACTCTGATCTTCTCTTACTTCTTCAATTTGCACATTATTTTGTAAGTATTGTTAGTGATGGCTTCCATATAGATAGCTACAAGATCAACAATAGTTACCAAATTTTTTTCTTCTACTACTTCCTTTTTCTTAATCTTATCACAATTATTGAAGAATTCTTATTAGCAAGAAAACTCTTTCTTTCTTTTCTCAATCTCTTGGTACATTTACTTGAAAAATGACCAAACTCTTTGCATGTCCAACAAATAAGAAATTTCATACCTTCAAGTTCTTTTCTTGAAAACAAATCAATACTTTCTCTTATCTTTGTATCATCTTCTATTCTAGATATATCTTCACTTGTGTTGCAATTTTATTGCATGTAGCAGAAGAATTTTGGATCTATAAACTCAATATTCTATTCTTTACATAAATCTGATAACTCACCAAGCATTTCCATAAATCGTGTGTCAAATTTTCTTTTGTTAGATGCAAGACTTTCTTCTATTCTAGACCATCGTTGTGATTGAGAAGCATAGAAGACTTGTGAATTAAAAAGCTAAACAATGGAGTAATCTGCTAATGTGTATAACTGACCTTAAGGGTTACTGATGAGTTCCAAATCTATTTGCATGATTTGAAGGAGAAGAAGTTTGACATACTAGATAGAGGAAGTGATAAGAGATTGATCACATCTATGAATTGTATTCAAATCAATTGGATAGTGGGTTCATTGGTCTGATCCTGAAGCTATTTGGATAGTGGGTTCAGCTGCCTTCTACAACTCCTAATAGAGTTGAAATCTCCTAATAGGGATTCAAAGTCTCCTAATAGGGACTCTTGTACTAAATATTGTAACTGACTCCTAACTAGGTCCATCCTCTAACAACGGTTATTTATATTAGTACATTATATTGTGGGCATCATTCATACCAAGGTTTTCCCTCTAATCAAGGGTTTCCCTAGTCAACATATCTAGTGTATTTGTATATGCACATTTCTTATGATTGATGTTTACTTTGGTTAATAAAGTAAGAATTTTTTTAGATTGATACATAACTAATTCACACCCCCCCCAAGTTATATTGGTGAACTATTACTTCTAACAATTGGTATTAGAGCATCACGTCCTTGAAGAAAAGTCTAACAACTTTGGGAGATCCATGGAAAATATGTTCAAAAAATAAAGCCCTAGATTTGATGGCACAAACTATGACAATTGGAAGGATAAAATGAAGACTCATCTCTTGTACATGGGTCGAGGATGTTGGCTTGTCACCAAGACATCCAAGAACATTGTAGATGAAGACAATTTTGAAACTTGCACCAAGGAACAGAGAGAAGTGTTTATGTGCAACATAAGGGCAAGAGAAGCAATACTATCAGCATTACCTAAAAGTGAGTACAGTTAATTAAAACTACCCAAAACATCTCATGAAATTTGGAAAACTTTAGACGCTAATTATGAAGGTGATACACATGCAAAAAGAGTTAGATTGCAAAATTTATAGTGCACATTTCAAGATGCTAGAATGATGGAAGATGAATCTATAAGAAGCTATGTTGGGAGAATATATGAGATTGTTGCAGGAATCACATCTCATGATGGAAAGAAATCTAATGATGAAGTGATATGGAAGATCTTGAAAATTTTGACACCACCTTTCAAGTCAGTAGCACAGATGATTCAACTGATGATACCTTGCACTGCTAATTTCACCAAAGAGACATTGCTTGGTAGATTGGAAGTTGTAGAATTTGATCTGAAATAGTCTCGAGAATTGGCAAAAGTTGAGAAAACATTTAGTGCACTAAACATCAAACCTAATTTAGCAAGGAGCACAAAAACACAAGGAGACATTGCTAGAGGCAAAAAAATCCATTAAAGAAAAGATCCAAGGAGTGGCTCTTCTTGTGAAAAGAGAAAAAGATGGTAAGAATATCTTCAAATTTTGGACTTGTAATGAATATGGTCATTATGCATCTAAATGTCGAGAGAGAGAGAGAGAGAGAGAGAGAGAGAGAGAGAGAGAGAGAGAGAGAGAGAGAGAGAGAGAGAGAGAGAGAGAGAGAGAGAGAGAAGTTTCAAATCTAGAAGACCTAGAAATTATTTATATGCTAATGAAGACGAAGATGTAGAAGAATTTGATCAAAGAAAAGGTGAAGATGAATTTGTAGCCATAAAAGAGGATGATCTTGACAGAGAAATTAGAGAAGAAAGTGCACTAATTTTACAAGTTGAAAAGAAAGACTAGATCATTGATAGTGGTTGTTCACATCACATGACTAGTGATATGAGCAAGTTTGTCAAATTCAAAAGCCATGATGGAGGAATTGTTAGAGTAGGAAATAATGCAGCCTATCATATTATAGGAATTCAATCTATAACACTTGATGGTAAAATGTTAGGATTAAACCATGAATAGAAATAACAATTACATGCAAAGATAACCAATAATAGAAAATAATAGATCATACAGAAAAGAAAACAAGGCAACAAGATTTAACATGATTCACCCAATCCCTAGGCTATGTCCACCAAATAGCAAGTCCAATATTTTTATGATCCAGTGATTACAACTTGATTACAATCCATAATCCCTTACAACTCAATACCACCACAAGAACCAATTTCACATATCACCTTATGAAACAATCCCTAACCCTAAGCCCTTTTATACAAGAATTTTAACTGCTTTAGGGTTATAATTAATAATTACATGTCAGCAGAAAATCCCAATAAAATAGGGCCCAAATTTTTTTTCTAGCTGATGCCCTGAACCCCAAAGAATTTATGAAGTATGTACATTACTTTCCTGATCAGTCACCACAATCTAAAAATGTCCCACTTGGGGATTGATCAGGCTCCACACTAAACAACAATCTCCCACTTGGAGACTAGTCCTATAGCAATACTTCTACCATATTGGGGCTCCCACTGGACCAAACCACACTAGACACTACTATTCTTTTATTCATATTCAATCTACAAGACCAAACGAAGCTGAAGAGGAGTTCAGCTTCTCCCTTCTTACTACCTTTGTCAACATATCTATTGGATTGTCATTGGTATGTATCTTCTCCAGCTTTAGTTGTCCATCCTCTAAAATTGATCGAATGAAATGGTACCACAACTGTATGTGTTTGGTCTTTGAATGCAGAGCTACATTCTTTGCAAGATGAATGGCACTCTAACTATCTGTGAACAAATAATTATCCTTCTTAGGATGTCCCAATTCTTGCAAGAAGAAATAAAGCCATATCATCTCCTTGGCTACCTCTGTAGTAGCTACATACTCTACCTCTGTAGTGGATAAAGCATTAACCTTTTGTAACCTAAAAACCCAGCTCACGGCTGCCCCACTAATAGTAAAGACATAACCTATAGTACTCCACCTCAGATCAATATCCCCTACCAAATATGAGCCAACATAGCCCTGTAAATCAGTAGTAGAGCCCCCAAAGTGTGAACACTTATTGGATGTTCCTCTTAAATATCTGAGAATTCATTTGACTGCATTACAATGCTCAATTCCTAGATGACTCATATACCTGCTAAAAACTCCCATAGAATGTGCAATATCTGGCCTAGTACATACCATAGCATACATCAAGCTTCCTATAGCTGAAGCATAGGGTACCTTGTACATCTTATCCTCCTCTTCTTGTGTCTTGGGACACATCTCCTTAGTCAATTTCAAATGACCAAGTAAAGGTGTACTAACAGCTTTAGCATTCTCCATAGAGAAACATTGCAACACCTTCTCAACATAATCAGCCTAAGATAGCATCAATGTTCTATTTTTCCTATCTCTACAAATCTTCATACCAACTTGGATTTGTTTCACTACCCCCAAATCCTTCATAGAAAATGCATGTGCTAATTGGCTTTTTATGTGATCCATGTTAGAACTAGCTACAAGCATATCATCAACATACAAACATAAAATAATGTAGCTATCATCATCCAACCTCTTAAAGTAGACACAATGATTTGAATGACACCTACTATAACCATGCTCATGCATAAAACTATCAAATTTTAGATACCATTGTCTAGGTGCTTGCTTCAAGCCATAGAAACTTTTCTTCAATTTGCACACTAAGTTCTCCTTACCTTTGATCGCAAATCTTTGTGCCTGAACCATATATATCTCTTCATCAAAATCACCATGAAGGAAGGTTTTTTTAACATCCAACTACTCTAAATGTAAATCTTCAATAGCAACAAGACTTAAAACAATACGGATAGAAGTCATCTTAACAACAGGAGAAAATATCTCATCAAAATCAATTCCTTTTTTGTGTGCAAATTCTTTTACAACTAACCTAGCTTTAAATATTTTCTTACCTCCATCCCCTTCTTTTAATCTATAAACCCACTTATTCTCTAAAGCCTTTTTACCTATAGGCAACTTGCACAAATCCCATATCTTATTCTTCAGCAAAGAGTCCATTTCATCTTTCATTGCAGACTCCCACTGAATCTTAATATCCACCTGCATGGCTTCATCATAAATTTTAGGTTCACCAGCATCAGTAAGTAAAATAGAATACAAAGAGGGAGAAAATCTTTTTGGAGGTCGAATTTCCCTTGTTGATCATTTAACATTTACTAGTGTGTGTGGTATTTTTTGTTGCAGTTGTTGTACATCATGAGAAATGGCTAGAACATCATCTTTTGGAGTATCATCCAACACTACGTAATCATCTTCTTTCTTCTCATGTTGCTGCAATAGATCTTTGTACAACACTTTCTCATTGAATATGACATCCCTACTTCTTACAATTTTATGATTTTCAAAATCCCAAATCCTATAACCAAACTCATTAATTCCATATCCAAAAAATACGCATTTTTTTGACTTAGCTTCTAGCTTAGTTCTATTTTTAGAATTTATGTGAGCAAATGCTTCACAACTGAAGGTTTTGAGAAAAGAATAACTCACCTTCTTACTAGTCCATGCCTCCTCTAGAATACCACAACCCAAAGGAGTAGAGGGGCATCTATTAATCAAATATATAGTAGTATTGATAGCCTCCACCCACATGTGTAAGGGCAACCCAGCATGCAACCTCATGCTCCTTGTATGTTCCATTATAGTCCTATTCATGCATTCAGCCACTCCATTTTCCTATGGAGTCCTTGGAATAGTTTTCTATCTATGAATACCATTAATGGACCAATAATCTTCAAATTCATGACTGCAATACTCACCACCATTATTAGATCTAAGACATTTTAATTTTTTACTAGTCTCATTTTCAACCAAGCACTTCCATTTCTTAAAAGTTTGAAAAAAATCAGATTTTTGTCTAAGGAAATAAACCCATACCTTTCTAGTTGCATCATCAATAAATGTAACATAGTAATGATAGCCTCCAAGGAAAGATACCTAAGCTGGTCCCCATACATCGGTATGCACGAGCTCTAATTTCTCCTTTTTATTTTCCTTCCCTATTTTTGCAAAACTCACTCTCTTTTGTTTTGCATACACACAACTTTCATAGAAATCCATATTAACACATTTCAAACCTAGTAAAACTTTCTTTGAATTAAGTACTTTCATACCTTTTTCACTCATGTGCCTTTGGTGTGCCACAACGTTGAATCAGAATCTATAGCAACTATTTTTTCTTCTTGCTCAACTATAGCAATTGTTCCTGAACATTCATTTTTCTCTAAAACAATTAAAGTAGAAGGAACAATATGACCTGTACAAAGATATAAGGTGCCTACTTTCACACCTTTTGCTACTACAAGGGAACCTTTTGAAACCTTCCAATTTTTATCATTAAAAGTAACTACACAACCCTCATGTAGTAACCAATGATTCCCATTCTGCAACTTAATCTTAATTTTTCCTTTTCCAACAATTTGACAGGGTTCATTATCCCCCAAATAAACAAGCCCAAAATCCCCTTGGACATAATCAATGAAATAAACTCTATGAGGTGTAGCATGAAATGAAGTGCTAGAATCTACAACCCAAGAATCATCAACACTTTCTAAAGACAGAAGCAAAGCATCCTCTTTGGATTTGTTACTTACCACATTTGCCTCCTTATCTCCATCCGATTTATCTCCTTCGTTTTTCTTTCAATTCCAGAAATCTTTCTTTTTGTGCCTTGATTTCCCACAGTACTAGCAATTTTTTGGTCCTCTTGATTGAGACCTCCTCCCCTTTGACTTTCCTCTTGATTTCCCATGATTTCTAGAATTACTTCCTCTCTAAGTTGTTTTGCCCCTACTTTGTGCATTCAAAGCACTTCCTAATGTAGATCCACCTGAGGTTTTCCTACAAGTTTCCTCAATCAAAATAACACTGATCACATCATCATATTTTAGGGTACTAGATCCAAGAATAGAATTACTCACAGTCATTACTGAGCCTTTCCAGCTTTCAGGCAAAGAACACAAAGTCAAGAGAGCCCTAATTTATTCTTCAAAATTGATACCCACAGAAGATAATTGAATAGTAATAGTATTAAACTCATTTAAATGATTTGTAATAGATCTACCTTCTACCATTCTAATATTAAATAAATGCTTCATGAGAAATACCTTGTTTGAAACAAAGGAATTTTCATATAGTGTCGCTAGGGTTTTCATCAATTCTTCTGTCATCTTTGATTTTTTAATATTAAATGCCGCTGATGGTGCTAGACATAATCAAATGCTTCCAAGTGCCTTTCTTTCCAAAAGATCTCATTCATCATTTGACATAGATCCCTAATTCTTGGCTTTGCCTTCCAACAACTTCCATAAATCCTTCTGATACAGATAGTCTTCCATTTGCATCTTCTATAACTAGAAGTTCTACCCATTAAACCTATCAACCCTCAGCTTACCTTCATCTACCATCACTGCCATTCAATCGTGAGACTCCCACTCAACTATGAAACTTTTCTACAAAGGACAACTAAAAAAAAACTAGGCTTTGATACCACTTGTTTGGATTAAACCATGGACAGAAATAACAATTACATGCAAATATAACCAATAATAGAAAATAATAGATCACATAGAAAAGAACACAAGGCACAAAGATTTAATGTGGTTCACCCAATCCCTAGGCTACATCCACCAAATAGCAAGTCCAATATTTTTATAATCTAGTGATTACAACCTGATTACAATCTGTAATCCCTTACACCTCAATACTGCCGCAACAACCAGTTTTGCATCACACCTTATGAAACAATCACTAATCCTAAGCCCTTTTATACAATTATTTAAACCACTTTAGAGTTATAATTAATAATTACATGTCAACTTAAAATCTTGATAAAATAGGGCCCAAAATTTATTTTTTAGGCTGATGCCCCGAACCCTAAGGAATTTATGAAGTATGTACAGTACTTTCCTGATCAATCACCACAATCTAACATAAAACATACTGTGATATCCCCATTTCAGTATATAAATTAATTATACATAAAGAGTATATAATATTAATAATCGATAATGTTATAATTATATTAAGATATAATTTATAATATTATAATAATCATATATTATATTATATAATTTATAATTATATATTATATAATTATAAGTATTAATTATACATATAAATCTATCTATGAGTTAGATATTTATATGCCATAGATAATTAGTACATATCTGTATGACAATAATATATGATATTATATCTTTATTATATATTAAAGTAATATTTAATTATGACTCATATAATCATATATTTATATAATAATATATATAGTCATATATTATTATGGTAATAATATTAATATATATTATTAATCTATAATTATATATAACTATTATAATAATATAATAACTACCTTATTAAATATATTAATGAAAACACACATCCCTATGAAGTGTTGATATATATATATATATATATATATATATATATATATCTGTGAGAATTTCAATTTTTTAAAGGGAGATCAAATAGGAATTATCATGAAAACTACAGGAAGAAAGAAGCAATCAGATAAAAAATATAATGGAAAGGATATAAATTGGAGAAGATCTATAAATGTCCTAAACAGGACATTATACATACATTGATGATGTTTATTTTTTTTATGGACTGAAGCATAACTTGTTGAGTGTTGAACAACTTATGGACAAAGGCTATCACTTCAATTCGATAATGATACGTGCATTATCAAGAAAAAGGAAGGGAAACTACTTGGTACTAGAACAAAAACTAGAGCTAATATATTTCAGTTAAACTCCATTGAAATAACACGTTTAGTGGCAAATATTGACAACAATTGGTTATGGCATAGAAGATTTTTCCACATTAACTTTGATAACATTGTGAAGGCCAGTAATACAATTATTGTGAGAGATTTTCCCAAGATCTCTAGGCCCACTGACACAATTTGTAAGGAGTGTATTTTGGCTAAGCAAAAAAGAGTCTCATTTCCTAGCAAGTAGTTTTACTCTACACAAAAGCTAGAATTGGTACATACATATCTGAGTGGTCCTGCAAGAACAAGAGGATTCTATGGAGAAAGGTACTTTATGATTTTTGTTGATGATTTCACTAGAATGATGTGGGTATCTTTTCTTAAAGAAAAATTAGAAGCATTTGAGAAATTCAAGATATTTAAGAAGAAGGTTGAGAATGAATTTGGACTGAAGATCAAAAGCCTAAGATCAAGCATAGGAGGAGAATTCACCTCTAGAGAATTCAATATCTACTATGAAGGACATGGCTTCAAGAGACAAATATCCTCACCCCATACACCTAAGCAGAATGGGATTTCTAAAAGAAGAAACAAATCAATTTTCAAAGCAACAAGAGCTATGTTATTTGAGAATGATGTACCAAAGACCTTTTGGAGAGAAGCCATCAATATAGTAGTATACACAATGAAAATAGTGTAGATTAGAAAAGGTATGGACAAAACACCCTATGAATTATGGTTTGGTCACTCACCATCAATCAAGTACTTCAAGATATTTGGAAGCAAATGTTACATCAAAAGAGATGATGATATTAGTAAATTTGATCCAAGGAGCGATGAAG
The DNA here is from genome assembly GCA_028749045.1 of Cupressus sempervirens. Lineage (NCBI taxonomy): Eukaryota > Viridiplantae > Streptophyta > Pinopsida > Cupressales > Cupressaceae > Cupressus > Cupressus sempervirens. The sequence goes on from CM053792.1 coordinate 209,487,436, forward strand.
GTATGTTTCTTAGTTATTCATTGAAAATTAAATCTTACAAATGCTTCAACTATAGAACAAAAACCATAGTAGAGTGCGCAAATTTTAAAGTTGATGAAAAGTTTGGTACCAAGGAAAAGATAATGGACTATAACTCAGATGGAGATGATTATTCTAAAATAACTAATAGAGGTAATGAGTTGTTTGTCAAGACTAACAATGACTTGCCGAAGAATGTGCAAATTGAAGATATGAGAGAAAATTAAAATGTTGTGCCATGAATAAGAATTGAAGCAACAACTCCTACCCAAAATAGGAACTTGATAAGAAATCATCCTACAAATTAGATAATAGGGAGTAAGGAAAAAGGGGAAATGACAAGGAGCAGAATTAATGAAGAGCTATGTTTGATATCTCAAGTTGAACCAAGAAGCACAGATGAAGAAATCAAAGATGATTTTTGGAAAGAAGCAATAAAGGAAGAGCTCCAACAGATAATTATAAATAATACATGGAAATTAGTTCCTAGACCTAAGGATAAAAATTTGACTAGCACTAAATGGGTATTTAGAAATAAAATGAATGAACAGGGAGAAGTAATAAGAAACAAGACGAGACTTGTATGCAAAGGTTACTCTCAGCAAGAAGGAATTGATTATGAAGAGACATATGAACCTGTAGCAAGAATGGAAGCAATCAGGATATTCCTAGCATATGCAGCAAACAAGAATTTTAAGGTATATCAGATGGATGTTAAGTCAGCATTCTTGAATGGATAACTTGAAGAAGAAGTATAAATTGAGCAACCAAAGGGTTTTCCCTTAATAGAAAAAAAGTATATGGTTTGCAAGCTAAAGAAAGCATTGTATGGATTAAAACAAGCACCAAGAACCTGGTATGCAAGGTTGAACAAATATTTAGCAAACCTTGGATTTGCTAAAGGAACAACAGATGGTAACTTGTACTTAAAGAAAATAGAAGATGGTTTGCTAATAATCATTGTATTTTTTGATGACATCATTTTTGGTGGAAATGATGAAGACAGTAACAAATTTTTCAAAAGACATGAAAAATGAGATTGAAATGAGCATGATAGGTGAAATGAAATTTTTCTTGGGATTGTAGATTGTTTAGAACAAAGAAGGTATCTTTATTTCTCAAACCAAGTACTTAAAGGATTTACTGAAAAGATTTGGTTTAGAAAATTGTAAACCTATTGGAACTCCTATGGTAACTGGTCATAAGTTATCAAGAAAAGATGAGATGCCTAATGTTGAACAAAAGAAGTATAGATCTATGTTTGGTGGATTGCAGTATCTGACTCATAGTAGACGAAATATAGCTAATGTAGTTGGAATTGTGGCAAGATTTCAAGCTGATCCTAAAGAATATCACTATGCAATAGTAAAAAGACTATTTAGAAATCTAAAAGGAACATCAAATTATGGTCTTTGGTATAAAAAAAATAGTGACTTTACTCTTTGCACTTATACAAATGCTAATTGGGCAAGAGATAGGGATGATAGTAAAAGCACTAGTGGAGGAGCATTTTTCCTTAGAGGAAGACTAGTTTCTTGGCTCAGCAAGAAGCAAGATTGTACCTCACAAAGTACTACAGAGGAAAAATATGTTGTAGCAGCAAACAACTTTAATCAAGTCATTTGGATGAAGTATATGATGAGGGATATTGGAATCACATTCATAGAACATGCTATCATTTACCGTGATAACACAAGTACAGTCAACATGTCTAAGAATCTTGTTTTGCATTCTAAAACTAAGCACATTGCTATAAAATATCATGTGCTGAAAGAGAAATTTGCAAAGAAAGAAATTAGACTAGAGTACATCAACACTAAGGAACAGATTGCAAACATTTTTACAAAGGCTTTAACAAAAGACACATTTGAGTACCTAAGAGGTATGCTTGGGGTTATGCCCCTACCTAGCTCAGAATAGAAGATGTAGAAGTGCATCAGTCCAGGGTACACAATGCAATTGTTAGACTAGACTAAATGTTGATGCTTCCTTAATAGGGGAGTATCTGTGCTGAACAGAGTCAACTAAGGACTCTCTGTAATAGGTAATTGGTATACAATAGTATATTTAGATACTTGTGGTATTTATAAAAGAATTGTATAGCAACATATAGGCTTGTGGTCATGCTAATAGGTTGTTATATGTTCAATTTTTGTACTACCTTTGACATTGATGTCAATGGGGGAGAGAGAGTGATATGAAAAACATCAAAATGGGAGAGAGTGATATGAGAAAATATTTCATTAGAAAGGGAGAAAAGAGTGATATGAAAAACACCAAAGAGAACTTCCACTATGGGGGAGTAGTGTTGAAGGATTTCATTGATTGGTATTGGTATTCTTGGGACTAGATGCTTTTCATCTATGTTGCCATCAATCCCAAAGGGGGAGATTGTTAGCATGAATGCTGATTCTATGAGAAAACATCACAGAACAATATTATGACCTTGTTTGTCATTGATGACAACATTATAAGCCTAATAGAGTAGTAGACTGATTTCTATGTATTTAGGACGTCACATTGCATATCTACCCATGCGTAGTTGATAGAATATACTACAACATGTATTGGACATGTGGTCAAGTGTGCAAAACCTGAACTGACAGAGTATAGAAGATATTAATGATTTACAGAGAACCACAGGGAAATAGAGCATTGGGAAAATAGTCTTTGTTGTATGATCAATATAAAATATTTTTCTTGGAATGAAGGGTTGCATAGTTAACTAGAGGAAGTACACTAACAACTAATGGCATCAGTAAGTGCATAGGTATAGAAGTCGCATGTGTGAAAGTTTGTGTATAATTAGAGTATTCATGGAGCTGAATCAAATTAATGTTAAGTGTGTGGAGCTGACTCAAAGGGTTAACAATTGAGTATGGTATAAAGGAAATATGTTTTCCAAGTTCTATACACCATCATTATGATCAAGAAGTAGAGAAGAATTGCAAATTAAAAATTTGAAGAGCAGAGTAATCTACTAATGCATATAAGTGACCTTAAGTGTAATGTCCCATCTGGAGATCCTTGGAAACAAGGATGAAATACAAGCCAAAATATTTTTTTTTACCAATATGAATGCACATGAAAACATCATACATGGATCACAAAGATCGCAATGGAAGACTTCACCACAATCTCGACAACCAATAGATCTCCGAATGCCACTACCAACTGACACACACAAACAAAAGCCAACAACCACCACAAACAAGATGAGGGCTCAAGAAATGACCACTCATCAAAAAAACACCAAGCTGGGGTAAAATGCAAAATCCTAAAATCTAGCTAAGCCTAAAATCCTGAAGCCCTGAAAATTGGCTAAGTCTAGATTCCTGAAGCCCTAAAATTTCCTAGAATCCATAACTTGTCTCCAAGAGGTCTGAAACCTATCTCAAAAGAATCGTCGCATATATTAAAATATATCTTAATTATAAGAAATTAAATATACGTAAACTTATACTTAAATGATATATTTTAAACCCCAAGAGACTAAAACAGAAACACGAAAACTAGATTCCAAGAGAAATCGACAGAATTCAAAATGCAACAACATAGGGTCAAAGAACACCCAAAAGGGTAGCCAAATCAACCCTCAAAAAGTTTGGAACATGACAAAAAGTGCTCACTATCTACCTGTGCAGGTTTTTACAAAAAATTGTGTGACACTTCTTACTAAGGGAGGGCGACACTTCTCCTTAAGGTGTGTGACACTTTATCAATGTCGTACGAAATTTCTCAAGAAGGCGTGCAACACTCTTCCAATGTCGTACGACATTTCTCAAGAAGGCATGCGATACTTTACAGTATCGTACAACACAATTTGCATGGGCGTGCGATACATTTTTAATCTTGCACCATGCTGAACAAATGTCGCCCAAAGAACACGAAAACACTCCTAGAAACACAAAGGACCAAAATAGAGCAAAGAAACTCCACACCATGGAGTACCAGATCCACAAAGGCTCAAGGAATGAACACTCGAGTGCAAGAACAACACAAAACGATGAACATCTATCCATCTAAACCATAATAGTAAGGAACATACAGAAGTAAACATCGTAGTAAATAGAAACACCAGAAGAAACTAAACAACCAAAATAAGTACATGGTTCCTCCCATCCGTCAATAGCATCATAAGACCATCATGGGTCCTAGCCATCCCCTACGCGTAACATCCCAAGCCACTGACCAAATTGTCAGTACTGTCATAATAGGGATGTCACTACTAAAAACATGCACAATATCAGCATAAGAAAATCTAACATGCTAGTGATAACGCATAAGATAATCCTATAGTAGATAACATCACCTATCACATGCTAAACAACAATAAGAAACATATATACTACTGAATCAAATAACATCATCTAATCATATGCTAAACATCATGATAAGGGAATGCATCAATTAAACTATTGTCATCTAAACATGATATACAAGCATCCCAATGAAAGCACAAATCACAAGAAAGCATACTCTAGAACTCGAAGTATCAAGTGAAGCCATCCAGCAATGGTCGCACTAGGATAAAAGATTGTCTCTGTACACCGATCCCTAGCAGTAGTGAAGGTAGCTACACCTCCCAACCACATGGCACCCATAGGTCCACACCTGCCATGCTAATGGAGATAATGATCCAACCACAAACACACAAAAACAAAATCCATGGCTAACACTCATGCCAGACAGCATGATGGCTGAACCAAGAACCTATGACAATGCAAGAAGTACAGGTCCTAGTCAGACACTCAATAGGCTACTAAGTAAGGGTTGACATCCTAGAGATTTGCTTGGCATCAAAAAGCTCAAGCTCGGATCATGTGTCCTCAAACTTAAATGGGTACTCACACATTGTGTCCTCAAACTTAATCAGGTGCTCACACATTTTACTTATCTTAAGTTTTATTAACAATCACACATTTTATTTAGTTATCACTTGCTTAAAATTTCTTATCCTCTGTCAACCTCCAACACCATGAACGCTGAGCTGCGAGATAGAAGCCCCCTCTAAATGCTACCCTACCCTACCCATGCTCATCCTACGACAAGTGCCCATGGGCATGCATACTCCTATCCCAACCTCAATGATCAAAACTTCCAGAAAAGACATGGAAGGTCGAGACCTGCAAGTCCTCCGACAAAAGTATGTGCATGTACTCGTGTGTGGCGCACCACCATCACGAAGATCATAACACAAGGATAGGAATGAGAACAAAATGCAAAGAGAACACCAACCGAAAGCAACTCAAGAGGCTGGATTCTACGCGAATCCTAAAGCCAATAAAACTATACATCATAAAATCACTCAACTGGCCTCAATTTGAGAGTATGGGTTCTATAAAAATCCCAATGATGTAACAAAACCAAAGTCATGAACTTACTCAACCGACCTCAATCCAAGAGTATGGATTCTACACGAATCCAAGCATTCACAAAACAAAAGCAAAGGTCCAATAGAAACCATAACAACAAGTAACAAATCACTCAACCGAACACAAAGTCGAGAGTACGGGTGTGACATGCATCCCAATGCAATATAAAAGTGTAGAAGTGGTCTGACTGATATCCAAATGGATCATCCAAGTCCATGACCCACATTGTGCCGAAAAAACCTGAGAAAATAGGGCGGCATGCAAAATGAGGTAAAAACCCCAAAATTTTAGAAAAATTCCAAAATTAAAACCCATTTGGCCTTTGGGTTCAAAAACCCCAAAAATCCAAAAATAAATGGAATCAAACACCGTATACAAAAATGGCTAGCATAACGGTGCAAAAATCCAAACCCTCATCCCAAAAAAAATGAAAATGTTCATACCCACCCAACCGGGTAGAACTAACATATAGAAACGGAGAGGAACACTAGTTCTCAGCCTCCAAACAAACGGCTACCAAAAACAAAATCAGAAATAGAGTTGAAACAATAAAATGGGAAAGCCCTACCTCACAGCCAAAAGGGAAAAACGAAAAATTGAACCAGAAAATAAAATGTCCATAGAAGTGGCTGAAAATCGTGGCAATCCAAAGTTTCCCTGAGCTAGATCCAACGAGCTCAACCTAGCGACGATCCCACACCCGTAGCTCCCACAACAAATAAAATAGTAAATCCTCATGAAGAGGATTTTGGGTTTTACTCTCCAACTTTCCAATTAAAAAGTGAGAAGTGAGGAATTAAATTCCTTTTTGGATACTTATTCACTTTTCAAGTGAATAATCGGTTAGAGAAAATAACCAGCCAACCTAGTTAAACCCTGAATCAACCCAAATGAAAATAGGATATTCCTATAAATAGCAATTCATCTACGGCAAAGCTACCAAAAATTAAAATAAAACAATTAAAAAGCCCAAAAACCCAAAAACACATAAATCACCTTAATAACTTTCGCGACAATGCGAACCTCTAAATGCATAGACACGCTTACTGGTCTAATCACATAATGCAAATGAGTTCGAATTTAATAATCACCAAAAGGTTTAATTTAAACATTTAATAAAGGATACATTGACCATATAAGGATGACATTGGTAAAATATGAGAGGTTGAATCACTAACTCCATGTGCCACTACTAGGGATATAAATCCTGCACACTAAACAACATGAACAAGTGCAATTGCATATAATAACATAGCCGAAGCAATAAATGCATTAAATCACCTAATTTAACCATTTAATTAATTATATTAAAATAATCTATTTACATCACTCACGTTCGCATAAAGCATAACAACGCAGGAATGAAGTAAATAACCATAGCATTAAATCCATCACATAACATAATCAGAGGTACGTCCAAAAAATCAAATAACCAGATATCATCATAAAACACACTGTCAGCTCAAAATGGCATTGTTATGTAATATGATTAACTGAACAACATAGTAGTCTAAAATCTATTATACTGGAATCAAGGTGTAACAACTAACCCTCAAGTCCTCTCAAATATAAAGCATCACATAAGAACAAATATCTCTCAGATCAAAATATAACAAGGTAAATGTCTGCAGCACATAACCAAATAATCCCACATGAACAATCCATTTCTAATTACTTAAGCATTTAATAATGATTGTTTAAACAACAATAAAAAGGCACTTAAAAAACATAAGCAAACACAGTCATAAACATGACTAATCACTGCTATAGGAACCTAGTCCAGTGTAGCATGGTAAAAAGTACATAGTGCAATCTCTACACACATCTCAAGGTAATCATGGAACAACCTCATGATACCACATTGATCCTGGTAACCACTAGCACAAACCTCAGTGAACCAAAAATCACATAATAATCTCAAAGATTAGTCAAAATCATAAACAAAGCAATTGATACAGAAACATAAATCCAAACACCTCAACGGTGTAGACCACTCAGGGTCACAATCATGATCTCATCACAACAAAAGATCAACAAGGTTGCATCCATCAAGATGACTTACAAAAGTCAAATGGGAGAGGCACTACATTAAGGGTTATTGATGAGTTCCAGATCTATTTGCATGATCTAAAGGAGAAGAAGTCTAGTATACTAGATAGAGGAAGTAATAAGAGATTGATCACATCTATGAATGGTATTGAGATCAATTGGATAGTGGGTTCGTTGGTCTAATCCTAAAGCTATTTGGAAAGTGGGTTCAAGTTCCTTCTACAACTCCTAATGGGGTTGGAATCTCCTAATAGGGATTCAAAGTCTCCTAATAAGGACTCTTGTACTAAATATTGTAATAGAATCTTAACTGGGTCCATCCTCTAACAAGGATTATTCAAATTAGTACATTATTTTGTGGGCATCATTCCCACTAGGGTTTTCCCTTTGATCAAGGGTTTCCCTAGTCAACATATCTGGTGTATTTGTGTATGCACATTCCTTATGATTGTTGTTTACTTTGGTTCATAAAGTAATAATTGTTTTAGATTGATACATAACTAATTCACCACCCCCCCACCCCCAGTTATATTGATGAATTATTACTTCTAACAATCTTAACTTTTGTTAATTCTCTAGATTGTTTCAAATCGAATTCTACAGCTTCCAATCTACTAAGCAATGTTTCATTGGTGAAATTAGTAATACAAGGTATCATTAGCTAAATCATCTGTGCTACTATCTTGAAAGGTGGTGTTAGACTTTTTAAGATCTTGCATATCACTTCATGATCAAATTTCATTCCATCAAGATATGTGATTCCTAAAAAAATATTAGATATTATGCCAATATAGCTTCTTACAGATTCATCTTCCATCATTCTAGCATCTTGGAATGCACAATGAAAATTTTGTAATCTAACCCTTTTTGAATGTGTATCACCCTCATAATTAGCTTCTACAATTTTCCAAATTTCATGAGATATTTTGAGTTTTTTTACCTGACTATACTCACTTTTAGATAGAGCTAACAATATTGTTTCTCTTTCCCTTATGTTGAACATAAATACTACTCTTTGCTCCTCGGTATAGGTTTCATGAAGATTGTTTTCTTCCACAATGTTTTAGATGCCTTGGTTACAAGACAATATCTTAGACCCATGCACAAAAGATGAGTCTTCATTTTATCCTTCTAGCTATCATAATTTGTGTCATCAAATTTTAGACTTTCCTTTCTAAAAAAATTCACCATGGATCTCTGAAAGTTGTTAAATTTTTCCTTCAAGGACCTAATGCTCTGATACCAATTGTTAGAAATAATAGTCCACCACTATAACTGAGGGGAGGGGGGGTGAATTATTTATATAAGAATTATCTTCTTAAACAAGCTCAATCGTTCAACCAAAGTAAACAACAACCATAAAGAGATGCACTTACACAATTACACCAGATATGTTGACTAGGGAAACCTTTGATCAGAGGTAAAACCCCAGTAGGAATGATGCCCTCAAAATGATGTACTAATATGAATATTAATTTTTAGAGGATTGACCTTGTTAGGAGTCTTATTACAACACTTACTACAAAGAGTCCCTGTTAGGAGACTTTGAATCCCTATTAGGAGATTCCAACCCTGTTAGGAGTTGTGGAAGGCAGTTGAACCCATTGTCCAAATAGTATCAGGATCAGATCAATGAACCCACTCTCCAATTGATTTGAGTACTATTCCTTTCATAATAATAGATGTATAACAATATTTTACTTATTCCTCTATCCAATACATCAGATTCCTTCACCTTTAGATCATGCAATCAGATCTGGAATGATGTATTTAGCAATAGTAACCATTAAGGTCACTTACACACATTAGTAAGGCACTCTACTTAAATGCTTAGTAATTCACAAGTCTTCTCTACTCATCATCATGTCTCATATATCTAAAACATGAAAAACATGTTTCCTTTATATCACACTCAATAATAAATCCTTGAGTCAGCTTCACACTTCATTAACATATGTTAATTAAATGAAATTCATATTTAATTAATGTTATCGACTCATAGTTATACAAAAAAATTCACACATGTGAATTCTGTACATGCACTCTCTTTGATATCATCAGTGGTCAATTTACTATCTCTAATTAATTGTGCAACCCTTGATTACAAATGCAATGAGTTATAGCAATCATACAATAGGAACTACTTTCCTAATACTATGTTTCCATGCAGTTCTCTGTAGATCATCCATATCTTCCATATTCTATTAGTTTAGGTTCTACACACTCTCCCAAGTAAAAAATACACACTATATTATGTGTTTTTAAGTGTGCATAAGCAAATAATTGATTTATTGTCCTTAATACAAAAATCACAGTTTGTTTCTCTATCAGTCTTTTACAAGCTCATTACTATATTGTCATCAATGAAAAACACAATTATAAATACATCATAACAATTTTTTGAAATGCTCCCCCATAACATCAACATTCATGCTAACACCTCCTTCATGGAACTAGTCTTCACAATGATCTACACAAGACAAAATTTTGCATTTACAATACAACACACAAAATATTTAAGTGAAGAGTTCAACTTCCACAACACATTATACCATGGCATATGTTTTTCTTTCTTCAATAAGAAATGGATAACCCTATTATCTCCATGCATCTAATAAGCACAACCTACAAAATAACAACACAAACCAAGATCCATGGAGACTCACCTCCCATCTTAGGCTTCTACGAAGCCACCCACTGAGTAGGGGAAACAAGTCCAAATGGGATACATAAATACAACATTGCTAATGCATGAAAACATACAACACAACACAAACAATCCCCTCATTGGCTTGCACATATACTCACCATTTCAATAAAAATTGTTTTGGGTAAAGGTGGGCTCTTCAAAGGGGAGAATTCCATATCCATAACACAAAATCAAATTGCAATTGTATTTTTGCCTCTCAAGACTATCATAAAAATCTCCTCCTTACACACAAAACCCCTTGTATCTCCCAAAACTACAAAGGCATATGGCTTCAATGGAGCCCATACTCCATGAAGGAAAGATCAAATCCTCAACATGAGGTAAATTTTCTCAACTACAATGTTGAGCCCAACTAATCCCGTCACCCAAGACTTCTCTTCCCTCCCAAGGGTGAGTGAAGCCTTTACACCCATTAACACTTGAAATTCAAATTAAAAAAACAAGAAGCTCAAGAAAGTTAGCCAAGAAAATTACATGAACCCTATGAACCTTCACACCATCACAACACAATACCAAAATTTACCATACAAAGATTCACAACACAATGCATGATCTCATAACAAATACTCCATGCTTGCAGATTCATTAAACAATGTTAAAACAAAGAAAATGGCCATGGTTTGAACACCAATCTTGGTCCAAGCTAAAGGTCAAGATAGTTTTTGTAGAGCTCCCTTAGTCTTCCTCCAAAACCCCTAATTGTCTCTAAACTTAGAGAGTGGGTGTACACCCCCCTAGTTTTGTCCACTAACTATTTTAGTAGAAACACCAAGTCACTCCCTGCTACAAACATGTCTCCCCCTAAGTTTACTATTTCTAACTTAGTGAAAACATGGGAAATAACTCATGTGACAACTCTATTTTCGAATTGGTGGAAGAAGGCATTGATAAAGGGCCCCCCTAGGCTGTCTAGTCACTATCATGGTCAAAATTAGGTCCCTAACATCTTATACTATCATATGGGTAGCTTATTTTCACATAAAAGACACTTTGGGACCACCTAATGAACCCTCAAAATCCTAGTCAAGTCTAAATTCGAATTTCATTTGATAATGACCCATCCTACCCCTTGTCAAGTGGGTTTATTTAATCATTAACAAGGTAATTGGTTTTAGGGTAAAATACCACCATGACCTATGTAGACACCTAAAAAATCCTTTAGAAAATAAAGTATTTTTATTTTCTAGAAAAGTCCCTAATGACATCATCATTTATTAATTATTTATTTATTTAATTTATTTATTTGTTTTTATGCCATTAAATCCATTTGTCTTAATTAAAAATATTTAATTAAGGAATCCCTCCCAAAAATATTTAAATCTTATTTAAACATTATTTCCTTACTTATTAATTATTTAATTAATAAATTGACCAAAAATCCCAAAAAAAATTATTTATTTATTTTTTGCCCAAAACTTGGCCAATTTCCTTAAGACCACTAACCTCTTCCAAAATCTTCTAATCCTTCTTTAATTTCAATTAAAGGCTAATCCCATCATTTCCTACCCCTAATCCCAACTCAAAATATTTAATTAAGATTAAATATTAATCCTCATGTTTATTAAAAATATTTTAATAAATATCTCCTCAACCCAAACCCTTGAAATAAATAAAATTTTATTTATTTCCTAAAAACCTTATTTATCCCCATCCTAGGAAGTTCTAGACTCTTCTAGAAAGTCATCATCCGCATCCAAAGCCTAGACTCTTCTAGAAGATGTCAATCCTTATCTTTGACCCTGATCCTAATCGCCCCCCTAACCTTATCACATTCCCTAAACATGGGTTAAGACTTCCTAACCCAAGCCAAAGCCAACAAATATCTCCTCCATGACTCACCCTCATTAAATGCCATCCACTTGCCGATCTCTAACAAGCGTAATCTAATCTTAACCCAGGCCTAATCCAAGCCTTAATCATTTGCACGTTCCTAAGTCAAGCTTAAGACTTTCTTAATCCAACCCAAGTCAAAATATCTCAACTCTCTTACAAATATCCCAACCATAAAACTTTATGAAGCCCACAAAGCCATAAATGACTCTTACAAGCCCATTCATTGCTCTTACAAGCCATTATGAGGGTCTTTATAAGCTTTGAGCCTCCTTTGTTGACCCCTCAACCCCTCTTGCTCTAACCAATGACCCTGTGACATGTGTCACTCTCTGATTGGCTATAAAGAAGCACAATCTATGTGGTCTCCTCTCATTCAATCTAAACCTTCCATAAGCTTTCTCTCATCCTTTCATCCTAGCCCTTGATCCCTTAAGCCCTTTGCCTATTTAAGGAATCCTCTCCCAAGCCATTTTAACACAATCACCCATAGTAACAAGGTAATTCCATTTTGATCATGAAGTAAAGCCATAATGCTATTTTTGAGAAGCCATTTTACATCAAATCCATTCACCCAAGCCAAAATCCATCAAGAACACCATTGAAGCCTTTGGAGAATTGAGCATACATCCTATCTAATTAGACAAAGCTGCTCAACAAGAGAGGTTCTCATTGAGAGAGCCCATTAATGGCTCATATTCTCAATTGAGAGCTCATCTTAGTCTATCTTGAAGTTACGTTTATTTAGTTTTGTGAATACTTTTTGTTTGATATTTAGTGTTCTTTCCATTACTAATTCTCATATACATTCTGGCACGCCCGGTGGGACCCCACGTGGGTTATGCTTGTTATCATTGGTAGTCAAAATTGCATGTTTTATACTAACTTTGGCTAATTTTCATGTTTTTGTGATTGGTAGGGGCATTTAATCAGGTTTTGCAAGTCCAAGGAAGCAAGAAGAAGATGAAGCAAGAGTTCTTTGCAAACATTCTAATGGGATTTAGAGTGTTTTCAAATTTTTTGAGCTTATAGGTGGACAGAGCACTTGGAATTCTTCTTCCTTTGCTTGTCTATATTCTTCTTCTATTCCATCTACTTCTTCTTCTTCTTCTTGTGGGATCTTGGCCAAAAAAATTTTAGGGAGAAAAATCATACACACCTTGTTTTAGTGCTTAAAATGAACCCCCAAATCATACTTAAATCCGTTAAAAAACTAAAAATTTGCAAAAAAATCTTTTAAAAAACAAAACTAAATCAATCTAATCATTTACATCCTTGCAAAATCAAGGTTTTAGATGCATTCATGCAAAGTTAGGAACACTTCATTTCTGGAAACTTCAAAAGAACTTCAAGTTTCCATTTCAAAAGCTTCAAAATCAACACTAAGTGCACACAAAATTCTAAATCAAACTCAAAGAATCAATCAAGGATAAAATGAACTTAATTTACAAATATTTTAAAGTTCTTTTAAAATCTCATGAAAACTAAGAGTCCTAAATGGTTGCCAAACTTGTCCTAAAAGCTTTTTTATTTGTTCCAAACAAATGTCTTGTTGCAAAATCTTGAATGTTTCCTAGGTTTTTCATGCATCAAAACAATTTAGGAATATCATTTTTGGGCTTAAAACATGCAAACTAGAACACAAAATCTTGAATGAAAACCAAAGTCCAAAGAGTCATTTTTTTAAAGTCAAAAACAATCTTGAATGATCTAAATTGGAAAGGAAAGCATCCCTATTCCTTCCTTTTTGAATTTCAGTTCAAACAAACTCAATCTTGAATGATCTAAGGTTAAAACAAAGCACTTCAAAGTTCTTAAAACAACACGCAAAATCTCAATCTTGAATGCTCGAAGTAAATAACTTGAATGTTTAAACACTCGTCTTTGAATGCATGTTGCTAAAATCACTCTTGAGTGCCATGGATTAAAATCAAGTTTTTTTTTTTCATTGGAATGCATAACAAATCCAATCTTGAATGCCACAAATCAAATAATCATTATCATACATCACACTTCATCTTTTGGGGCATAAAAAAAATCCACATTTTAGAAACTTTCTAGGTTATAAAAACAAATAAAGACACTTTGAGTGAGTTTTTTGTTGGACTCACCCTCTTTAATCACCCATCATTCTAACCATTGGTTGCAATATCAGCGCCATATATGGGGATGGGTCTACCTAAGAAGGTGTTAAATGCTCCACAAAAATCAAACTCCACTCACTTGAGTTTTTATTGGTTTTTCTAAAATAGAAAATTTCTTGAATGCACATTAGTCTCACTCACACTTCATTTGGGCATAAAAAAAATTGAACAAATCTTGACGTGGAGGGCCTCTGGGTGCGTGCTTGAAATCGAGCTTTACACACGTCTTTGTTTTGGGCTTAAAAAAAAATCACACTCAATCTTGAATGCCTCATAGAAAATCAATCGATACTTGATGTGGAGGGCCTCTGGGCGCGTGGGTTTATTTTCTTGTTGACCCTAAGTCTTCTTCTTGCTTGCATTCTTTGATCGATTTTACTTTTATTGACGCTTCAAAATTAGAACAAACATTGTATCTTAAACATGAGTGCTTGCAAAGTCTAGATCAGCACACATAAGAATCAGTTGGTAAAGAATGAATGTGTTTTTTAGCCCAAGGTCATCCAAATCTTCTCTTCCCTTGTCGTCTTTCGAGGCTATCTTGAGTGCATAAGACTAGGATCCAAAACCTTGTTTCTTTTTTTAGGAGGCCTGCTTAGGGATTTCATCACCTCGAGGGACGACCTCAACTCCAACATTCTAGTGGAGTATAAAGCTCGGGATGTGAATCCAAAGACACCTCTCTTGGGATCAAAATTCTGTCACTCGGGCTAAGCCTCAAGGAACTTTATACCCTTGAGAAGTGAAAGAGGAGAAGTGGGTTACCACTCCTCTTAGCTGTGTGACATTGTTTTGGTTTCATCTATAGATTTGGGACTCACGTACCTTGCATATATTGAGGACTCCCTACCTAAACCAAATTTCATCATTGTAGAAAGCTTCCTAGGATGTTGGTGTGTTTGACATGCTTGCTCCAAACTTTTGTTTGCTTGTTTGTTCATAGCTTTTGAATGAATGTTTGCCAACTTTGGTCAAAATCCTAGAAAAGTAGAAATCTCCCAGCTTAATGCATACTTAGCGTAGTCACTGCCTCATTAGAAAATCATCCAAACTCCCCCGCCACAACCAAATCTATCTAGTTCTTTGCTTTAGAAAAATTCCAAATCCAAAGTCCATCCAAATCATCCCCCCAGCCAACTAGCAATCCAATCCAAAATCACCCAAGCCTTTAAGGAATTGTTTTTACTCTGCCAGAGTTTGCTATCCAATCAATCTATCCAAATCCCTCAATCTCCCCAAGGTTATCCCTTTGACAGAGCTTTGTCTAGGGTAATCTAGCCTTGTCACTTGTCATCCCTCATCACCTTAAGCTAAAGGTTGGGATCCACAAGTGGTCAATCTCATGTCATGCCCATAGGATCATTTTTCTATCCTCAAGTTGACACCAAAAGACACCAATCCTACACATAGGAAAGAAAAACTCCCACTTTTTGACAGCATACCCTTGAAGTCTTCCATCCATAGGAAAGCCAAAAATCTTCAGTCAATCCTCCTTAGGTCTGTCATGTAGCTTTGACTCTCCCTAGGAAATCTTTCATCAGCCAATCCAAAATCTGTGCTTAATCCAAATCCAACCATGAGCTTCCATGTTCATCTATATGCAAGACCCCATCCCCATCCAACTCATCATGAAAACATGAAATCCCAACCCTATCATGATGAGTTTGGTTGCATTGTCCTTTCTCCCGCTACATCCTATTCCAATGATGATGAAAATCTTGTTGACTATGACGAGTATCTTGAGAGCCTTAGATGCCTTCTGCCAACCATCCCCCAAAATCCAAGCATTCCTCCAAACTATCTAGTCATGTCATCTAATATCCTAACTTCTCCTCCATCACCCAATCAACCAAGCTTCCAATCTTCCACCCCCATCACACTAGCTATTCCTGTCAATCCACCACCTCCACCTCCGACACACGAGTCTCCCAGGAATCTCCTAGAAGAAATACAAGAAAAGATACCTCCAAAAATTGATAAGACATGTCATCTAATCCAACCATGTGAAGTAGTCAGTGATGAAGCTTCCCCATCTATAATATCACCTATATCTCCCATAGCTATCATCCCCATACCATCCATCAAATTTCTTAAAATCCTTCCACTTCCTGCAAGCATCAAAATCCCACCACCTATCAAATCCCTCCAAATCCTATCCACATCACCTCCAAGAATTTCCCAAATCTCTCGTAATGACCCTTATGCATCCATCTTCTACTCACCCATCTCCACTACTGAATCTCTCATCTATCCATCCGCTACCTTTGAGGAATCCATCCCTTCACCTCCTATCACACCATCCACTCCAACCCAATCCTATCAAGATCCTTCCCAAAAGCATGTTGACATCCCCCAAAGCATAAATGAAGATATCATCATACCATGTCTTCTATCTATAGTGCAGTCACCATCCCCTCCATCTCCAAAACCTCAAGCCATACCTCCTCTACTACAGGATATCTTTTCATCCCATCAGCTAAATCAATATCTATCCTACCATCTCCTCCACTCCATGCTTCCATCTTACCACCTATCCAAGCTATTCCACCATCTATAATCTACCCTCTTGGTTCACTTACATTCATCCATGGTGGCCCCCTCTCAGCAAAAGAATTAAGAATAGTATCTCCTCATTGCAATACATCTAATAAAGCACTTCTACCATTTTCTACATGCAAAAAGTTTCCTCAGCTCATTCAAATGTTCAATCGATGGCATTATCAAGGTCAAGGTTTAGGACCACAAGAGAAAGGAATAAAAAAGCCTATTATTGCACAAAAGAATCTAGGATTTCATGGTCTTGGATATGTATCCAAAGGCTCACCATCTAAAAGTGTTGGTACATGCCATCCCCAAACCAAGCCTATCTCCACGCCCACCATGCCAGCCTCCCATCACTCCTTCAAGAAATCTTATATCATCCCCCCTCCACCATCTTTGCAACCCAAAACAACCTACCACATCCCCCCTTCATCTACTAAATCCATTTTGGGTTCCCATGTCCCAAAATCTACCATCCTCCATCCTCCTATCAGCCATCATAAAAATCCTATTCCCTCCATTCCTACACAAGATCAACAAAGGCACATATCAGGGCACATCATCCATCATCATCCCCCTACACACTCTTCCATATCCTCTCCATCTCACAAAGCTTCTCCTAACCATCTTCCCAAAGCTTACCATAGCAATGTGAATGCCAACTTCAAAATGCATAAAGCTAAAAATCCACATCCTAGGAAATCATATGTATACTCTAAAAGACATACTCCAAAAAGGCAAAATCCAATCAAAGAATGCAAAATGATGCAAAAGCCTATGAAAAGAAACTCCAAAACCATGTGGATCCCAAAGAAAAAAGTTGAAACCCAATGCATAATGGCATCCACCATTGCTAATCCCCCATCTAGTGATTCGTGTCCCCCATCTCCTAACTCCATCTTGGGTGCCTATATCCCCAAGCGCACTTCCACAAATACTCCATCAAGCCTGCATCTACCATCTATCTCCCATATGCTCTTTTCACACCTGTCCCAACATGTGCCAATGTTGATCCTTCAAGCACCCCCATCTCATGCTCCTTTCCAGCCTTTTCATCCCTCCATCTCCTACCATCAATCCCATCTAATCTGATCTATTGCATAAATCACACATCCGGTGTACCAACAACTAGCAACAAAATTGAACATTCCAACAACTAGTGAAAAATCCCCAAAAAAAAAAGCCAAAAATAGCTGAAGAAAGCCAAAATAATTCCAGCTAAGTCCAAAGTCAAAAAACTCAAAAAAAAAAAGAAAAAAAGAAAAAAGCGTCCACTGATGAAAACTTGGCAATTCAAGTGCCTTGGACAAGTACCATGATGAAAACTTGGCAAACAAGCATCATGCATAATCCAGCCATCCCCAGCTTAGCCTATCATCCTCATGCTTTTGGTCACATCTTACCATCCAGCTCCATCTTCCAATTTATCCACCTATCTTTCATCCTTCAGCTTTTATCTATCATTATACATTTATCTTTTGCAACCTCACCCCATTATCCTCGCTATCATCCATCTCCCTAGCGCCTTCAACTTTTCCATCCTAGCTTCAATCCTATCACTTCCATCATAAGCCCTCCTTCCACATGTCATCTTCTAATTGGGGGCAGTGTATTCCTTGGAGATCTTATCTTGTCCATCCTCCCTTGTCATTGGTATCTCACTCTAGGCTATCCTCATGCAAATCCAATGTCATCCTCTCATTAGCCATTCACTCTAGCACCATCTATCATCTCAGCTACCACCAACCTTAACATTGTCCCCATCCTTGGTCACACATCTATCATCATCATTGGATGCATCTTGCCAAATCCATATCTTCTGTTATCACCTCATCCTTAGCTTTTGCATCTTGCACCAACTTGAGCCATCCTGCTATCTTATCATCCGGAGCTCCTGTATAGCTTGTAAATAATCTTGTATCCAATAATTTTATCATAGCTTGTATATCCAATCTTGTCCAAAACAACTTGTACATTTGTACCATATCTTGGTCCGTCAGCTTGTACATCCTCTTTAGCTTAGTACCATTGTATCTATCCAGCTTTCGTGTCAGTTCATCCTTGATCAGCATCTTGCACATATCGCACAAATCTTGGTTAGCTATTCCAATGCATCCTTTAGCTAGATCTCATGTCAACAAAGTGTTATCCTTCTCAATTCAGCTTGCCCAGTGCACCACTCATCCAAATCCACCAGCTTAGGTGCTCTCTGATAGATCCTTGCAGGATATAGCTTTCCTCATGTCTGATCTTGGTCCGTTAGTACCTCATCCTACCCATCTCTTTGGCAAACGGTTCTCTTTTGGATTTTCACTTTCTTTTGATTTGGAATCTTCCCTTTTGGGTCTTGAAGTATCTTTTCCAAGCAATCTTTTTGTTCCCTCCTCAAGGTTGCCATGATCTTCCATATCATGGTATGCTGCAAATGGGGCACTCTGAGCGTACAGTTTTGATCAAGTCTTTCGTTTGTTTCTTTTTTGCTTGTGGGTTACCCAGTGTCGGTTCCACGTTGTTTCCTCTAGGTTTCATGTGTGATGCTAGGGAAATCCTTGTGTGTTTGTTTCGAGTCAATCCATCAGTCCTCTAGATAGTTGGTGACACAGCCTTGATGTTCTTGGTAACCTTGGCAATTAACCAACAATCCTATAGAAAATCTAGTGCTCAACTACATGGTGGTACTTCTCTTTAAAGTATCCCCCTACTCAAAAAGCTTCAATGGATTCCCTTCATCTCCATTATCCCCCATCCATATCCAACATTTGTCTCTCCTACCCCAGCTTATGCATCAGTATCTCTTTGAATCAATCTTCACTTTTAGCTTTAGGGATCCACAATCCTAGTCTTAGGGATCCACTAATCCAATCAATCCACCAAGCCTCATCTTTCGAGATCCATAATCCTAGTCCTAGGGATCTCCGAAACCCATCTTCCACCAATCTGACTCTTTGAAATCCTATTGCATCATCTTTATAATCCCCTCATCCTTCTCCCTATCCTGGATTCCTTTTTATAGTGCTTTGCTCCTTCATCCTCCACCTCCCCTAAAGACTTAAGCTCGCTTCCTCTTGTGCATCTGATTCTCCTTTATCATTCTCCCATAGTGAGAGTTTGAGCTAATTCAGCCCATTCTCTTTGCCAATCTGAGTCTCCTTGCTCATCCCAGATTCTTGTATTTTTCAAGAAACTGTTGAGCCTCATTTTCTCTCCCCGTCACCTTCTTGAGGGGGTATCATGCAGTCCATTCTCTCTCTTCTACCTAAGACTGGGGCAATTGTGTTGCTCCATAAAGTCATCTCCATGTCGTTTATATCTAAACTTCTTTGAAATAGTGTTGTTTCAACACTATGTCAAAGAGGGGCCAAATGTAGACACCTAAAAAATCCTTTAGAAAATAAAGTATTTTTATTTTCTGAAAAAGTATTAATTAATTAATTAATTATTTAATTTATTTATTTATTTTTATGCCATTAATTCCCTTTATCTTAATTAAAAATATTTAATTAAGGAATCCCTCCCAAAAATGTTTAAAACTTATTTAAATGTTATTTCCTTATTTATTAATTATTTAATTAATAAATTGACCAAAAATCGCAAAATAAATAATTAATTAATTTTTTGTCCAAAAATTGGCCAATTTCCTTAAGACCACTAACCTCTTCCAAAATCTTCTAATCCTTCTTTAATTTTGATTAAAGGCTAATCCCATCATTTCCTACCCCTGATCCCAACTCAAAATATTTAATTAAGATTAAATATTAATCCTCATGTTTATTAAAAATATTTTAATAAATATCTCCTCAACCCAAACCCTTGAAATAAATAAAACTTTATTTATTTCCTAAAAACCTTATTTATCCTTATCCTAGGAAGTTCTAGACTCTTATAGAAAGTCTTCATCCTCATCCAAAGCCTAGACTCTTTTAGAACATGTCAATCCTTATCTTTGACCCTAATCCTAATCGCCCCCCAACCTTGTCACATTCCCTAAACATGGGTTAAGACTCGCTAACCCAAGCCAAAGCCAACAAATATCTCCTCCTTGACCCACCCTCATTAAATGCCATCCACTTGCCCATCTCTAGAAGCCTAATCTAATCTTAACCCAAGCCTAATCCAAGCCTTAATCATTTGCACATTCCTAAGTCAAGCTTAAGACTTTCTTAATCCAACCCAAGTCAAAATATCTCAACTCTCTTACAAATATCCCAACCATAAAACTTTATGAAGCCCAAAAAACTATAAATGACTCTTAAAAGCCCATTCATTGCTCTTACAAGCCATTATGAGGGTCTTTATGAGCTTTGAGCCTCCTTTGTTGACCCCTCAACCCCTCTTGCTCTAACTAATGACCCTGTGACATGTGTCACTCCCTGATTGGCTATAAGGAAGCACAATCCATGTGCTCTCCTCTCATTCAATCTAAACCTTCCATAAGCTTTCTCCCATCCTTGCATCCTAGCCCTTGATCCCTCAAGCCCTTTGCCTATTTAAGGAATCCTCTCCCAATCCATTTTAACACAATCACCCATAGTAACAAAGTAATGCCATTTTGATCATGAAGTAAAGCCATAATTCCATTTTTGAGAAGCCATTTTACATCAAATCCATTCACCCAAGCCAAAATCCATCAAGAACACCATTGAAGCCTTTGGAGAATCGAGCATACATCCTATCTAATTAGACAAAGCTGCTCAACAAGAGAGCTTCTCATTGAGAGAGCCCATTAATGGCTCATATTCTCAACTAAGAGCTCATCTTAGTCTATCTTGAAGTTATGTTTATTTAGTTTTTTGAATACTTTTGATTTGATATTTAGTGTTCTTTGCATTACTAATCCTCGTATACAACCTAAACTCTAGATGACATGTCATTAACACTCAAAATCCACAATTATCAAGTTACACATAAAAGCACATTCCACATCATCATGACATGTCTCTAATGAATCTTTGTGATAAAAAAATTTCACACACAAGCAAGCTTACATTTATGAAATAAAATGCATCACAGTGAGGCTTTTGAATCTTCCAAAGATTTGCCTTGGCTAAACTATGTTCACATAGGTTTGGAACTTGTTTCCCCCAAAAATTTCCATGGTTCCACTTCTTGCACATAAAAATTGAGCATCAGTAGTCCAAGGAGATCATATCAAAAACATATCATAACTGCATAATAATTTAATGTTATGTAATCCATATTAACATAATTCAATCGAATTCCTTTACTTAATCTTTTCAAATAAAACATTCAAAACATTAAAATATCAAAATCTACACATCATATTTAATCATAAATCATCATAATCAATTTAACATTTCACATCACATCATAATCCATTTCCTATCAAAATGACTAAATGTTGAATCTATATTGCTAAATCAACCAACATGAAAATTAGTTCTGATTACATACCTTAGATCAAAATCATCAAAATGTAATCATCACAACCAGTATACTTGATCCAATTAAATATAGTTTGATTAATTATAATATCTCGTTATCATTATGAGATATTACATGATAAGGCATATGCCTCTAAAATCACTAATGTCATGAAATTAGGATGTTTTCATAATCATGTTTGCATAGATTTGAAATCAGTCATTAGGTAAATCCATTATATCTGTTTTTATATTTTCATCTTAATCATCATTCACTGTAGCCTATCCACCTAATGTTTTTTATATAACAATTGACTTACTATATTTACATCATGTCAATCTCTACCAAGTAGCCTTTATCTAAATTGATCACAAGTTTTGTCTATAATTATTATTAGTACTCACAAAGGCAGGTGTTAATTCATCTTTTCACAATGGCCTCCTAAAATAACTATCCTAATAGATCATATCATACTATGAACCCATTAGCATAGTTTTCTAAGTTAACACATCTTGAGTATTTATTCCATAGGGTCTTAGCTTACCAATTTGATAGAATTTTGAATACAATACTTGTGACAATAATGACTACTATGTATATTAGTCTCAATTAAGATCTCAGGTCCAATATCAATAAGAAGGATGTCAATCATGACATGCCAAAATCCTAAAACCTACTTATCATCCTTCTATTATAAGGTGTATGGTAACATTCTATCATTCACATACCATGCATGAGAGACAAGGACATGCCATCTCATCTCCTTACGCTTCCTAGTTCTAACCATATTCATGTTACTTAGGGTTGTTATAATATGGTACTAGGGAAGGGACCTTACATCAAAATCTCTATGAAGGAATCAAATGAAGGCATGGTGTAGGAAGAACCTAAGGTCAACTTATGAGTGTTGAAGCTCGAAACAAATGATGCATAATCTAGAGTAAGTTTTCTCATCAAATTATAGATCAATTTTTCATCATCAATGGTAATTCCACAATACTTAACCATTGACCTTAGCTCATGTGCCTTGGTGATATAGTCTTGAATTGTGTCAAACTCCTTCAGATCTAATGACATGAGATTTTCATCAAGTTCAAAACCCCTAGCTTTGTTTATTTTTGCATACACACTAGCAAATTTACCCCATGCTTCCTTTACTATTTTACAATTATCAATATAGAAGATAAGATCTTCATGTACATACTTCCTCAAAGTACCAATAGCAACCTTATTTTTATGATTCTATTCATTTAGTTTATCAGGATTAGATGGTGCAACCATGGTTCCATCAATATAATCAATTAAATTGTTTTCCATCATTTAACTCCATGCTCTAATTTTCCATGTAGCATAATTGTGTAGAGTTAAAAGTGGAAACCTAGGAGAACCCATGATACAAAATAAAAGAATAGAAAAGAAAGTGAAGTGCAAACACTCAATACACACCCCCAAAATGGATGATATTGGCATGTTATACTTAGTACATGTACAATTTCCACTTGTCAAAATGAACCATGATTTTGGCACTTTATATTTAGTGCGCATAGAATTTCCACTTGTCAAAATGGATCAAAGTGGACTTATGATTTTGATGGTTACAATAACAAATATGAAGCTATATCAGACTCCACAAGATAAGACACAAGGCCTCTCGAGCATCTAATTAATTAAAAGTGCCAATAGGTCAAAATGAGACCAAAATTTAAAAGTATTATGTGTACTCAAAGTTACTCCAAATTGATACCAAATCTGGAAAGTAGACAAAAAAATCATGCATTTTCAAAAAAATAGCACCTAAATGTGTCTAGTTGAGCCCAATCTAAGCCTTTGAAGTTGCAAAAATTGGGATTTGTAATTTTTAGAAAAATTCAAGAACAAGGATTGCAAACAACCTGCAACAATGTGTAGATCACAAAATTCTACCCAAAATAAAAATAAAAATTGCTCGAAAAAAGGAGTCTGTATGAGGGAGATATCACTGTTTGAAAATCACCTCTATAATATTTTTTCTTGAATCATCATCGTCGCAACTCCAAAAATCAAATGACTCTATATTTTACCTCAAATGTCTAATTTTGATTTTAAAAAAATTATTTAGGGTTTTTTAATCTTCTGAATGTGATTTCAACATCTTATTTGCACCAGCAAGCTCCAACCTTGACCTGCAAAAAAAAAAATTTCTCCAATGGCTTTGCAATGAAACTCCTATGACTTTGAAACCATGTAAGAATTTGGTATAGCTCTAATACCATGTAAGAATTTTCCTAAGGGAAGAATGAAATGCAAAGATCTAGAAGCTCAAGAGATAGCACAAGAGAGACAAGATATGATCAAATGAGAATGGATTAATCAAATAATTGGATGAATACATTATAGAAGAGCCTTGTATATAAAGGCAATCAAGATGAATAGGAGTCATGCAAAGAGATAAGCATACCAACTAAGCACATGTCAACCAAGAGTGGATTATCTTCCATTGTGCATGAATGTACATGCTAAAATGAGAGGATAAGAATAAAAAGGTGTATCACATAAAGAGATTTAGTAGACAACATGTGCTTAATTCGAGTGCAAACTACTGTGTTTTCAACATGAAAACTCATATGAATATGCAAACTCTTAGGTTTCTACATGACAAATAATATTAATATGCATTAACCTAAGTAAACTTAAGTAAAGTGTAAATAGTAAATACTTAATTACACCAACAATTCTTCATGGTGTATGGAGATGGTTGCATCTTGAGGACTCGTGAGGTTCTTAGTAAAGGTGTGGTTTATGCTTTCATTTGACATATTATCCTTGGTGTTAGGATGGTGTCATTATTATGTCATGGTATACTCTTGATACAAATTTATAGTTTGACATGTTATGGTATTTTCATATGGAGCATGTTCTCTCTTTGGTTGAGATGGTTTAGATCATATTGTCAGGCTTATTTTTCTAAGGCCATGGATAGAACTTTGACAATGATATAACTTTTAGTTTTTTGGTATTGGGTACATTGATCATTTGTTGGATACTTCATGATATTCCTATATTTCATTTAGATTTGATATGGATTGATTGGTTATGAGTTCTCATGGATACTTAGAGACTATGGTGATGTTGATTTCTCTTGTGATTAGAGATGTATTTGTTGGGATAGTTGATGATTTCAGCATGAAGTCCAAGGAGCATTTTCCTGATATAGACTTGAGAGGATATTGTTCTTAGATAAATCTTTGTAGGAGACTTGGATACCTTGATGGGAGTTCTCATTCACCACTTTTTGTCTTCTCAGTTGTTTACTACTTGAGAGGTATAGCCCATTTTTTCTCTCAAGTGCATTATGTTTATTCTTTTCTTTCATTGGTGTGGATCTTGAGCTATGGTACATGAGTTAGTTATGGAGGGTTCATTTCAGAGATGGTTTAGCATTGGTGATCTGCTTGTGCATATGTTTCTATGTTGGTTGAGTTTGGGAGATGACATTGGGCATATTCCTTGGATTGGGAATGGTCATTCCTTGGTTTAGGAAAGTTTTATAAGTTTGATCATTTTTTTAGAGGCTTACATCCATGATTAGTTATATCATATGGTTTGGGTTTTTTTGTATCTTCTTGGTTGGGGTTTTATGGAGGATATCATACTTGCACATTCTACATCTAGAGGTATGTGTAGAAGGACATGATACAGGTTATGATTTGCATGGTTTACCTTTGGTCTTAGTTATCATCTTGGATGTTTACTTTCACTTATATTAGATTTGAGATTGATTAGAGTTATCACTAGTGTGTGTTCATGTATGTCATGTGAGAGATGACATATTTATTCTTTTATCTATTTCCTTTGTTAGTTGTGAAGAACTTGGGAGAGCATTGGAGACTTGTTATGGGAGTTGTTCTTGCAAGTTATTGGTTTATATATGTTGAGGATGTCCTTGACACTACATGGATTCACTTCTATGAGATTTTGTGAGTTGATTCATTATAGTTTTGACATTCTCTTTTGCAATGGAAGCTTCTCGATGTATATATATTAGGTATTGCTCTTGAGGCTTGTAATTGCAGATTACAAATTGGATATGTTGATAATGTGAAATTCACTTGGTATACCTTTAGATGTATGGATAGTTGGATGGGTTAATACTTGTTGTGGGTGTTATTTCAGCTATGGATATTTGACAACTATAGATACATGTGATTACCTTTGGATCAAGTGTTTGTGCTTCACCTTTTAGTTGGTATAGGATTTTATGATTCTTATGTGACATGTTGGGTGACTTTCTCTTTGGATGGCTTCTATGTATTTCTAGTAGTAGTGACATGATAGAAGGTGGGATAATTCATGTTTGAAATGCTAGATAATTTGATTTTGTTACAGGTATTAGGATGGAGCACATGGTCCACTTTGACCTATGATGGTGGATGTCCTAGTATGGATTGTTCTCTTGTTTGTTTATGTGACTATGGATTGACCCTATGTAATATATACAAAAAGTGGGAGATTTTTGAGATTATGTGTGTTGCACACATTTGCATAATATTGTTTATATTGTATTATTTTGTTTTATTATGTAATGTTGCACCTAGGAGCACATAGATGGATGTGAAACATATAAAGATTCTCATGGGATATTCTTGATGAGTTATATTGTAACATTGTGATCTAATATTTGATTTAATTATTTAATATTGGGGAAGATAATTAAATCTAGATTCAATGGCCTTGGTAGCACAAGGTTTATGTAATATCACCTGGTGGTTTTGTGGGACTTTCTACTATATAAGAAACCACAAGGGTAGTTGTAAAGATAAGACAAAAGAAGAAAAAGGCAAAAAGAAAAGTCAAGCAAGACAAGGCTGGATAAGTTAGTCAAGGGAGAATTTGTGAAGGTTGGGAGCATGGCATGTGATGCATCAATTTATGCTTGCTCATATGGATTGTTTAGTTGTGGCTATGGCTTTGAAGGCTTCCATGGTGGTATTACAATTTTATTTTGTTCAATAATACATGGTGATAGATTCTTTTGGAGGTTGTGTTTTTTCGCTCAATGAGGGTTTCCTAGGATATATCTTGTGTCACATTTTTGTGTGTATGTTGTCTATTATCTTGCATGTGGATTTCAATTACATATGTATTTTAGATCGATTATGGGTTATGTGGAAATAGTTATATATTTTGTTTCTAGTTTCCTTTCACATTGGTAAGGTGGTGTATGATCAATTTATTATAGGAGTGATGAGACATTGCTTAAATTTAGTGTGGGATTAAACTTTATTTTAGTTTCGAGAATATCATTTCAATCTACAACACTATAATATTCACAACACATTTTATCCATATATCCTCTATGATCTTATGAGTTGTCTTACTACTATGGTACTAATATTAATAGGTATGCATTTTTTGACTTTTTCTTCAGATTAAGCTCACTTAGACATATTTTTTAATCTTAAATTTGTATTTCCTTTCCTACAAAAAGGTCTATTCTTATGTGTTGGGGAAAAGATTAGCAATAATGAAACCCAATTGAGGCTGGCATAAAATGACTCTATTAACTAACATAATGTTCTTAACTATATTAAGCTAACTCACTTAGGTTTATCTCAAATAATTGTTTCCCTTTCTTTTCTCCTTCCTAATCACAAATAAATTGCATAAGCTTTTCCTTTATTTTCAGGAATTATTCTTACTAGCAAGTGTTATTCGAAGATCTTATATTGCACGAGTATCTTCTTCACTTCTTTTTACCTCTTAAATTAGTTTAAATCCTTAGTTCAAATGTAAGGGTTTATCTACCCTTTTATCTATCACTAAGATTTTTCTTTATATTAGTACCATTTTGATCATGAAGGATTATATAAGGATAACATTGAAGTTGTTATATTTTTGTTTTACATGCATGTACATTGATATATTTTTGCTGCATTAAAACCACTTCTATGGAAACACTTTCAAGTATCTATCACTTCTATCTTTAGAATGTTGTTATAATTATATATTTTGAAGTATTTATCTCTTTTTCATTACTCCCTATACCTTGTAGATAACTATAGAAACAAGTCTCCAAATTTAATGCATAGGTCTATTGATTTAACAATAATTTGATCACATAGACTCTATAACCTTCCAATAACCCCACAAGTTCAGCCTTGTCTGATAAGCCCTTGCTCTGACCAAATAGGTTCAAATGTTCATCCAAGACTCAGGACCACAACCAAGCTTTGCTAGGGTCTACTCCAACTCATGTCAAACTTTTTTGAAAGGTTATAAATACCCAAATCACCCTCTATTTTAGTTGTTTTGAAAGGTCTTTATTTTGCCAACAACACTTTGCAAATACTCTATCTACAAAACCCTCCCCATTTCAAGCCTGTAACTAGGTATTTCTCAAATCTAACCCAAAACTCACTTCCAAATCCAAATCATAGACCCTGCACCATGTATTCAACATGTAAAACTATTTTCCAATGTTAAAATAAATGCCTCATTAAGGCCAAACTTCCATCATTATAGTCATGACACCAATTTCCCTACAGTTTCAGCAACTCTTTAGTGTACACCCTAAACTTCATATATCGCTACAAGCATTTTGTTAGTAGGATATAATACAATATGTCAAGGGTCCATTATATGATAAATACACACATCCATAGAATGAACCTTCAATTCATAAAAATTAATCTCAAACTATTGTAAGGAAAAGTAGTTACTACAAGTTTTTCAACAAGAAATAAGGAAATGCAAGAACTTGAAACTTCTAATTCATGCAATTGTAAAAATTGCACCTCTTTTTCTAATAAAATTCTATACACTTGTTTGAAAATAGTTCTCTTATGGACATTTTTCATCTATTGTACATGGTCGATTAGGACCAAAAATGAACAAATAAAGTCTATAAGGCTTATTGGGTAATATAGTTAGGGATATTAGGTGAATAAGCCAAAATTGGTAGATTAAGGGTCATGTGACATAAATCATAAACTTTATGTAATTTTAGACATAGTCACATGAGATTGGGTTTTTTTAAACACATTTTTTATGTTGAAGGCCATTGAAAGCCTTTAGAGTCATTATAAAGGGATAAATAGAAAGAGGGAAACTTTCAAATTTAAATTTAATATGTAAGGTTAGTTGGGAGAATGATATTTTGAATAGTTTGGCTTAGATAAGGGTTCTTTTCAGGAGGTAAATGGAGATTCTTTAATAGGATGTAGACATCCACTTTTTTCCACTAAGTCATTCAAAGCATATGTGAAGGGAAAGAGATAATCTATGAATATGACTCATCTCTATAACCCAAATTAGATTAGCAAAGCCTTAAGAAAAGGTATGACAATACTCAATTTGAATTGTAAAGGGGAAAGAAATATAAGGAAATACACCCTTTGGTCCATGTGTGATAATATGTATACAAAATTGAACTAATTCATGAAATAATAAAGATGTTAAGTATATACAATCAACCCAATTAAGATATAAATCTAAGCTAAATATATTAAGGAAAATGAAATATAAAATGCTCACCTTCAAATGCATAGAGAAAGATGTATTTTAGCTCTAAAAAGTGTGAATCTAATTTTGCATCTCTGAACAGAACAAAAAATCTAGAAATTAATTTTCTAGAAAAGTACAATGGAATAGGTTGACCTTTTGGTAACTATGCAAAAAAAAATCCCACAAGGTCAATTTGTTCCAGAGGCCCTAGAATGAAGTCAAACTGAAATCTCTAGAAGTCTCTTGGTAAGTTATTTTCATATTTTTATCATAATTCTAATAGCTTGCTTATGCATACATAAAATAAAAGTTTTTTTGTTTCATGGATGAGGTCTAGCATTGGTCAAGCCCTAGATTGAGGAATCAACCTTAATTGAGAAATGTAAATGTAAATGACTAAAATAAGACAAATGTAAATATTCACCTTTCTTGTAAAAACCATTGTTAGTAAGAATTTTCCTTGAACTGTATGTTGTAGATGTTGAAGTAGGTATGTGAATGTAGTTTATCTCCCCAAGTTGCAATGCATATACCATAACTACATCATGGAGACATGGATGTAAATATGCATAAATGAAGAAGAAGATGAATTCCTTAATGTATATCTCCTTCTTTGATGGCCAACAATATGCTAGATCTTGAAGAGGAAATGTTCACAAAGGATCCTTCAATACTTAATGAAATCTCCAGGCTTGCATGAATGCTTGAAATGCTTGAACTCCTTAAATATTTGAACTCCTTTTTCATGAAAATTATAAGTGTATCTCTTGAAGTATTAGGAAATTATCTTTAAGTGTTTTGGTTATAAGATGAAGCCTCCAACTCTCCTTATATGTCATTTTTTAAGCAGGAAAACAATACAAGCCAACTAGAGAGAGGGAGTGGGAGTTAACTAATTAAAACCATGAGACTCTTTGGGATCTAGACCTCATAATCTCCAAGGAATAGGTTGACCTCCTAGGACAAGGTCAACCTAGGTCAATCTATTCTAGTCTAGGTCAACCTAAGTCAACCTATTGCCAGAGTTAGGAGAAGGAGAGCTATAAAAAATTTAGGAGATGTGTGTGGAAAGATTCAAGAAGAAAGTGGAAGAAAATAAGGAAAAGGGAGCATCGAGCACAAGTTCATCCATGATCTAGGAAGTAACAATGAGATGGGTGCTAAAATGTATTAAAATACAAGTACATCCATTTTAAGATGGTATGGATTCTTTTTTGGTTGGATTAAACAATTGGATAAGTTTTATAAAAGATGAAAAATCCAAATCATGGTAAGAGGGGTTAATATAATGAGATATGAAACCAATAAATTTTAGTATTTTCACATATTTGTATATTTTTACACTTATTAAATTTATGGTCACTATGTAAATTATGTATATTATCTACTCTTTAATCTACAAGAGACCATCCAAGAGAAATCACATGCATAGGATCCATGAAAGTTATTGTGGACTATCATAGTTTACAAAATGATAGAGAAATGTGATAAGACTTTGTCTACACAAGTAAATGAAAAGTGTTATGAGAGTTATGGAGAATGTGAGAAGAGTATTTTTAAGATTAGAATTTTTCCAAGAGATTGAAAGAGGTTGTGGGTCTAAAATGAGGGTGGTTTGATCAATGTTTTAGTGATTTATGTGATTTTCATAAGTAGGAAAATAGGTTCTTAGGTGTAGATCCTAATTAGGGAAATTAAGAGTATAGGAAAAACTATATTGATAAGAAGGTACAAGTACAAGAAGTCAAAAGAAGTGAGATAAGGTTGATCCACCATTGCCTAGATTGAATGGCAGATTGTCCATGTTTGAATATTGACCAAAGAGTTGACTCCATCTTCACATGCACCTACAAGATTTACATAAATAATGTTATTCTTCAAAGACTAAGAAATCATAGATTAAACACAAATCTAGCACTTGACATCCATACAAGTGCATTTATTTTCATAATAAAAAAAGAAATAAAAAATCAAATGAGAGCACCAATTGGGAACATCATTGTTTTAACTAACAAGATCTTGATTGTGCAAGTACAAGTGAATGCATAAATGAAATATATGATAAAAAGTGGAATTTTAAATAAATGATAATATTATGACAAGAAAAAGAGTTTATATAAGTAACAAATTAGGTTATCAAATGCTAACATGTTAAAATGAAAGAGTTACTATTATCAAACAAGATGTTGGTGTTGTATCATAATCAACATAATCACTACATGGTATTCATAGAGGTACCCAAATAACAATAAAAAGATAGACTTCTATAGGATATTGTGTTGGAATTATTTAAAATAACTAAGAGGGGGGTGAATCAATTATCCAAGGTCCAAATGTATAATTAAAACTTTTCACAGCTTAGTGAACCCATATCCATAAAAAAATTTCATCATGCATACATCCATTAGATTATGAAATCACTTAAACTTCTAGGTTACTTGTCAAATCAACTTTGCAAGATTGTAAACATGAAACACAATAGACTTAATAACATGTTTGACACAATAATTTAACATAGAAACCCAATTTGGGAAAAACTACTAGCAACATGCTACTCATTCTCACTCTTTTGAAGTGATGCCCTATGAAAGACCAACCCTATTAAAGATTACAATGCACACTATTAAATGTGACCTGGTTAAAGGATTTCAATCACCATGTTAGGAGTGAGCCATGTTAGACGACTTTAGATCATTCACCTGGAATGTGACTTGATTAAAGGATTTACAAATGACTATTAGGTCAACCTTAATCCAAAGGATTTACCCTAGATTGATACAATGATTAGAAAGTAACAATAAGGCTTAATCTGATAACAACTTACAACACACTTTCATATTATAGATCTTTGTTTCAGTCCTCCATTTTGCTTGGCTTTCACACACTTCAATCCTGGTAGATTATTCACCCTTCAAGAATCCATACCCTTAAGCCTTCTTGCTTTGCCTGCCAATGCAGTCTCTTCACTTAGGTTACTGAATGAAGCAATACCCTAGACTCCTTGTCTTCCTTAGGTTCTCACACATGACAACCTTTTCTTCTAACCACCCATCTCTATAAATAGAGAATTAAGATCTTTTTCCATTCATCCTACATTGTCCATTTTAGGGCTAAGTTAGATTAGGTAGGAGTCAATGAATCTACCCATTATTTCATTTCATTACCTTCTAGAAACTTCTCCTTTAATCCCTTTGAATTCACCTCAAAATGGTTCATCATGAATTTTGTGCCACTAGCTCATCAATCTTATCTTCCACATGGTTCACACAATCCAAGAAACCAAACTTGTCAGCTCAGATTCATCAAACTTTGATCTTTCTCATAATGTTGACACTTAGCATTAATTGGCTTTTGGTGCTCAACACATACTACATTTCTCAACATCCTCCATTAAATCACTCAGCATGAACTAAAGTTTTTTGGTGCTCTACATTAACTAAATTATACTCGTCTTACACTATTTCACTCAGTTTACATTGAAATTGACTTTTCTTGAATCCAACTAATTTTTTTCTTGGCTTGCACTAAATTTTCTTAACACCTACTGTGTAGAATGTTAAGCTTGGCAAACAAACTTCATTTAACTTGTTCTTCCAAACTTAATCAGTGTAACCATCCTTTGCAACCTTAAGTAGATTTTCAATGCACTATAATATCATTGTCTTAATTGATCCTTGTACTTCTTTTCATATCATAACTCAACCTTTCCTCTAGGTGTTATTGTTACCTAATTTGATCAAATCCTCTTCATTAATCAAAAAAATAATAGTACTCAAATCATATAAGCAATTGTCTTACCAACAAGTAGCAAGATTGACATCAGTGACAAAATAATGATTGAAACATATTTATCATACTTGTATCAATCTATTTTCAACACAATAGAATATTAGTTGTTGCTAAATTCATTCAGCTACACAATTATTTATAAATATTAGAATATCACCGAATGATTGTCAAAACCAAGTTAAAAGTGCAATACTACAATACTATGAAGGATATTGTAATGGTTATTTAAAAGAGAGCAAAAGTTAATCAAAATGTCGCTTATTTTTAAGAAAAGTATGAAGAATAATTAAAAAGGTACATTGGATTAATTGGTAATTATTAAAAAGGAATGATATTCACTAGAAAGAAAGCTTTGTGTGTGTGTGTGTGTGAGTGTGTGTGTGTGTGTGTCCATGATGCACAACTACTATTAGACTCACTATCTTTCCCATTCCATCCCTTCTTTGTCCCTTTATGAAGCTCTCCCTCTAAGATAACCTTGGGATGTTGCTTCACAAAAAACCTAGTATTCTTCTTCTTATTCATGGCAAGTTAGTTAAACAACTTGAAAATACACTAGTTGAAGCATATGAGTCGCCACTTAAAGACACTGTGGGAATGATATATGCCTTTTTAATAATTCATCACAACTTTAGCATAAAATCATTTCAGACTAACCATACACACATCCTGAACTAGAAATAAGACAAGACAAAAACCATTTTCTCAACTACAACACTGACTAAATAAAATATACTTCTATCTACAAATTCCTAGTAGATAGACTCAACTAGGTTAAAATTTATTTACAAAGTATGTAATTCATGCTCTAGCTTGATGTAGAGAAACATTGTTGTAGCCTTCCCCAATAGAGTCAACATTTTGTTGGCTCCTAATTTATAAGATTTACACATGTAAAATTCTAGCAATATACCCACCCAAATTTCTAATAAGTAGCTAACTCTTATGACTAACATTCAAATAGACTTGGACCAAATAAAAAGGTGTTTATTATTAATTCTCTTTCACCTTTGGCTTTGCAACACTATAGTGGGTACACCTATGATGTCACTTGAGTATTATGTAATTTATTAGTATCTTAAAAGATCATTCAAAAAATATGGCTCACCAAACCCTCTACACATATTGAGAAATGTTAGACAATGGCTAACTATATGTTCAACATGAATCAAAGGTGGAGTAGGAGACCAATTCATTAATTTC
Source organism: Cupressus sempervirens (assembly GCA_028749045.1). Lineage (NCBI taxonomy): Eukaryota > Viridiplantae > Streptophyta > Pinopsida > Cupressales > Cupressaceae > Cupressus > Cupressus sempervirens. Next base: position 209,521,959 of record CM053792.1, read on the forward strand.
CTTAATAAAAGAAAGTAAAACAATCAATACTATGGTTATTTCAAAATATTTTATGCAAATTTTGACAACAACGATCCCTTAAGTACCTAATTAGACAACTACATTATCCATAAAGTGATAGATTCATTTAAATTCCTCATATCATACCATAATTTCAACAACTAGCTATGAGACTTGAAACTTTATTGCCTTGAAACAAGTAAACCACTTAACTTTCAATCATATCCTACTTATAAAATCCTTCAATAGTACTTTATGGATTTGTATGTTGTTTCCATTCTCTTAATTAATTCCTCTAATTAAAGCATTGAAATTGGTACATACATTGTAATAATACACTAAGAATAACTACTTCAAAATACATTAAATATGAAACAAGAGTGATGTAGATTCAGAAAGTATTTTGCAATTTTCCATTAATAGAGAACTATTGGTAGTACAAAATATGTCTCACAAAACTTGCAAGAAAAGACATTGACTTCTTCACAACTTTTCTATTCTAGTATATTTAATATTTCATCATAATACAGCAAGCTAAACAAGACCAACATACTTCAAGAAAAATATCTTGACTCGACCAAATTTGGACTCTCATTGCTAGTATTGATTTCTATTTTATAGGAACAAGGTTACCAACAAGATACAAACTGTTAGATGGAAACATTTTAGAATCATACAAGAAATTTCAAAGACAATGTAATGACATGGATGAAAGTTGCAACTACTCAATAGAAGGCTCCTTATACTTGCATGACCATGTTTCATATGACATAAACTTGGTGGTGGTCTCATGGTTGCCTAAGTTGCAAAGGATAGAGATATAGTTTCGAAAATGATGCAATGATAGAAAATATATCTATTAAAATACATTATTCCTAAGCATATATCTATACCCATTTATTATATTCTTCCTTTGTTTGTCAATCAATTTTCATCACTTCATTTGATTTTCTTCAATATGGGGTGTACTTTATAGCACATTGGTTCACTTCTTTTTCAAAACTATCAAATACTAATGTGGTGGAAATTATTTATCCACATTTTCCTCCAATATCCCTTTATCCATGACATCACAAATATCTTCAAATGTAGCTTCCAAATTTTATTTTGTTTCTTCTTTCCATACCTGCAGTGACTTACCCTTACCATTTCTATCCAAAATTGAAAGTAGAAGGTGTCTTTCATCTCACTAGAACTTCACTAGAAATCCTTGATCTTGGCTTCAATATGATCATATAATATTTGAAAATGTAGCAATTTTTTACAAATTGGAAGGTAGGATGGATTTACCGAGTCCTATTTTGAAGGTTCTTAGATCACTAATCAATCTCATTTTGTTAACCCTTTGGACCCACTTTTCACAAAGTAGCATTTCCACTTCATTTTCCTTGTCAAAATTATGGATATCTTTGAAAATTAATGAGTATCAAACATGATTATGTACTAACCTTTTTGTCAACTTTCTACTTCATATGGTACAATATATACTATACCATCCCTTTTTTTTCTTCTCAAAACTTTCCCTATCTTTGAAAATAGACCTTTCAAATTTATCAATTTTATAATAAAGTTGATCTCTCAAAGCCTCAATATAATATTATGTCTCTTCTAGAAAATCTATAACAAAAGGTGTTGGGGATGTGGCCTTATCAATCAATATTGGCCTAATTGTTAATTGTTCCATCCCTTCTGACCTAGATGGTACAATAGTACTAGGTGGTAAAGATCCTTCCAAATTATTTATCCTTTTTTGCAAAAATGTAACTTTTATTTTCATCTCAACCCACAGGATGGACTTATTGTTGAATTCCTAGAAAATGTGTTGATTCCTCAGTGTAAGTTCTTCCATTTTCTTCTCCTCTTTCTTTGAGCTACAACAAGTACAAATTTTGTAGACACAATATTTTGTGTAGTAATTTATACACCTCTAATATCTGCAACACTCTCTAATATTATACTCCCTCTCAATCTAGGGTTAACATCGTATGTCCATTCTCCTACTTGTATGTGTCAGGGACTAGATTACTAAGGTGGCATAATCTCAACTATAGCATGCACCCTTTATTTCTACATCCACTTGTTCAACATGCCTACCTTGAAGCCTCATACATTTTCTTACAATGTCAAATGCTACTGCGTCTATAATGTCCCATTCTAGAAAAATTAAAACATCAGCCTCCTATACAATATTTCTTCTCTAATCTAATGTGATGGCCTCAAATTAATTATGAATTTCTACTCACACCTCATAAAAAAATTCTTGTTTTGACAAATTAAGATTTTGATTCTTTCTCTCCTCTTATCTCCTTTGATATTTGTCAATATTTATGTACCACATAAAATTACTGGAAGGAAGGAGACTTAATGAATCCCTCATCATTTAAATTTTTTGTACATGTCTCCATTATAAGGTCCCTAAGGACCCTGCCTTATATTTCAAAAGATGTAAAATTAGGAATGGGTCAATGAAAAGTAGAGGAATACCAACCTATAAATATTCCTTAGGGATCACTATGGTGTGTTCCTCATCAATGTTACTATCACTTGACACTTGCATAAATGGGATTGATTCATTAGTTGTACCTATTTACTTATCATTCCCTAACTCAACCTAAATCTCTTTCTCTTGTAATTCTATTGGAAGGGGAATTGGTGGAGATGGTTCCCTCCTTGGAGGATCATGTGGCTCTAGACTACAAATACCATTGTGTGGCCTAGGAGGAGGGGAGACTAACCCATTTCTATTATGATTTTTTTCCCCTTTTTTCTTCTCCTTGCCTCATCATCCAAATCAAATTAATTGTCTACTTTATTGTTTACTCTTATATGAACGTATGGAAACCTTTGGTAGTGAAGGTCTCTCTTCTAGCTTCTTTCCTTCTTCCAATTGCTTAGTGGTCCTTGAAGATTCCAATCTAAATTATCTTATTCTCCCCATCTTCTACCTTAAAGTTACATAAATATCAATAATGAATTTTAAAATAGTGTGCATCTTGCCTTCAATTGGAATCAACAACTTGACAAGCTCAAAATTTTGGTTAGATCTATTTATTCTATCCCACTCATTCTAGAATGTAATCATTTACTCTTATTTTCTTTATGTTCCTATTCATTGCATACATTCTTTATGTGGTCTTTTGGGTAATAAAATTATGGGGAAAATCTTGTTAAAGTCTTATCCTCTTTCTAAATACATTGTAGAAACCCTTAGGATCATAGTACTAGAAACACTAACCCCCATATTGTAGGGCTATAGAATATTGATCAAACATGACCATCCTCCCTTAAAGTACAAAATGATGAAAGAACGTGTAATTAGAAAAGATCTCTCTCCTACTCCTACTTATCACCTTGCTATCTTGAATCTTGCCAATTTTCCTTATTATTTCTATGAAATGCATTCCCAATCTAAAATGATAAGAAATTACAAAAGGAAACCAAAGAACACATGAAACTTGATAATTATACCAACTAGATATGGGAAAATGAATCCTTTGTGGGTTCAAATCCAATCTAGACCTAAGTTTGGAAGAAAATTCATCATCAAAAAGGATATAACTAGACTCACTCCTATCATTAGATAGAATTATGGATCAAGTGTGCACAACCATGGGCTCCCTATTTGATTTGGTACTCAATCCCATATTCTTACCATAGTAATCAACATTACTAATCAATAACATTTGCATCAACAAGAAATACTAGTAGAACATTGCACTATCCTTCTTCTTTAGACTCATATGACTTCCATGAATATTCTCTACTATAAAACTCAAGTAATCATAGATAGTTGAAAAACCTAGGTGTTGAATTTGTATGGCCATGTACATGAATTCAAGTGGAATACTATGCCTTATATGTTTTTCCAACACCTATACAAATGAATAGTATACATCCTACAAATGTTTGGAAATGGCATCTAAAGGTAAAGGTTCTCAAGTAAGATCCCCTACAAAATATTTAATTGATCTTGCCTTGGAATAAAGAGTAGGAAAAATCATATCCCTCAGTATATTTTTGGTCTTAGTATATTGTGTTGGAAAACTATTCAAATATATTTCATCTAAAGTAGGCGATATGTCAATAGTGTTAAACACCTTTCTAATTTTCTTTTCACTTATTGAAAGAAAAACCTCCCCACTATTATCTCTAATAACCATAGCCACTAGGTCATATCTATCAATAAGTGCCAATAGAAAGTCTACATCTAAAGATATATTTAGGACCACAATGTTTCCCCTATTGAGTTGTCATTAACTCAAAGTTACTCAAATTTGACTAGCCATGCCATTTCTTGAAGAACTTCCAATCTTGGGAGTCTAGCATCTTTCATATTTTTGAACTTATCCCATAAGCCTTCAACAATTTGGTTACCCTCAATTAGCTTGGAACTCATAGCTTTATCATTAGTATATATTTTTAATAAGTCCATAAAATTAAAATAAATGTTCCTCTCCAAATAACCAATCTTCCTAAAAAAAATTAGTTGGTGACATTTTTTTAAAACTAGGCATTTGATTAGAAATTAAGTAGGGTTTTTCACTGTAGGTCTATAAGTTGACTACAAAACCCTCTTAGTTTCTCAAAATTACTCCACACTTCACTTTATCTTAACTAGAAAGTAAAATTCACCATAAGAACCAGCATAAAATACTATAGAAAATGATTGGGCTTAAGAAGATGTAGACAACTAATGACTTTATCATACACTTGCCTACTCAGTTTTGTTTGTAGAAAGTTTCCTCAAATCACACCCAGTAAGAAAGAACCACAATAATTTTATTTTGAAACAAGAGAATGAAATAAATTATTTATTTGATTTCCCTTTTAACTATATTGATTTATGGCATTAATTTCATATGAGTGAGAAACGGTCAAAAGGAAGAGTTCTATAACTTTAAATTTTGACTATACATTTATATCTACCATGCTTCATTAGATGGAAAAAAGAATTCATCTTCATTTGACTCATTATATGGCACTAGGATCCAAATTACATCCAATGAGAAAGCACCAACTCAATTGGAAACTCCAAGAAAGCATTTCAGCACATAACATTATGTTTCCCCAAACACTTTTTTTCATGAGATCATGAGAGTTGTTAATCTTATTAAGAAGATAACCAAAGCACAGGATCAAAGGAAGATTAATTTTTGCAAGTTTATCCTCAATTAAAAATCCTCATAGAAATATTTTTTTATATTAGAAATAAGAGTTTCAAAACCAAAAAAAACACCAGAGTATCAATACGAATATACACAGGAGGCCAAGCCTCACCTAGAAGAGAAAGTATCAGCTGTACATACAAAGCAACAAAAGGAGGAAAAGAAAAACTATCTAGCTGAGAAGATCATAGTGATTGTCAACCCACGCAGTCCAGCCTAAGGGACCTTCCATCCAAACTATACTTTAATGCCCTTGAATCTGCACCAACATAAATAACTCTTCTTTTCTAGCATTCCCTTTTTCTCTAATATCTTTGTTCAATCTATTGCAAGCTTGCTCAAAAACATGCAGATCATCCAAAGTACTTCGCCACTGGTAGCCACGCTTAAGCTCAAGGTAGTAAAGAGTAGCATGCCCATCATGAAGGAACCTCCTCATTTTGTCCCGTTCAATCATCGTAGTAGTCTGCACCTGCAAGAAGATTTTAAAGTAAGTGAGTTTTCGAAAAAACTCAGTAAGATCCCTATGCTTACCTTGATACCTTTCCTCGTTCCTGCACTTCCAGATCTGCCAGAGAATGTTAGACGATAATATATTCCAAAATAAATTGGTATCTTTAGGAAGACCATTAATATGACCAGAAATAATATCAAAAATATTAACATTAATAGGATAAACAATGCCAAACATTTTCCATATTTCTTTAGCAAAAATACAATCAAGAAGGATATATCTACCAGTTTCAGGAACTCTACAAAAATTTCAAATATCAGAATTAACAAAATCTCTCTTTATAGGTAGCTTGTCCAACAAAACTAACTATTTGAAACATCTAATCTTGGGTTCCACAGGATTCTTCCATAAGATATCAAAATACTTTTTCAAAGCATCAGCATCATAAGAAGAGTACCAAACAACATTAATATGATCGATAATATCAATATTACAATCAATGATTTTATAAATATTCTTAGCTTTCAGCAAAGTCGTAATGATACCACCAGGCCATTTGCACTTCAGGAACCTGAGAGAATCAGTGTGACAAATAGTGGGAAGACCAAAAGAAGCTTGCACAATCATGTTATAAGTTCTTCTATGGGAATCCGGGATAGCATATTTATCCTTAAGAACATCCCAAGGCATAATTTGATCATACTCAAAGAGATCCATAAATTTTTTAATACCTTTATTAGCCCACTGTCTAGCAGAACACCCTTGGGTAAGGGCCAAAGGTTTACCATTTAGGTGGAGATTCCACCAAATGGATCTTTCACCATGGAGTTGAATATTGGAATGAAACTCCTTGTTAGTGATGAATTTCCTAATATGATCCCAAGCCTTCCGAATAGACCTAAAAACCACGGAGCCTTGAACCATGACAGTAAAATTACCAAGAATGAGGTAACAAAAGGGGAGGCTAGTCCAAGGCTTAGCTTTTCTAGGAACACCCCTCTCAATATTGCTCCTAACAAGCACTTTCCAAGGAGAATCACCCTCCATGGACTGAAAAATCCATTTGGCAGACAAGGCTATACCCTGAGTTCTTAAATCCTTCAACCCAAGTCCCCCAAGGGTCTTGTCAGTGTGGCACCAAGCCCACTTAATAGAATGGATCTTTCTATTCCCTTTGCCATCAGACCAAAGGAATTTTTTGATGGACTTTTGGATTTCAAAAATTTGATAGTTATTAAAACACCAAGCAGAAGAATAATATATGGTGTATGAGGACAATATCTTTTGGCAAACCTGAATTCTACCTGCCAAAGATAATGCCCTGTTATGCCATTTTTTCAGCTTTTTATTTATCTTCTCTTTCACCCAAGACCACATGTCTTTGAGGTCAGGCTCCATCGAGAAAGGGATGCCAAGATATCTAGTGATCCTATTAGGACCATGGTGCAGGAGCACCTAGGAAATATGCCAAGTTTCCTAAATCGTTTTTGGCTTGTAGTGGTCTTGGCTAGACCACATGAATAAGGGCTATGTGATAAATCCCCAAGTGTGTGAGTTGTGTTTGTAAATAGGTTTTTGTTGTGTTTGAGTTTCCAAGTTGCTTCTATGTTGGCAAAATTGCTTAAATTGCTTGTTAGAGCCTAGAATGGTCAAACACTGACCAAGACCCCAGGAGGATGGGAAACATGGAAAATATGTTAAAAGTTGTAATTACATGGAAATAGGTTCATTTAACCATGTTTGAGGTCATGGATCCATTAAATGCACAATAGTGCAAAAGTTGCACTTGGCAACTTTGCAACTTTGCAAAGTTGCTTGACAACATTGACAAAAAGTGCTAAAACTTATTAAGGGCTTCAAGAATCAGTTGGAAACCTATGGGATCTATTGATTCACATGGGTAAGAGGTATTTAAGACCAATCCAAGTTAGTTTGAGGGTTGGCATATGCTTTTGTATGAATTTTGGCATTGGAATGAAGAGCAAACTGAGCATTTTGATGACAGTTTTCTGATTTCACCCTTCATCCACACCTTTAATGGATTGATAGGGTTGCTGTTTTCATGTGATTTTATAGTGTATGGAATGTAGATGCTTTGGTAAAGATTAGGAGTTTTTTTGATCAGTTTCATTACTAGTTTGAAAAATCTTTTTAAAGTTGCCAGTTCGCTGGTCTGTACACAGCAATCAGCAAAGAAATCTCTATAACTTGAATTCCAATGGTGGAACCATGATGGCCTTTTGGAATCAAGTAATAGACTGTATACACAATGTAAATATGTATTTTTGTCTTGTTTTTCAGAGGTTTGTTATTTTTTCCAAGAGGCCCTAGGCGAGTTTGCATACCCGGCTAGGCAATGAAATCAGCAAATAAGTATTTGAAAGGGGCATAGAATGGGGTGTTGGGTGCAATAAAAATTCATGGAAGGCAAGAGTGGTGAGTGAAGGAAGTTAATTCCAGGAGTTCAGTCATTTAGAGTCCATTTGAGTGGTGGAAGGAAGAACTCTCTATATTCCTGTTCATACAAACAAGAAACCCTTGTAAATAGACATATTTTTGGAAATCCCTTGTACGGATGACCTGGGTGTTGCAGACCTGAAAAATATTCAAGGGGAGCCAAAAGGGTATCCAAATCATAAATTTTTTTGAGTACTTCTTAAGGGTTTGAGGAGATATAAACCAAAAATCAGTTTTGGAGGCCTAATTTTGTTATTAGTCTTGGTAGCCCTCTTAACTATGCAATCTTCAAATCGATTGGAAACCCAATACTCCAATTCACTTAGTGATCCTAAAAACTATTGAATGAGACCTAATACAAATTTTGGAATTCAATATAGCCAAGGCCAAGAATGCACTCCTGGAAGCCAGTTGTCAAGAACGTTGCAATGAGAGCACTAGGGAGACCCCATGGTGAAATAGAGTTTTGAGTTGATTGGTGAGGATTAGTGTAATAAGGGAATAGAGAGAAGATTCCCTTGGAGTAGGGTATAGGATAAATACCGTAAGAGGCTAGGAGAAAGCCTAAAGTGAGTTCTAGTAGTTGAGGCTAGAACCTTGTTCAAGATCCTCCCCATCAGACCACCCCATTTAAAATTGTATTGGAGAAACCAGTCCGGGGGCCGCTCAACCCAACCTAAAAAAATTAATTTAGCTTGAGATATCTTAGCCCCAGAAATAGAACAAAAAAGATTGAGTTTAACTTGCATGTTCCTGAAATTATTTTCTAAAAGTTCAAGGAATAAAGCGGTATCATCCGCAAAATGACAATTGATGAGCTCTTCATTATTAGGTAGATAAATGCCTCTGACCTCCAAAGATAAGGAATTATCTCTGAGGATATAATAAAGAGCTTTCGAAGCTATGACAAAGAGGGCAAGTGCTAGAGGGCACCCTTGCCTAATGGATCTCCCAAGAGAAAAAGGAGCAGAAAGAATACCATTGACCTCAATCTAAGCAGAAGCATCATTAAGAAGCATAGCCACAGTGTTACAAAAGAAAGGAGGAAAACCAAAAGCATCCAGTATCATAAGGATAAATCTCCATTCAATCCTATCATAAGCCTTCTCAAAATCCAAAAGGAGCATGGCAGTGTTTTGATGAGAGCATCTAGACCAATCCATGGCTTCCCAGCTAGTTATGAGATTCTCAAGAATATATCTACCCTTGATAAAACCAATTTGGGTAGAATTAACAAATTTAGGAAGAATATTAACTAGCCTAAGAGCCATAATTTTTGCCAAGATCTTGTAGGAAACATTAACAAGGGTAATAGGCCTCTTCTTAATAAAGGTTTTATCCCCTTCTTTTGGGAGAAGTTTAATAATCCCTCTATTGATATCCTGACCTAGGGTACCTTTATTCAAGGCTTCAAAATAAAGATCAAAGAGATCCTTACATATCCATCCAATGTTGGACTTATAGAATTCAACTGGGAGACCATTAGGGCCTGGCGCTCTATCATTATTAATGGCCTTAATAGCAGCTTCAATCTCCTCAACAAAAATATTATTAGCAAGAATAACAATATCATCAGGATCAAGCTTTTTAGGAATAAGCTTCCTACAATGAACTCTAATCGACTCAGCCTCAGGAGAGTCTTCTGAAGCAAAAAGAGTCTCATAATAATTAGCAAAGGCCTGAATAATAAACTTAGGGTTAGAGATGCCTTGGTTATCAATCGAAAGTCTATCAATAGACTCTTTAATACATTTATGCTTAAGAAGGTTGAAAAAGAATTTCGATCCCCTATCCCCAAATTGGAGCCAGTGGGATCTAGACCTGATCCTGGCTCCCCAAATTCTAACATGCTGATGCTTCCTAAGAGCATCTTTGGTAGCCATAACCTTGAAAAGAAGATCCATATTGGAAGAGTCATTTTGAATGTTCTCCTCGGCAACTTGTAGATCAGAAGATAATTGTTTTTCAATGAACCTATAGTCCTTAGCTTTTTTCTGCCCAATGGTTTGCAAAAAGATCCTCCAGGAGGAGAGGTTAGTATTCCATCTATTAATATGGGATAGGTTCTGAAGATTAATTTTATTTAATCCTCTAATAATTTTCACAGCAGCAAGGACATCCTCATCCATGAGGAGGCTAGTGTTTAAAATGAATTTACTGCTTCTAGACTTGTGTTGAAGGGGACTATTGTTAAAATTAAACTTAGTCAAAATAGGGTGATGGTCAGACAGAGTGGTGGCAATAACTCAAACAATAAATCCAAAGATGTTAGGAGGAAAAGAGAAAAAATACTTATTGGCATAAAATCTATCAAGCTTGGAATAAATCCTAGCATTTCCCTGCTGAAAGTTGCACCAGGTGTGCCATAGTCCAGGGTTGGTTTCCTTGTTACCAGCAATAGGATCAAAGAGATAGTTAGAGTTTAAAAATATATTCCAATAAATTTTTTCATTATCCTTCCAATGAAAGGGAATGCCCCCCAACTTATCATCCTGAGATTCAATCATGTTGAAATCTCCACCGAAGAGCCATGGAAAATTTGGGAGATCTATAAGCCATTTCCATTGCTCAATTCTTTCCTTAGGGTCATTTGAAGCATAAATAGCATAGACCCCGAAGGTCTTGTCATCAAAGTGTAAAGTAACCCATACTGCTCTCTGACAGGGAGAACACCCATTATTAGTAATATGCTTTTCCCATTTATTACTAATAAGTAGGGTGATTCCTCCTTTACCTCTTTCATGGTTAGTGCAAAACTTAATAGCATCTTTCCAAATAAAATTGAGATTGGAATCCAAAGTGAAACCCATAGACTTAACTTCCTCCATCATAAAGAAATCTATAGAATGCAGAGAATTTAACAATCGCTTGATAACAAATTTTCTATCTGGGGACTCTAGACCCCTCACATTCCAAGATAGGCAATTCATTGAGACAAAATGTTAGAGGTGGAGCACGCAATACCCTCTTGATCGGCAAGGACCAAAAAATTATTTGAAGACTCCCCTGGTTGAGGCACATATGGCTTATTTTTTTAACTAGGTGGTCTTCCTCTTCGCCGAACAGTAGAAGAGTAGGTGTTAACATCATCTTCGATATCTGCTAGAGAATCCACATCCATGCACTGCCCATTGTTAGACTTCGGGGGAATGGGGGTAGCCAGAATAATTTCAAATTCATAATCCTCCCCAATCTCTTGGAATATTTTTGAGGGAATTTTTGAGAGGGCTCACTAGTTTGGGGCTTACAATTGATATCAGCATGTTGACTGATAGTATTCACGTTAGTCAAAGCAAGACCAGTTAACAATTTAATATGATGATTATTAGAGTTATTGGGGCGAGAATTTTTAGGCATGAAGACACTATTTCCCCTTCTTCTTCTTTTCCTATCTAAAGCAATAGTAAAACCATCATCTATGTTAAGATCAATAGCTAAATCAAGACTGGGGAGCATTTGAAGACCTCCAGAAGTAGGAGTGGTATCACACAAAATGTTCTCAGGCTGAACAGTAATAGCAGAGAGAGGGTTAGGCACAATTTTAGTTGGAACATTCTCAGGCCGAACAATGCTAGGAACAACATTAGTTGAAACATTAGAGGCATTAGGGTTTATGGTGGGAGGCGATGGGGATGAAGAAGAAGCAAGGGTTGAATGACAAAGAGTATCATCAAGGGGAGGATTACTGGTGATGGGAGGATTAACCATATTATTAGTTGAATCATTGGAGGGATTAGGATTTTTCCTAATGATCGAACAATCCTTACGGAGGTGGCCTTCTTTGTGGCAAAGAAAATAGGCATTCAACCCCCCCAAAACCTCTATAGGATAGATATACACATCATTAATGATGTTAATTGAAATATTAGTAGGAAGGTCCTTACCAAGCAAGAGAGAGATAAGAATTCTAGCATCCATATGCGGGACAAGTCTCACAGTTTCATCCATTCGAATAATTTTACCAATGGGCTCAAGCAAATGCGGCAAAAAGTGCCACAAAAAAGGGGGAATTTTTTTAACCAGAATCCATCTCGGAGCTGAAAGTGTGAGAACCTCCTCATGGAGGGCCTCTAGTGACCAAGAAATAGCCCTAAAAGATGTTGAACCCACATTCTAATATTGTTTTTTAAGAACCTCTATTTGAGCATCATGATTCACAAAGAAAATCACATATAGACCCTTTTGTATTTACCTACAGAAAGAAATATGCAAACCAAGTTTGTTATTCTAGTAATGATGGAACCAGTCATCCATAAATTTCCTTGGTGGACATTTATCAATTTCAACAGCTGAGAAAAAAATTGCAGTATCTCTTAATCTACTTTTTTCCTTAACAATTTCATCCAACATTTTAGGATTAGGAACAATGGCAAAAGGAGACAGAGAAGCTGAAGGGGTCTTATCGGAGTCGAAGACATCATTGTTACCCGCGCTTGCAAACTCAAACCTTGCCCTATCGTTAATGACCAATGATCGACCCATAGCCTCAGAAAAAGAATTAGGTCAATCGCTGCTATGGGAGACTAGGTTACTGATGCCATTACCTAGAGCAGATTTAGTCACCGTCGAAAATGTAATACCTGATGCTTGCTCGGCAGTCTTGCCATTACCATTCACCTTAGCCATATTAAAGACTTTCATGCTAGATGTAGAAAGGGATATGCCATCAGTATTGGCATTGCTAGAGGTCTCCACGTTGACAAAGCCCTAGGCGCAGACCCGATCAAAAATCAAAAGCGGATCAAAAGGAGCAGATCCGATCAAAAAGCTTTGCACAAAATAAAAACCCTAGTTTTCAATCGTGATGTCTGATTAATTCACAGTTCAAATCCACTCATCACTTCTTACACATTTTGTCATTCCTTCCTATTATTTCACACCGCTTTCATGCTTTTTGGCATAAGACTATGCCAATTTGAAAAAATCTCCAATGCTATTTAATTTTGCGTAATGACCGACACCCCTCCCTGCAATTTGGAATCTCACCTACACGTTTCAATGAAGATCGCACCACAACTTCTAGGCTCAATGCATCCGCGTAGGGTCATTTATCCGTACTCCACAAATAACATACACAGCTCATAGAAATATTGCATGTACTTGAACCATTAGTTACTCAATGTTTACCTTCTATACCATCTGGCCCAAGACATATTTATGCCAAGTCATTTTCTTTAACGAATTAGATATTCTAACAAGTGTGCACTAGGTTGGTCCTACTTTAAATGCATCTGTTAGACTTAGACATGTGGAAAGATCTTTTGATCCCATGATGAATATCTATAGTGTATCTTTGAGTTTGGGATCATGGGAGCCATAGATCTTCATCTACTCTTAATTCTTTAGGAATGCTCAAGGTTAATAAGACTTGTGCACCTTCTTTTTTTCATTTTGTAGCATGTTCTTAAAGATGAGGCATTAAGTAGTAAGACACATAGGTTAAAATAACATAGAAGATGGAAAGTTCGCTTCATTGTAGGAATGTAAAAAATTGACATGTATCCCATGAAAAAAAGAGATTGTAAACATCAAGCTTAATAAAAATGAAGGGTTGGTGATGCAAGGAGATAATAGAGACTTCGAAAAATTAAATAACTCACTAGTTAATTAAGATGTGTTCATGTAAATCAGGGAAAAAATGGTGTGTGCAGGGAAAATCACAAGGGCTAGGGCCTGCATGCCCTAGGCTTGGTGTTGGGCATTCTATGGTGTAGGAGATCACGTAGCTTCTAGTTTTCAAGTGGTGGATTTAGCAGGCAGCATCGAGACTGTGTGAAGGGGTGGGGGTTTTTAGCGCTCGAGTAGAGTTGGGGCCAGTTGGGGTGGGTCTGAGTCTATCATGTCTTCAATCGGGGGTAGCCAGTGTGGAGCCAACAATAGGGTGTGGGTGTTACTATTCTTTTTTTGATTGGTGATTGGATCTTAGTATTTTCTCATGGGGCAACCAGAGGTCCCATGTTAGATATTATCTGAGGATTTGGTGATGGCTGAGTCCTCTCTTTTGTTGCAGGGAGGGGCTGAAGGCAAGGCTATCAATATTTCATCTGGGATGAATGCTTCATCATCGAAGGATTTTGTCTATATCAAGAAGAAGAATGGATTTTTGGAGTGATCTGATGATCGCCCGATGTTAATTATTCAACTAGAGAAAATTTTAGAGGATGTGGAGTATTGGGGCAAGCATGCACTCATATGTAAGTTTTTAGGCCTCCGACTTTCTCTTCCTATGTTGGAATCATGGGCGCGTTGGATATGGAACCCAGAAGGGGATATGGAAATTCTTCTAGTGGCCAACAACTATTTTTTGGTTATTTTCTCAAGTATGTCAGATAGGAACAAGGTCTTTGAGGGAGGCCCATACTTCTTTAACCAGGTTGGGCTTTTCATCAAAAATTGGCACATTGGATTTAACTCTGCTGAGGAAATCCTGTCTTAGGTCCCTGTGTGGGTTCGGCTTCCTCAGTTGCCTCTAGAATTTTGGAGAGAGGACATCCTTAATTTGATATTACTTCTGTTGGGGAAACCGGTTAGGTCGACCACACTAACCCAAGACCAAAAGGGTATTTCATATGCTCAAATTTGTGTAGAAGTTGATTTGAATAATCCATTGCCTAATTCTATGGAAATTTGTATGGGCACTTCTTCATGGATTCAACACTTGGACTATGAGAATTTACCCTTTAGATGCAAGATTTGTCATGAGTATGGGCACCTATAGCGCAAATGCCCCCGGAATAAAATTTCTCAATCATCTACAACCATTGTGTTGGCTCCTAAAGAAGACAAGGGGAAGGCCCATATGTCAAATGGTCTCTTTTCAGATAAGGAGGGTTTTATCCTAGTGAAACTGCGTAATAAAAGAAAGGGGCAGAAGAGAACTTGGACAGATAGACAAAATGACGGTACTTTTAACAGGTTTAATGTTCTCGAGAATTTGGTACAAGAGGAAGGAATCACTGTTGAGATATCCTCGGGTGATGGTTCCTTTTTAGAACCCTAGCTATAGGAGGATGGGATTCTTTTCCATGTTTCTGAGAAAGAACAAGGCTAGCCAGTTGGATTAGATGGAGTAGTTCAGGAGATTAGGTGTGATATTCCTAGTGGGTCACACCCCTGTGACACTCCACATATCACAACTACAAATCTTCCTAGCAAGAAAGGGGTGCCTGACAATACAAAAGGCTCTAAAGCTACTTCCACTTTAGGCTTACAACAGAAGCCTTTTAAAAAGGGGACCTCAGAGAAGTTTGCTAAGAGTGGAAGGAAGACGGATCAGGAGAAGGTTTAGATGATGGGTGAGACTTTGGTTGAGGTTGGGTTAGTGATGCCCATTAACTCCCACTTCTCATAGTTTTCTAAATGATTATTCTTTCTTGGAATGTGAGGGGGTTGAGCAGCATCCCTAGACAAAAGGCTATTCATAGATTGATAGAGTCTCATTCTCTAGATTTTTTTTCATTCAGGAAACTAAGCTTTCAGTTGATGAACTGGATAATTGTGGACCAAAGATTTGGCCCCATGGTTGTTGGCAGGGAGTAGGTGCTCAAGGGAACTCAGGCAGTCTCGCTTGTCTCTAGCATCCTAAGAAGGTGACTCCTTTGTGGTGGATTACGAGTAGGTCTTCCATCTCTTTTTTGGCTTCTCATTTTGAGATAGGTGAAAGGTGTTTATTCTCTAATATTTATGCTCTTAGTGATTTGGTAAGTAAATCCTTTATGTGGTCTCATATTATGCTTGTCTGATCTCTAGATCCCTTTCTTCTTTGGATTGTGGCTAGAGATTTTAATGCTATTACTAGTCTAGAGGAAAAGAGGGGCAGGATTTCTCGACTTGGTCCTTCTTCTAGTATGCTTAGAGATAATATTGGTTCTTTGAATCTTATTGATGTTAAACCCATTTCTAGTATATTCACCTGGAATAATAGAAGGAGTGGGATGGAGGCTATTTCAGAAAGGCTTAATAGGTTCCTGGTATCCTAATATTGGATGCATAGTAGATGGTCTACCAGTTCAGAAATTCTTGATTAGAGAGGTTCTAATCACTAGCCTATTAGGCTCTCTGTCACCCCTTTCAAGACTTCTAAGAATCCCTCTTTCAAGTTTCAGCTGATGTGGTTGAGGGATCCCTCCCTGTAGGATCTTATGATAGCCTAGTGGTATGAGGGTAGGCCTCCTCATAGCATGTCCATGTACACCTTCAAGAAGAGACTTTAGCATGTAAATTTTAGGCTGAAGCAGTGGAATAAATAGTCCTTTGGAAACCTTCAGGAGCATTTGAGAGAAACTCAAGCTAGGTTGGATAGTCTCACTTGCCAGATCGGGGACCTAGCCATGACTCTAGATTTAATGTCTAAAGAATCCTCAACTCTGAAGGAATTTGAAGAATGGGAGCTTCCGGAGGAAATATTTTGGAAGCAAAAGTCTCGGGTGGACTGGTTGTAGGAGGGAGATAGAAACACTGCTTTCTTCCACAACACTGTTAAAGCCCGCAGGTTTGGGAATTCTATCACTTCTCTTGTTTCTACTTCTGAAGATCAACTATGTTCCAAGGAGGCAATTTCTTCAGAGGCTATTAGATACTTATCTCAAGTCTTCTCTAATGAGGATCCTATTTCTTTGGAGGAGACAAGGGCTATCTTAGACTATATTCCTTATCTTGTTTCCAATAGTATGAATATAGATCTATTAAAACCTATTATGCTTGAGGAACTGGAGAAAGTGGTTTTTGGTATGCCAAAAGGTAAAGCCCCAAGCCCAGACAAGTTTCCCATTGAATTTTTCTAGGATTTTTGGGAGATTATTAAATTTGATCTTCTACAAGTTGTCTAGGAGTCATATCAAAATAAACAAATGCTCAAGTCTATGAATACTACTTTTCTAGCTCTCATTCCCAAGATTGATGGGGCTAATAGGTTGGATCAGTTCAAATCCATTGCTCTATGTAATGTCACATACAAAATTATCACAAAATTAATTGCTAAGATTCTTAAGCCTTTTCTTGCCAATCTAATTTATGAGGAACAGGGAGGTTTTGTTAGTGGGAGATAGATTCTTGATGGGGTGGTTATTGCTTCAGAGGCTATTCACTCTATGGCCATGTCCAAGGAAAAGGCTATGTTTATTAACTTGGACTTAGTTAAAGCATATGACCAAGTTAGTTGGGACTTTCTGGGTCAGGTGCTTCTAGCTTTTGGATTTACTATGGAATGGGTGGATTGGGTTCTCAGCTGTGTGTCTTCCCCATCCTTTTCAGTTCTTATTAATGGAGAACCTACTGGCCTATTCTCTGCTTTTCGAGAACTCTGTCAGGGGGATCCTATCTCTACATATCTATTTATTGTTATGGCAGAGGGCTTGGGCAGATTTATAAAATAACAAGCAGATCTGGGACTTATTCAAGGGTGGAAGTCGTGCAATGATATTCCAGCATATATGCACCTTCAGTTTGTGGATGATACTGGATTGATGGGCTTGGCTACTACTAATGAGGCAAGAAACTTCAGAAAGATTTTGGATAGTTATTTAAAAGCTTCTGGACAACAAATTAATGAAGGTAAATCTTCTATTTATTTCTTTAATACTCCTCAGTCAATTCAATTCAGGATTGCTAGGATTCTCAAGTTTCAAGTTGGATCCCTCCCTTTGATCTATCTCAGAGTTCCTTTAGCTTTGAGGACTCAATGGAAAGAATATTGGCAAGGTTTGGTTGACAAATTTTGTAGCAGAGTGAATCACTAGACTCATAGGTGGCTCTCATGTACTGGGAGGGTTACTCTACTCAAGACTGTGATTGAGGCTCTTCTTATTTACAAGTGTTTAGTGCAAACTCCTCCCATGGGAGTTATGAAAGATTTTGATGCTTTTTCATGACAATTCCTTTGGTTAGGAAATCTCCAATCCTCTAAATGGAGTTTAGTCAACTAAGACACTATTTTCTTGCCTAAGTTTTTTGGGGGTCTCGGCCTTAAATGTATGGCTCTCGGTGTCAAGGCTCTTGCAGCAAAGTTATACTAGAGGTGGTGCAATAATAAAGATCGGGATTGGGCCAAGATTCTGACCCATAAGTATTTCCCAAGAGTGGAGGTTCAGGATATTCCTAGACTTGAGCTTGATGGTAAGGAGTCCTTTATTTGGGACACCCTTAAAAGGTGTGCTCCTCTTATCAAGGAAGGCCTTTTCTGGATCTGTAATGAGGGGTCAAGTGTGTTATTCTGGCAGGACTCTTGGGATGGCCACCCTCCTATTCTCTCCAGATTCCCCCACCTTTAGCCTCTATATCAGGTTTTTTCTTTTGCAGAATGGACCATGGTAGCTCACTTCAAGACTATTAAGAGGTGTGGATTAATGGAGGTGGCTAGTTTGAAGGATCCACAGGTTTGGCCCATGGGGGGCTCCCCGAAGATTTGGGTTGAACTGGCACATCTTCTCTCTACTAGGTTTTGCAGCTCTTCTAAAGACAAAGACATCCTAGCTTGGGGTCCTTGCCCAAAAGGTAAGTTCAGTGTGGCCCAGGGATATGCTTGGTTGGATAGCCAATGTAATGTAGTTTAGGAGATTCCCTGGTGGAGGAAGGTCTGGAATAAATCTTCTTGGCCGAAATGTAATTTTTTTCTAT
The DNA here is from genome assembly GCA_028749045.1 of Cupressus sempervirens. Lineage (NCBI taxonomy): Eukaryota > Viridiplantae > Streptophyta > Pinopsida > Cupressales > Cupressaceae > Cupressus > Cupressus sempervirens. The sequence goes on from CM053792.1 coordinate 209,540,649, forward strand.
GGTTGGTTGTGCAAAAAAAGTGTCTTACTTGGGATAATCTCTAGCGAAGAGGGTTTCAGGGACCCTCTTGGTGTCCCCTATGTAGGTTGGATGGGGAAGATGTCTCTCATGTTTTCTTCTTATGTCCTCTCTCTAGAGAGATCTGGCATAAGTGGTGGGAGGCATGGTGCCATAGATGTATTCATGTGAATCTTTGATTGAATTTTGGGATAGCCTTTGTAGAACCCCTACGAAAACTTCATTCCTTCAGGTGGCCTGGGCTATTGGACCTTCTTTCATTTTATGGAATCTTTGGCTGGAGCATTATTGTCAGATTTTCTATAATTCTAGCTTGGGAGTCACTAAAATATGGCAACTAATCCTAACCAGGCTTCAAGAGACTATCTCTGCTAAATGTGATATGTCAGAGCTGGTGGATCCGGGTGATTTTAGTATTGTCAAGAATTTAGGATTAGTGGATAAAGGAGTTGGAACTATTAGCAGTAAGAGATCTCAGCCACTAAAGAGGAAGGTTTGTAGAGTGGGGGGATGGAGTCCTCCAGCTGATGCAATCCTAAAGATTAACACTGATGGCTCCTCCCATGGGAATCCTGGATAGGCTAGAGTGGGGGGGATTGGGAGAGACGTAGATGGCAAAGTTATTTTCATATTCTCTATTCACAAAGGCATTCAATCCAATAGCATGATGGAGGCTTTGGGCATTAAGGTGGCTATGGAGTGAGCTTGTTCTCTTGGATGGAGGAGAATGGTGTGTGAGTCAGATTCTCAGATAGTTGTGGATATGATAAATAACTAGAGAGTGGATGAATCTAGCTGGAAAATTGCCTCTATTGTTAGAGAGATTCTTCACTTGAGTAGCTTTGTGGATGGGATCTCCTTCTATCATATTCCTATGGAATGGAATGGAGTGGCTGATGTCTTGGCAAAATGGGCATCAGAGAGGGCTGTTGGTTGGGATATTTCTGATAGGGATGATCTTCCTACTGATCTTGGTGGGACCTTCGAGCAATTAGTGGAAAAGAATAGAACTTAATTGGTGTTGGGTTGGTGTTTTGGTTGTTTGGGCTTGAGGCCTTCTGTAATCTAGCTTTAATTGAATAAATTTTTACCCCTTTTTTTTTAAAAAAAAGATGTGTTCACATAGGTAAAATTAAGAAAATGCCCCAATGGTGACGAATTGACCCTCACCTTAAGTGATAAAAAATTGTGATGAAATATTAAAACAAGATGAGGGTATAGTTAGGGTTTTTAAAAGGTAATGCACATAAAACCCTATGGAAAATAACTTGATTGCAAACAAAGACCAAGACAAAAACTTGACCAATAGTTTCTCTTCAATTTCTCTCTATTTTATCAACAAATGCATTGTGTGTTTCTTGTACTAAATTGAACTAGATATGCCCATGGCTTGTGTAGGTCCTTTAATTTTTCTTTTATTTCTAGTGAATACAAAAAAAAAAATACAATCTTGTACAATTTTTTATACATCTTTCACAAAAGGAATGAAAGTGTCTAAATCATTGTGAGATGCATGCAAAATATTATAATAGAGACTTGGGAAAATTAAATAACTCACTAGTTAATTAAGATATGTTCACGTAGGTAAAATTAAGACAATGCCCCCAATGGCGACGAATTGACCCTCACCTTAAGTGATAAAATTGGTGATGAAATATAAAAACTAGATGAGGGTATAATTAGGGTTTTTCAAAGGTAATGCACATAAAACTCTATGGAAAATACCTTTATTGAAAACCAAGACCAAGACAAAAACTTGACCAATAGTTTCTCTTCAATTTCTCTCTATTTTATCAACAAATGCATAGTGTGTTTCTTGTACTAAATTGAACTAGATATGCCCATGGCTTGTGTAGGTCCTTTAATTTTTCTTTTATTTCCAGTTAATACAAAAAAAAAAATACAATCTTGTACAATTTTCTATATATCTTTCACAAAGGAATGAAAGTATCTAAATCATTGTGAGATGCATGCAAAAAAATTTAATTTATGTACCTCCTTGTTTGTAATCATTGAATGGAAAACTAAATTCTTTTCTTTTCTTGAAAATGTATTGCATAATATAGAAAAAAAATTGAAACTTTTCCTTTTAAATCCACTATTATGCAATGGTCTAAACAAAGAAAAGTTGAACTGAAATTATTTTCACCTTAAAATAGGCGTAACTTGATTCAGCTCTACCAATTTGATTTTTGGGTGAAAATTGGTTAAAATGTTATGAATTTCATAACAAATATGTATTTTGGAGTTTATTCTACCTAAGGTTACTAAATAATTTTTAAAATATTATTCTAAATTTTTAACTTCATGTAGTTATTTTGAAGGAGGAGTAGATTTAGTTGGCTAACTAATTATTGCTACAAGTAGATTTATGAATATTGATTGCATTTCTTTTTTGAAATATGTAGGTATGGATGACCTTGAATATATTTTCCTAGCTTATATCAAACATTTTTCTACACTTATTATAATATCATTAGAATTCAGAAAAGTGTTCCCTCTTATGGCTTGAATCATAACAACAATATCAGTATTCGGACACATCGGATAATAATAAAAAATGATTAGGGAAAGATTTAATAGATCAGATGTGTTAGAATATGGAAGTAACTATGCCCTTATGTGATACCTCATCTAATTTCCTTAAAAATATTAAAGATCATTTTGACAATAAAAGAAACATTACAATAGATTAAACTATAAATAAGGGGTTGTGTCACTGACAACAATAATGGAGAGCATGTGTTATAGTTTTTTATGATTCACATTCCTAGTAAAAATGAATGCAACATGCCAAATGATGCATCACTAAAGTTCATGAAGATAATTTAAATACTAATAAGGCTTTTATTACGTAAGCAATTACTCTTCATGACCATTGTGGTTTCACAACACACATCCCATTTCTCCTAGAAATGACAACCCCCTAGTAATTTTTTTTCTTTCCTAGACCCCTAGTCTAGGGTTTGAATCATTTTGGGGAGTCTACCCAGAGTCTAGGTTGAGCCCTAGCCCTTCAGTTGAAAAACCCAGCTGTCAGATATTAGAAATCTAGAGATAAAAGATGATTTTGAGGTTAAGGTCCACAAGTGCACTAGATGTAAAGGTGTGTGTTGGTACCCATATGGACCCAGTATTTAAACTTTCAATGTGGAATCTTGAACCTGTTTGAACTAAGGTTAAAAGTGGTTTGAAGTGGCTCAAAGTGGTTTGAAGTAGTTTGAAGAGGTTTGAAGTGGTTCAATTTGCTCTCATAGGTTCAATAGTATAATCCATTGGCTTAGGTTCAGTGATTCATTTCCAATTCAGAAATGTATTTTGTTAGTTTACAAATTCAAAGGTTCAAAAATGAAAGGTTCATGTTTAATGCCAAGTTCATATATTCTCCTTCATACCATTAATGCAATTAGGTGCAGAAAAAAGGCTCATAACTTTCCACACTTTTGTGGCTTAATTTAGATTGGTTTGTGTAAATGTTTTCAAGACCATCTCAAAGGATTGTGAAACATGCACAGGTAATGGAAGATTGTATTCTTTCCAAAATTAATCAAACATAAGTTAGACAACAATTAATAAAAGGATCTCTCAGTTCAAGTATTTAAAATCTTCCATTGTAAATGCTAGCAAGTGATGTAAACAACAAGCAGTTTTTGTGCACATGGAAGCATAGTCAATATATAGAAATTGTATGATGTGATACCCATACTTCAAAAATGAAAATCATGAAGGACTATTTTTTGAATGGTTTAGATAATAGGATACTATAATTATATGGAGGAGATTATAGAATGATTGTGCAAATGAAAAGAATCCGAATATTTAACAATCACAAAATTTTTGGAGTGATAAAATTAGTCTAGGTGAGGGGACCATAACTCCCAACTCTACCATTGGATCTTTTTGAAATAGAAATATATTAGGTGTAACCTAGCTATCTAAATTTTCACTAGAGTGATCTTCACAATTTAGTCTGATTTGTGAGATATAGATAAATGTGTGCGGGTCTATCAAAATTACCCAAAATAGTCACAAAATATAGAGCATAGTAAAATAGTAATATTACAAGGGTTTTATCTCACAATCCAACCATTGGATTGACCTAAATATTGGATATATATTGTAAAACCTAATTCTACATATCCTCTTCAAATGGTTTGTCCATATTCATTACAATTCAAACATTATGCTTTATTTAGTGACACACTAACAAAACTGTCAATGACAGTCAAAAAATGATGATAGAAAAATAATCATATTGTAAGAGGCATAACTCATAATCCAACCATCAGATCAATCTCATTTTTAGATATTTTTGATGAAAACTAATTATCTAAATCTTCTCTAAACTATTTGGAAACATTCTTGATGGATAGAAAGTTACACATGTTTTAATGCAATACTACCAAAACCATCCATGACACCCAGAAAATGATGCCAAAAAAATAGATCCTATTTTGGGGGTCATAACTTTTAATCCAACCATTAGATTGACATTATTTCTAGATATGTTGTATAAAACATATTTTTATAAATCCTCCCCAAAACATTTTTCTAGATTCATTACGAATCAAAATTTATGGGTTTCTGAGTGCAGAACTGTCAAAAATGTCAATGACAATAACAAATGTTGTCGACACTTCATCTCCAGCAAAGTGCCAGTTGTCCCAATTTGATTAGATCATTTGGGACTTTGGATATTTATATTTCCAAGTTGTTCATTTAAGAAATTAAAAGTATGTGGATATTAAGTAAGAGATAAAGTCATTGGAGGAAAGGAAGAGATATAAAATAATTTAAATGGGTAATATTTTCAAGAATTGGTTACATAACAGAAAAATCAGCAAGAGAGCTATTTATTGTAATCAGAGAGAGATACAAGGGGTTCTAGTTTGAATTTTGTTGGGGAACCTTTGGGCGACAATAGAATAAGGGACTGTGAAGACAGGGAGACAATTTTGCAAATATTGGTTTTTATGTGTATCAAACAACAAAGTCAATTTTATTTGATTATGTTTAGAGGAGTGTTTTAATACATCAGAACTTTGAGTTTGTGTTTTAAATCTTTGATCAATTTTGATCCTTGTATTTTCTTGGTTATCTCATAATGCAGTTTGATATACATGATTATTGTCATAGTTATATTTTGGACTTTGTACTTTAATTGTTTGTGTATTTGGAAAAGACCATTCATCTTTCTTTCTATGTATGTTATGTAATGCAGCATTTAGGTAAATGAACATTGTGTCATTTACTATTTATTATCCTCTCAGTCACTTAATTTATTCACATCTACATCATTTTTATGAGTGGATGTTTGTACACCTTTTGTGCTTTCTGGTTAATAGCATCTGTATTTGTATTTCTATGAATTCATTGTAAATCATATATGGGGAGCTATACCTAGATAATTTTGAAGGGCACTTATACTTTTCAATAGCAAAGTGATCCAACTATTAGTGCATATTCAATATTCCTATCTAGGCTTTTGGGTTTAATTTGTATTTATTTCTTTGGAGGAAAAGCTATTCATGAATAGATTTTTTGCAACTCCACTAGGGAATCGAAAATGATAGATCAATGTTTTTCTTTCCTCAGTTAAATTTGTTATCTCTGCAAGTAGAGATTGGCAACTCTTTTAAAAACTTTCAGAATTTTTGGTTAAAGAGTCTAGTGTTTTCATTTTTAGAATTTGAGGTACCTTCCCTAGAATGGAGGTTGGGTGGATCTATTGAAGAAGGATACCCAATAGCCTTCATTATATATAAAGAAATATTAAAAGATTGAGTTCTAGCAAGCGGTGAAGATAACTCCAAAATCTTTTTCTTTATCCCATCATTCAAAAGAAATCCTATCAGAGAGGTTACCAAAGAAGTTGCAAAACAAGTAGGCTGGCTAAAATCTTTTTATGGTTGAAAGGCTTGAAATAGTTCAAATAAAAAATAAACTATATGGTTATATAGCTAACACAGAGACCTACAATGTCATGTAACTTGATTTTATCGATGCCTAACTATGAGGAAACTTGAAGGAGAGCACACAAAAAAAATCAATAATTTTTGTATGTTTGTAGCAAAACATGTCTCAGACTAGTTTAGAGACTCCAAACCTTTGGGTTGGATCCCCAAGGAAAACCCAAGCCTTAGGCTTGGTAGAATGTGAAGCTTTGAATAGTGCATGCATACTATAGTGCACATGCACTATTTAAAGCTTTTTTTAAAATTTGGGTCTTAATAGTGCATACGCACTTTAGTGCGCACACACTATTAAGACCTAAATTTCAATAGAGAGGAAAGGAGAGAGGTAGAGAGGGTAGAGAATGAGAGAGATTAGAAGATGGGAAGAGAGTAGGAGGTGGGATGGGGAGAGAGGGAGGGAGGGAGAAATAGAGAGAGAGTAGGGGATCAAAGAAGGTGGGATAGGGAGAGAGGGATGAAGAGAGAGAAAGAGAGAGTAGAGGATGGGAGAGAGAGAGAGAGAGAGAGAGAGTAAGGGATGGGGAAGAGAGAGAGAGAGAGAGAGTAGGCAGTGGGAGAAGGAGTGGGAGAGGGAGAGGGAGAGGGAGAGAGAGAGGGGGGGGATAGGAGAGAGAGAGAGAGAGATAGAGAGATAGAGAGTAGGGGATGGGAGAGAGAGAGAGAGGGAGTGAGAGAGAGAAAGTAGGGGATGTGAGAGAGAGAGAGAGAGAGTAGACAATGGGAGAGGGAGAGTGAGAGAGAGTAGATAGTGGGAGAGGGAGAGTGAGAGTGAGAGAGAGAGAGGGGATGGGAGAGAGAGTGAGAGTGAGAGAGAGAGAGAGTAGGGGGTGGGAGAGAGATAGTAGGAGATGGGAGAGAGGGGGGTGGGAGAATGAGAGAGAGAGTAGGGGATGGGGGAGAGAGTGTGAGAGAGAGTAGGTGGTGGAAGAGGGAGTGGGAGAGTGAGAGTGAGAGAGACAAAGAGATAGAGGGGGGGATGGGATTGGCTCTATGTGAGAGAGATAAAGTAGGGGATGGGAGAGGGGAGAGAAAGAGCAAGAGAGAGAGTAGGGGATGGTAGAGATAGGAAGTGAGAGAGAGAGTAGGGGATGGGAGAGAGAGTGAGAGTAGGGGATGGGGGAGAGAGATTAGAGAGGGAGAGAGGGAGTGTGAGAGAGAGAGAGGGGGGATGGGAGTTTATGAGAGAGAGAGAGAGAGTAGGGGATGGGAGAGAGTGTGTGTGAGAGAGAGAGAGAGTAGGTGGTGGGAGAGGGAATGGGAGTGGAGGAGATAGAGAGAGATGGATGGAATTTTGTGTAAGATAGGGTGGGGGATGGGAGAGAGTTGAGAGAGAGAGAGAGAGTAGGGCATGGAAAAGAGAGTACGGGATGGGAGAGAGAGTGATAGTGAGAGAGAGAGTAGGAGATGGAAGAGAGAGAGTGAGAGAGAGAGAGAGAGTAAGTGGTGGGAGAGGGAGTGGGAGAGGGAGAGTGAGTGAGAGAGAGAGTAGGCAGTGATAGAGGGAGTGGGAGAGGGAGAGGGAGAGAGAGTAGGTGGTGGGAGAGGGAGGGGAGAGGGAGAGTTAGAGAGAGAGTAGGGGATGGGAGAGAGAGAGAGAGAGTGAGAGAGAGAGTAAGTGGTGGGAGAGGGAGAGCGAGAGAGTAGGGGATGGGAGAGAGAGTGAGAGAGAGAGAGAGAGAGTAGGTAGTGGGAGAGGGAGTGAGAGAGGGAGATAGATAGAGAGAGAGAGAGAGTAGCTTGAGAGAGATAAAGAGAGTAGGGGATGGGAGAGAGAGAGTGAGAGAGAGAGTAGGGGATGGGAGAGGAGAGAGAGTGAGAGAGAGTAGCTAGAGAGATTAGGGGATTGGAGAGGTCCAAACAATGAGAGAGAGTAGGCAGTGGGAGAGGGAGTGGAAGAGGGAGAGTGAGAATGTGAGAGAGAGAGTAGGGGATGGGAGAGGAGAGAGAGAGAGTAGGTGGTGGGAGAGGGAGAGAGGGAGAGAGAGATGGGGGGTGGGAGTGTGTGTAAGAGAGATAGTAGGGGATGGGAGAGAGTGTGTGAGAGAGAGTAGGGGATGGGAAAGAGAGAGTGTGATAGAGAGAGAGTAGGTGGTGGGAGAGGGAATGGGAGAGGGAGAGAGAGGGGGGATTGGAGTGTATATGAGAGAGAGAGAGAGAGAGAGAGAGAGAGAGAGTAAGGGATGGGAGAGAGTGAGTGAGAGAGAGAGAGAGTAGGCGGTGGGAGAGGAAATGGGAAAGGGAGAGAGAGGGGGGATGGGAGTGTGTGTGTGTGTGTGTGTGTGAGAGAGAGAGAGAGAGAGAGTAGGGGATGGGAGAGAGAGAGAGAGAGAGAGAGAGAGAGTAGAGAGAAAGAGAGTGAGAGTGGGAGGAAGAGAATAGGGGATGAGAGAGAAAGAGTAAGAGAGAGTAGGTGGTGGGAGAGGGAGAGTGAGTGAGAGAGAGTAGGAAGTGGGAGAGGGAGTGGGAGAGGGAGAGTGAGAGAGAGAGAGTAGGGGATGGGAGAGTGTGTGTGTGTGTGTGAGAGAGAGAGAGAGAGAGAGTAGGCAGTGCGAGGGGGAGTGGGAGGGAGAGATAGAGACAAAGTAGGGGATGGGAGAGGAGAGAAGAGAGAGTAAGGGTTAGAATGTGAGAGAGAGTAGGTGGTCAGAGATAGAGTGGGAGAGGGAGGAGAGAGAGAGGAGATGGGAGTGTGTGTAAGAGAGAGAGTAGGGGATGGGGGGAGAGTGTGTGTGAGAGAGAGAGTAGGGGATGGGAGAGAGAGTGAGAGAGAGAAAGTAGGAGGTGGGAGAGGCAGTGGGAGAGGGAGAGCGAGAGAGAGAGGGGGGATGGGAGTGTGTGTTTGTGAGAGAGACAGTAGGGGATGGGAGAGAGAGATTGAGAGAGAGAGAGTAGGAGGTGGGAGAATGAGAGAGAGAGTATGAGATGGGAGAGAGAGTGAGAGAGAGTAAGTGGTGAGAGAGAGAGAGAGAGAGAGAGAAGGGGATGGGAGAGAGAGTGAAAGAGAGTAGGTAGTGGGAGAGGGAGTTAGAGAGGGAGAGTGAGAGAGGGAGAGAGTAGGAGATGGGAGAGAAAGAGAGAGAGCAAGCAATGGGAGAGGGATTGGTAGAGGGGGAGAGAGAGTAGGGGATGGGAGAGAATTAGTGAGAGAGAGAGAGAGAGTAGGTAGTGGGAGAGGGAGATAGATAGAGAGAGTAAGGGATGGGAGAGAGAGAGAGTAGGGGGTGGAAGAATGAGATGTTGAGATAATGGGTGTTGCACACATTGCATAATATTATTATATTTTATTTTGTTATGTAATGTTGTGCCTAGATGGACGTGCAACATGTAAAGATTCTCATGGGATATACTTGATGAGTTGTATTGTAACATTGTGATAATATTTCATGTAATTATTTAATATTGGGGAAAAGAATTAAATGCCCAATATTAAATGTGGGGTCAGTGGGTTAGGTAGCACATGGTTTTAGCACATGGTTTATGTAATACCACTAAGTGATTTTGTGGGACTTGCTACTATATACAAGCAGCCACAAGGGTAGTTGTTGTAGAGAGTGACAAGGAGAAGACAAAAGGCAAGAGTCGAGCGGGACAAGGCTTGACAGGTTAGCCAAGGGAACATTTGTGAAGGTTGAAAGCATGGCATGGGATGTGTGGATTCATGCTTGTTCACATAGTTTTCTTGGTTTTGGCTATGGCCATGAAGGCTTCCATGGTTGTATTGCAATGGTATTTTTGCTAAATAATACATGGTGATGGATGCTTTTGGAGGCTGGGTTTTTCCCTCAATGAGGGTTTCCCAGGGTATATCTTGTGCCACAATTTTATGGGTATGTTGTCTATTCTCTTGCATGTGGATTTTAATTTCGTATTTATTTTAGATCTATTATGGGTTATGTGGAAACAGTTATATTCTTTATTGCCAAGTTTCCTTACAAGTGGTATCAGAGCTATGGTTTTATTATTGTAACCCTAGATTGAATCCATGGGAATGCATGAGAGGATAAAAGAAAGGGCAAGATATATGAGTTTTTATTGCAGATCTAAGGGTTTTGGATTTGTTGTTATGATGGGATGTTAAAATATTTGGGCATGTGAAATTGTTGGACAAAAGGATTTTTTGGATGTTTCATTGAAATGAGGGTTTTGGGGGGTAGCTTGCAAAAATGACCTCCTGGGTAAAAACAGACCTCACCATTGGATCCGGGTTGACATTTCTATAAATTTTGATATATAATATGCTCTAGTTTGGCCATGTTCAGAGGATATGAAAGAGATTTTTGGTTTCAGCCCATGATGGCTGTCAAATTTAATCCCGTTGGAATTTTCGTCACTAAAAAAAAATTAAAAATGAAAAATCGTACTGAAAATGGTAAAAAGACTATCTTAGTAAAATGACCATAACTTTCTCTCAGAATATCAGATTTCAGAGTTCTTATAGGCGTTAGAAAGCTAATTTAGAGCACTACAAGATGGTGTAGGTTTGGTTCTATGATTTTGAAATTTTTTTAGGTTTTAAGAGCCCTAAAGTTAGATGTTGTTTATTTTGAGCATGGATTAGGGCATAACTTGGGCATACGAAGTCGGATTTTGGACTTCGAGTAGTCAACAAAAAGTTCTTAGAGAGCTCTACACATTGGTTCAGATTTGGTGTAGGTTTGGCATGATTTATTTGGTGATATATTTATCTGAATAGTTTATAGATATATTTTGACTATGGTAACATTGTGAGTTTACGGCATTGGAGATTTAAGTTTTGATGTCATTGTATACTCAGTTCATATTTCAGATTGGTCTCATGATGATATGGTTATCAGTGTTTGGTTTGGATATGCATGATGACTTGTTGGATCTACAAGTTTTGTAGTGTTGTAAGCAGTCTATACTTACAGGTTGCATTTATAGCTTGGTTATGGGTTGTCTTTGCCCATTGATCTTTCATTATTGATGCATATTCAGATTGGTGGCTTGGATTTGGTTTGTCTATGCCCTAAGTCACATGATTTATTGATTTCTTCATGTAGAAGGGATGAGATGTTGTTACTAGGTATAGTCATGGTGGAGGATTGTGGTTGACTATTTTATGCTGACAGGTTGGACATATTGAGAGCTTGATGCTTCATTCATGGATGTGATCATGGTTTCATGAATTTTGGCATGACATGATTGGTTATACAGGTACATCCTTGATGTTCATTAGCTTGGATTTTCTGATTTGGTTATGGTGGTATATCTTCTTGGTTGAGGATCATGGTTATTTGGTTTCTTTTGAGGAGCTCATGATGTGCACTTTGAGTTCTTTGATAGTTTGATGTCTTGGTTGATTCTCATGGTTAGAGGATGGGTTTTCATCATGATGTCACGGATAGCTTGGATACACGGTTCAGTGGGAGCTTGTGACAGTGATGGGGTGACAGTGCAGGATTAGTTCCTGGTTTGATTTGGATCTTCATATAGGAGATGGATTTTATGATGCCATAGGTGACTTGGTACCACGATTGAGTGAGAGTTGTTGGCATTGATATATTTATTGAGTGTTTGTAGATGTTGGAAGTTTGTCTTAGATCTTGTTGCTGCAGAAGCATCTTTGACATTTGCATGGTGCACTTGTTATCTTCATGGTGTTTGAAGATAGTTAGATCTTGAGGACTCATGGAGTTCTTGGTTATCTTCATGGTGTATGGAGATGGTTCTTTCTGGTATTTGGAGATGGTTTTCTTCATGGTGTGTGGAGATGGTTACATCTTAAGGACTTATGAGGTTCTTGGTAAAGGTATGGTTTATGCTTTTATTTGGCATTTTATCATTGGTATGAGGATGGTTTCATTATTATGTCATGATATACTCTTGATACGCGTTTAGAGTTGTGACATGTTATGGTGTGTTCATGTGGAGCATGTTATCTCTTTAGTTGAGATGGTAAGATCATGTTGTCATGTTTATGTTCTTGAGGCCATGGTTGGAACTTTGACATTGATCTTGGTTTAGTTTCTTGGTATTGAGTACATTGATCATAAGCTGGATACTTCATGATATTGCTATGTTGCATTTGGAGTTGGCATGGATTGATTGGTTATAGGTGCTCATGGATACTTAGAGACGGTGGTGACGCTGATTTCTCTTGGATTAGAGAAGTATTTGTTGGGACGGTTGATGATTTTACCAGGAAGTCCGAGGGGCAATCACCTGATATGGACTTGAGAGGAGATTGTTCTTAGATGAGTCTTGGTTGGAGACTTGGGTATCTTGATAAGCATTCTCATTCCCCACTCTTGGTCTACTTGGTGGTTTGCTACTTGAGAGGTATAGCCCATTATTTCTCTTAGTTGCATTATATTTATGCTTGTCTTTCATGGATATGGATCTTAAGCTATGGTACATGAGTTAGTTCTGGAGGGTTCATTTGAGAGATGGTTTAGCATTGATTATATCCATGTGCATATGTTATTATGCTGGTTGAGTTTGGGAGATGGTTTTATATTGGGCATATTCCTTGGTTTAGGAATGGTTTTATTGAGTTTGATCTGCTTGTGAGAGGCTTACATCCATGATGAGTTATATGGTATGGTTTGGGTGTTGTTGAGGCTTCTTGTTGGGGTTTTATGGAGGAGATCATACTTCCATAGTTTACATCTATAGCTATGTGTAGAAGGACATGATACAGGTTATGATTTGCATGGTTTCTCTGATCTTGGTTATCTTCTTGGATGTTTATTTTTGCCTACATTGGATTTGAGATTGGTTAGAGATTGTGATCACTGGTTTGTGCTCATGTATGTCATGTGAGAGATGACATGGTTATTTCTTTCTCTTTCCTCTGTTGGTTGTGGTGAACTTGGGAGAGCATTGGAGACTTGTTATGAGAGTTGTTCTTGCAGGATATCAATTTATGTATTGTGGATGTCCTTGATGCTACATGGATTCACTTCTTTGAGATGTTGTGAGTGGATTGGTTATAGATTTGACATTATCTTTTGTAGTGGGAGCTTCTTGGTATATATGTGGCAGGTATTGCTCTTGAGGCTTGTGATTGTAGGTTATAGATTGGATATGTTGGTGATATAAGATTCACTTGTTATACCTTTGAGGTATGGATAGTTGGATGGGTTTGGCACTTGCTGTGGGTGCTATTTCAGCCATGGATATTTTGACAACTACGGATACATGTGATTACCTTTGGATTAGGTTTTTTTTGTGCTTAGAATTTCAATTGGTACAGGATTTTATGATCTTCTAATGCAACAGGTTGGGTGGCTTTCTCTTTGGATGGCTTCTATGTATGTCTAGTGCTAGTGGCATAATAGGAGGTGAGATCATTCATGTTTGAGATGCTGGATACTTTGATTTTGTTGCGGGTACCAGGATGGAGCACTTGGTGTATTTTTTTTTTTTTTTATCCATGATGGTGGATGTGCTGGGAGGGATTGTTCCCTTGTTCATTTATGTGCCTACGGATTGACCCTATGCAATGTATACAACAAGTGGGAGATTGTTGAGATAATGGGTGTTGCACACATTGCATAATATTGTTATATTTTATTTTGTTATGTAATGTTGTGCCTAGATGGGCGTGCAACATGTAAAGATTCTCATGGGATATACTTGATGAGTTGTATTGTAACATTGTGATAATATTTCATGTAATTATTTAATATTGGGGAAAAGAATTAAATGCCCAATATTAAATGTGGGGTCAGTGGGTTAGGTAGCACATGGTTTTAGCACATGGTTTATGTAATACCACTAAGTGGTTTTGTGGGACTTTCTACTATATAAGCAGCCAAAAGGGTAGTTGTTGTAGAGAGTGACAAGGAGAAGACAAAAGGCAAGAGTCGAGCGAGACAAGGCTTGACAGGTTAGCCAAGGGAGCATTTGTGAAGGTTGAAAGCATGGCATGGGATGTGTGGATTCATGCTTGTTCACATAGTTTGCTCGGTTGTGGCTATGGCCATGAAGGCTTCCATGGTTGTATTGCAATGGTATTTTTGCTAAATAATACATGGTGATGGATGCTTTTGGAGGCTGAGTTTTTCCCTCAATGAGGGTTTCTCAAGGTATATCTTGTGCCACAATTTTATGGGTATGTTGTCTATTCTCTTGCATGTGAATTTTAATTTCATATTTATTTCAAATCTGTTATGGGTTATGTGGAAACAGTTATATTCTTTATTGCCAAGTTTCCTTACATGAGAGAGAGAGAGAGTAGGGGATGGGAGAGAGAGTGAGAGAAAGAGTAGGTGGTGGGAAAGGAAGTGGGAGAGGGAGAGTGAGAGAGAGAGAGAGAGAGAAAGGAGGGGATGGGAATGTGTGTCTATGTGAGAGAGATTAGGGAATGAGAGAGAGAGAGAGAGAGAGTAGCCTGAGAGAGAGAGAGTAGGGGATGGGGGGGAGAGAGATTGAGAGAGAGGGAGAGTAGGGGGGTGGGAGAATGAGAGAGAGAGAGAGTAGGGGATGGGGGAGAGAGAGTGAGAGAGTAGGTGGTGGGAGTGGGAGTGGGAGAGAGAGAGTGAGAGAGAGAGGGGGGATGGGAATGTGTGTCTATGTGAGAGAGAGTAGGGGATGGGAGAGGAGAGAGAGTAGGGGATGGGAGAGAGAGAGATTGAGTGAGAGAGAGTAGGGAGTGGGAGAATGAGAGAGAGTAAGGGATGGGAGAGGTAGAGTGAGAGAGAGAGAGTAGAGGATGGGAGAGAGAGTGAGGGAGAGTAGGTGGTGAGAGATGGAGTGGGAGAGGGAGAGTGAGAGACAGAGTAGGGGATGTGTGAGAGAGAGTGAGAGAGATCAAGTAGTGGGAGAGGGAGTGGAAGAGGGAAAGGGAGACCTATATAACCTCTTTCACTTTTTGGAGACCTTATTCCATTTTGATTTTGTGAACCCATTTCAGTTGATGTTGAAACTTGTACTGTTGGCTAGTACAAAGTTTCCAACTATCGAATTTCCCTCACCATTCATCAAGGGATCAAATTGTCTATTCCATTAGCTCCAGGTGATTAGGTAAATCCTAGCCCCAAGCTCATCCTATCCTGTTGAGCGCTTGAATGTTCTTGGGCATGCCAAACCAAAACATCCCTAAGAGTCACTAAATGCCATAGGGCAGTGATCTTTGATGGGGTATATCTCAAAGCTCGTGTGAGGTATGGATGTAATTCTAGGTGTTGTAGGACCATTTTTTGGAGACCTACAATTACCTCTCTCACTTTTTGGAGATCTTATTCCATTTTAATTTTGTGATGCCATCTTGGGTGATGTTGAAACTTGTAGTGTTGGCCAGTACAAAGTTGCCAACTGTCGAATCTCCCTCACCATTTGTCATGAGATCAAACTATCTATTTCATTATCTCTAGGTGGTTGGCTAAAACATATTTTTGAGCTCATCCTATCCTATTGAGCACTCAATTGTTCTCGGGCATGCCGAACTGAAACATCCCTAAGAGTCACTAAATGCCATAGGAAAGCAATCTTTGATGAGGCATATCTTGGAGCTCGTGTGAGGTATGGATGTGAGCCTAAGTGCTATAGGACTGTGTTGCAAAGACCTACAATAACCTCTCTTTCTTTATGGATATCTTATTCTATTTTGATTTAGTGACACCATTTCGGGTGATGCTGAAACTTGTAGTGTTGGCCAGTACAAAGTTGCCAACTACCAAATCTCCCTCAGTGTTCATCGTGGGATCAAACTATCTATTCCATTAGCTTTGGGTGGCCAGGAAAACCCTATCCCCAAGCTCATCCTATCTCGTTGAGTGCTCAAACATTCTCAAGAACACCGAACCAAAATGTCCCTAAGAGTCACTAAATGCCACAGGGTATCAATCTTTGACAAGGCATATCTCAAATCTCATGCAGGAATGGATGCAATTCTAGGTGCTATAGGACTATGTTGCAAAGACCTACAATAACCTCTCTCACTTTTTGGCCAGTACAAAATTGCTAACAATCAAATCTCCCTCACCATTCATTGTGGGATTGATCTGTCGATTTTGTTAGCTCCAAGTGGCTAGGTGAACACTATCCCCAAGCTCATCCCATCCCGTTCAGTGCTTGAACATTCATCGGCACACAAAACCAATAATGTCATACATGAACAAACATATCATATATTAACCAATAATTTCATAAGTCTAATAATGTCATGCATCAAATATATTTCATACATCAAATATAAAATGTCATAGATACATCAAATGTATATTGAATATGTCCACTGACATAAAATCCAACATATATGTCCACTAATGCCTATACATGTGTGTTTATCAACTATATCTTCTCCTTCCCATGAGGAGAAGGAAACAAATCATTGGAGGTCTTCGGTCATTGTGTGGAGGGAGATAATGGGAATGATGGGGTCTTCCTCACATGTTCACTCATCCTCTTGTTTAGGCTCTTCTCTAACTCAAGCTGATACAAAAAAAGTAGATATGAATCAATAATTATTATACATTGAAATCAAATATATTTACACACAAAATTATTTATTTTCTTACTGCCATCAAATAGTCAGTTTGTACGTCCACCTCAAAGGCTCATAGATGATCAGGTGTAATAAGGCCCTACAATAATTCAATCAATATAATCACTTATAAATAACATTAGAAATTTTGATACTAACTATTCTAAACAAAAACTAAAACCAAGAAAATTATTTCATACCTTGGTCAATGCCTCTGAACTAGCCATCGCTACAGCAACTCCATTATCGATGGACTAGTGAAGATGAGGAGGAGTCTCAGACATCAACAACTACATATCATATCATACAATTTATATGTAACATGAAACATGAAACAAATATAATCAAATGAATTAAATTAACGTGAAACATATGTACCTCTATGAAGCTCGTATCATGCCTAGGCTCAGAGTCCCTTGTGAATGTCGATGGTCTAGAAGAGAACTAATGCACATGCATAATTTTTTTTGTCAATCCTTCATATTATTACTTAATAAATATATGTATTAATTTAAATAATTAAATTGATACATACCTCTTGACTCGTCAATGGAACAAAAAATGGGGTCGGGGAATCTATATTAGGACTAGCAACACTCTTATAATTAATTTTGAATAATGTCAATACATGCTAATTAGTTATTCATTCACTATACATACGAAATTTAATCAAATTAGTTTATTATAATTGTAATTTATCTGTGTGTCAATGCCAAATGTGTCACTCAAAAACTCATCAATGACTAGCCCATCATCCATACTGTCTCCAGCATGACTACAAAATGTGCATAAGGATCCACATGATGTGCACATGTGACCACAATGTATAGAAGAAGGCTCCTCCTCAACTAATGGACTGGTGCAATGAATGAGGGTCTGTGTCAAAGAATTGATAACCCCTACAGTATTGGTCTCTACATGTTCCTTCACAACTAAAGGAATAATCAGATGCACACCTTGTAGCTTGACAATAGGTGCCCTAACTATATTAGGGTCATAATGTACCCTCGGCCTCTCAAATGATGACCCGCCACCTCTACTTTGAGAATATAATATATCAAAATAATTGGGGATTTTTCCAAGGACAAATTTATGATACAATTTCTTAAAGAAATACATTTTAACCTTATGATTATTGCAAGGAGGGGCATCAAAGACCATCCACCATCTATCTCAAAAGTTATTTCTAATACCATTATGTATGCACCAATGGATGGGGAACCTTTAAGTTGTATGTTTAATAGTATTTTGTTCTCCAGGATTTTTAAACATGTACAAATACTTTTTGTTATTTCCTTTTTTTAACATCTTGATATGATAATTTGTTTGCATAATATCTTCTTTGTTCATCCCTCTTAACATGCCAAATATCCAACTGACCACTAACAAAAGCTACATGGTCATAATGGACTCAAGGGAGGATGCCAATTGTGCTCTCATCAAATTGGTTTGTCCACAATCTTTCAACCTACCAATGAGTGCTTCTAATTCATTTTTCACTCTTTCTATTTCATTCATTAGGTTTTCTTGGGTGTCAAGAGGAGGTCTTCCAATTGGTAGAGGTTGTGGAATTTCTTGCTCTTGTTGTGGAGGGTTTTGATTTTCATCTTGTGGAGGGTTTTGATTTGGATCTTGTGAGGGTTTTTGTTTTGATTTTGTTGATCCAGCTAGGGATTTGGTGGTTCATTATTCACATTTTTTGATAAGAAACCAATTGCAATATAAATAAATAAATAAATAATTTAAAAACCTATAAAATAATGTAAAAACTTACAAAACAATGCAAAAACAAGAGTATAAAACATACTACGTGATCCCGATCTTGATCTTCAGTGTCGAGGAGGCATTTTGAGGAGGCAGGTGAAAAAATTCTTCAATTTTTAAATCTGTGTGCATGTTGTTGAGGAGAAATGTAAAACCCAAATAGAATAAAATGGGTCATGAGTTTGTAGCCCATATATAATTTTTTTTACTTTTACAAAGTGTGTGCATGCTATAGCACATATGCACTTTGTAAAAGTTTTTTAAAAAAACTTTATGTGTCATGTTTTTGGGACCACAACTTGGTGCACATAACTCTAAGGTAAAACACAATTTCGGTTTTATACCTTTGATTTATGCAACTAATGATTTAGATACCTACTTTGTTGATCCTAAAGTTGGTCATAATATGTTGATTGATGAGTTAGAAACTAGGATTCATACATTCTATGAGAAAGATGGAATAAAAATCTCTATGTAGATATCATACACTCACTCTAATAGTTTTGAAGTATTTATATTTGATGATGAAAGTGAGTTGATTAAAAGTGATCCTATGTTGAAACCCTTTTGTTTAGAAACAGATGTGAACTGTGACTTCTCGGAATGTGGATTTTAAAAAAAGGGAAAATCATATTTCAATAAGAGTTGGTCTACACAAGGAGCTACTGATATTATTTATCTAGAATTCTATTATGTTGATGCTTTTCTTGGTATTGATATGTCACCCATGAAGCTTCTTGAAAATGTAAGTGATGGGTTTCTCTTCATAGTAGTCATACTCTATTTATTTAGAGTGGTTACACTTGCATATCAGCCACTCTTTTGAGACGAGAGATATTTTTCACACCCTATTAATGGCTTTGCATGAATGGATGGACATGTTCTCAAAGGTATGGGCTACTAGCCTATCTTTTGTAAATAAAGTTTTTGTGGTCTCCAATTTAGATTTCTTTGCTTTAGTCTACTATTGTTTTGTGTATTTGTTTTGTATTCTTTTCTTTTTTTAATTGTTTCACTGCTCCCCTCTACCCTCTTCACAAGCAACTCTTAGTTTTATCTTCTTGGTGACTTTATTCACCCATTGGATAAGGCACTTGTCTTTGCCAGAGATTGTTGGAGTTCTCTACTTTTGAGTAAAAAAGCAATCCCATAGTTAGTGATGCAGGAGCATCTTGCATGGAAAATTATTGAAATTAAAAAAAAAATTTAAAAAAATTTGAAAAAAAAATTGGAAATTTTTTTTTTTTAAAATATGGAGGATAGAGAAAGTGACGAAAATTAAAGGAGAAATAATAAAAAAATAAAAAAGGAAAAAGGAGAAAAGAAAGGAAAAGGAGATTTCTATTTTCGAGGTGCATAGGTGGCATAATAGAAAAAAAAATAAAAAAATAAAAATGGTTGTCATTCCATTTATCGAGGTGTGTGGGTAGAATTCTAGAAAGTTATGAATATTGTAGAAAGTTGTGGATAATGTAGAAGGTTGTGGAGGAATTCTAGAAGGTTGTGGATAAGTTATGCATTGGGTGGTAAGTGCCTATTTAAGCAAGGCATATGAGCATTTCTAAATCAAGCTCAAGAAGTAGCTTGAGAAGTGGAAGCTTGAGAAGGAGGAGCTTGGGAAGTAGAAGCTTTGGAAGGAAAGCTTGGAAAGGTAAAAGTTGTGGAAGGTGAAGCTTGGAAAGCTTGGAAGGCTTCAAGGTGTGAAGGAGAAAGAGGAAGTGAAGAGTGAGTTTTCCTGAGTCTGTGGACAGAGTGTCGAATGTGAGGCAGTTTAAAGTAGGATTGTGATGGAGTTGTGAGTGTGTAGATAGAGCACCGAATGTGAGGCAGTTTACACTTGGATCTTGGATTAGGTTTGTGAGAAGAGCTAGTGACTACGGTTTAGAAACAAGGAGGTTGCTCGGTGGCTTGCGAGCACAAGTTAAGATCTTAGAGGTTTCTACCAAAGTGTGGATCTGGACTAGCTTGGGTTTGGATTGGATCTTGAGAGATCTTGTTGCATTCTTTGTCATGAGTTGGTAAGGGTGGTGTGGCCCTTTTTTAGTGGTATCAAAGTGTACCTTCATCAGTGGTATTAGAGTGTATCTTTATCAAGTGGTATCAGAGCGGGAGTTCTTGAGTGTACAAGCAGATCGCCGAAGTGTGAGGCAGTTTGTACCAGGACCTTGGTTGCATGGAGTTTATCAGAGCAAGAGTTCCTGAGTGTACAAGCAGATCGCTGAAGCGTGAGGTAGTTTGTACCAAGACCTTGGTTGGGTGAAGTTTATTAGAGTGGGAGTTCCTGAGTGTGTAAACAGATTGCTGAAGCTAAGGTAGTTTGAACCAGGACCTTGGGAGGACATAAAGATTGATGGATGGGGAGATGGAAGACTGAACTTGTTGTGGCATGATCGTAGAGAGGTGGTGGATTGCAAATCCGTTGTCCTAGACTTGTGATGTGGTTCCTAATTGTTCGTGCAAGGTAGCAGGTTGCGATCTGACTTGCAAATAATTTGGTTGTCACAAGGAGCGTAGGAAGGATTTGTTGTAGAGGGTTTACAAAGATCTTGGGAGATGGCTCCAAGAGGATTGGACCCTAAGATGATTTCCAAAATCCATGATATAGTGGAGAGGAATTTTTCTAAGATGATTTCTCAGTTGGATGCTAGATTGGCTGATCAAGCTAAGAAGGTCAAGGTGGAAGAGGGTGGTTTTGCTAATCAGTTTGTGGAGCCTAATGCAGAACCTACAGAGCAACTAGAGGTTGTTGCTGAAGATATTCTTAACGTTGTTGATGTTGGCATAAAGGTTGGTTTTTGTGATCAAATGGTTGAGACTGACATGGAGATTGTGGAGCACTCAGTCGTGGATGATCTAGTTGATGTTGGTGGTGACTTGTATGTTGCAGAACACTTGGTTGTGGATGATCCAATTGTTGGAGGTGAGTTATGTATTGCAGAGCATCTTGTTGTGAGCAATGAGGTTGTTGGTGTTGAGAGTTTGGCTTGTGTTTATGGAGATCTACATGTTGATGCTGATGCAGAGCTTATTATTGCTAGTATGGATTCAATAGTTGCCTAATGTGAATGAGGGTTTGTTGATGAAGAATTATGTTCAGTTTGTTCTTGGGAGTGAGCATGTTGATTGGATGTTTGAGATTCTGGTGTTTGATAGAGTAATGCAGATGTGGAAGATTTGCATGCTAATTTTATTGTCCTTGTTGAGGTGGAAACCTTTGGTGAAGATGAAGATGGTTGTAGATCTTTCTTTTTGGCATCAAAGTGTGGGACACACTTTTCTATCTACCGAGGGAGTCTGATGCAGGAGCATCTTGCATGGAAAATTATTGAACTAAAAAAAAAAAAATTGAAAAAATTGAAAAAAAAAATATGGAGGAGAGAGAAAGTGATGAAAATTAAAGGAGAAATAATAAAAAAAATTAAAAAGGAGAAAAGAAAGGAAAAGGGGATTTCTATTTTCGAGGTGCATTAGTGGCATAATAGAAAAAAATAAAAAAATTAAAATGGTTGTCATTCCATTTATCGAGGTGTGGGTAGAATTCTAGAAAGTTATGAATATTGTAGAAAGTTGTGGATAATGTAGAAGGTTGTGGAGGAATTCTAGAAGGTTGTGGATAAGTTATGCATTAGGTGGTAAGTGCCTATTTAAGCAAGGCATATGAGCATTTCTAAATCAAGCTCAAGGAGTAGCTTGAGAAGTGGAAGCTCGAGAAGGAGGAGCTTGGGAAGTAGAAGCTTTGGAAGGAAAGCTTGGAAAGGTAAAAGTTGTGGAAGGTGAAGCTTGGAAAGCTTGGAAGGCTTCAAGGTGTGAAGGAGAAAGAGGAAGTGAAGAGTGATTTTTCCTGAGTCTGTGGACAGAGCATCGAATGTGAGGCAGTTTATAGTAGGATTGTGATGGAGTTGTGAGTGTGTAGACAGAGTGCCGAGTGTGAGGTAGTTTACACTTGGATCTTGGATTAGGTTTGTGAGAAGAGCTAATGACTGCGGTTTAGAAACAAGGAGGTTGCTTGGTGGCTTGCGAGCACAAGTTGAGATCTCAGAGGTTTCTACCAGAGTGTGGATCTGGACTAGCTTGGTTTGGATTGGATCTTGAGAGATCTTGTTGCATTCTTTGTCATGAGTTGGTAAGGCTGGTGTGGCCCTTTATTAGTGGTATCAGAGCGTACCTTTTTCAGTGGTATCAGAGTGTATCTTTATCAGTTAGAGCCCCTGTTGGTACCCATATGGACCCAAAATTTAAACTTTCAGTGTGGAATCTTGAACCTCTTTGAACTAAGGTTCAAAGTGGTTCAAGGGCCTCAATTTACATCTAATCTGATAGCTGCACTCATGGAGGAATACAAAATTTGGCATGGCAAATATTCTCTGTATCATCCATAGGCCAATGGACAGGTTAAAGTAACAAATTGAGAGCTAGAAAATATACTCACTAAAATAGTGTCCTTGCATAGGAAAGATTGGGAAGCTCAACTTCTTGAAGCCTTATGGGCATACAGAACAACATGGAAATCCACTACTAGGTTTACACCTTTTGAGCTCCTATATGGGAAGACAGCTATCATGCCCATTGAATTTGAACACAAGACTCTATGGATAGCCTTGGAACTTGATATTACTCTTCCTACAACACAACAAGATCACATTTTGCATGTCAATGACTTGGATGAATGGTAGAAGTTAGCTCTTCATAACACAAAATTAATTTAGAGTTAGAGGAAGCAATGGCATGATAGATTCATTAAAGATAGAGAATTCTCTATTGGTAATTGGATGCTCCTGTATGACTCACGCTATCAACATCACCAAGGAAAATTTCATACCAGATGGCTTGGACCATATGAAATCACTGCAATTTTTAACAATGGAGTAGTTCAACTGTCAACAATTGATCCAATCAAATTCTAACTCTTGGTTAATGGACATCGCTTGAAGTTGTATCATAAACCAACAACTTGGGAGGAATTTATTCAATAGTTCAACATAATAGAAACATCTCTTCCTAAAGCCACTCCTTCTGAGTCTTCCACTCAGACGCCTACAGCCTCTTAAAGTTATTTCAAGGCCTTCTTAATAAAAATTTCACATTTTATGTGAAATTTATTTCTTTTCCACCTCATTCCATCTCATCTTCTTGTCTTTCCATCATCACTCCATCCCATCTTCTTTCTAGAGTATGATACTACTTGGAGCACCCTTCCTATTGTGTCTTAGGTCGGTTACACTTGACCCCTCTGCATCTATTTAATTTATTATTTATTTAGAAAAGCATGTTATTTTGATTTTCAGAATTTGCAATCTTTTAGGTCTAGTGGGACCCAGTCTCTAATAGGTTGGGGGGAGGGAAAATCAAAATCATAAATGAAAATCAAGGTGAATATTAAGTTGGCATGTAGGATGTATGGGGTAGGGTCATCTCAGTAATGAGCTGGTGCCCATTTGTACTTCTGAAGTGTGTGTGAAATAATTAAAAAAGCCAACCATTAGATTATGATTTCGCAAACACATAACCCCTAATTAATATGGTGTATGTTTTGGGCATGATCTTTATCCTCATTATGTTTTGGTGATTAAAATTTCATCATGAAGTACTAAAGGATGTGATGTTTGGAAAGTGCTGAAGTATTTTAAAACTTTTGTTTCCTTTTCCAAATGCCATTGTTGAAACCCCTGTAGCCATCTCTGGCCACACTCTCAATCACTTACAGTGAATTTGCTAGTTATAGTATTTTTTTTCAAAAGAGAACATGGGTGGAGAACCTTAGCAGCGTGAACTAGCAGATCATAGAGTCTTGCTACCAAACCTAGCAACATGTAGCTTGTTTCAACAACAAGGTTGGTTGGCTTACTGTCTCAATCTAAAGTAGTTTGATCAAGAAATTCTGCTCCAATTTCATAATACACTAAGGGATGGATATGCAACTATTAAAGGTATCTAGATAGAGTTTATAGAGGAGGTGGTGGTATAAGTTTTTGGTTTGCCAACAAATAGGGAACGATGGACAAAGGACATGGATGCACGAGTAGCAAAAGAGCAATTTCCAGTACATGGAGAGCCTTGGCTAGAGGAAAACAAAAAGCAAGGTATAGTATGGTTATCTCTCCCCCTTCAATTTATCCACCCTACTGAATTTATTATAAGGTATTTCACCTATGAGGGGAGGTATTCCTATTTGCATGTTGTTCATTTCAAAATTTTGAGTGGTTTGTAGCATAGTGATTGTCTTGTAAATCTCCTATGTGCAGTCCTCAAAGCATACAACCCATACTCTTGAACATGAAAGTGATCTTGGGAAAATTCTCACAAAGCCAAATAGCTCTATTAACATTGATAGTGACACAGAGTCCTCAAATAAAATAGTGTCTAGGTTTGAACAGCCAATAGAAGAAACTGATAATTTACCACCAAAGGAATATCCATGAGTTGCACAAGAAATAGTTCAGGAAATTATTAAAACATTTCAAATTAAAATGGTTATTGTGCCCTATCTTGCCGCCATTGTGCCTTCAAAAAAGGTTGATAGTCCTATTGCTCATCTAGTTGATAGCACTGTTGCTTGTCAAAATGAAAGCTTTGTTGAACATCACCATTTCAAGGATGATAGCACTACTGCTGGTCCAAGTGTCAACCCTTCTACCCACCATCATCCTGAGCACCACCTTGAAGATAATAGCCCTGTTCTCCATTGTCATACACCACCGTACATTTCTACTCCATTAACAACTAGCTTTAGTTTATACCAATAATTTCAATAGGAAAAATCAAATTGGGACTTAGAGAGGAAACAATTGCTTGGAACTATCAAGGAACAAGCACAATAAATTGAAGAGAAAGATAGTGAAATTATGGTCCTATAGCAATGCATCACAAAGGTAATAGAGCTCATTCCAAAGTTTGTAAATTGTAGGTCACCATCTCCAGTTTATACATTGTTCCTAAAAGAGCAAATGATTAATTTTCAATTGTCTCAAATTACTCAGGGATTGAACCCTTCTTTGCACACTCCTTAAGAATTTTATGCAGCATTCAAATCAATCTCGATGGCTCTGTAGAATCTCCTCTATGAGTTATATGTTCATAACCTTTTTGTTCTAGATGATAAGAATTGGAATTCACTATTATATGTGGGAGATGTATAGTTTAGAGCAATTATGTCATGGATGTAGAATGAGATCAGTCAAGAGAATCAGGCCGCTCCTTATAGGGAAAAAGAAATGTTGGAACCATTATACATTCGGCCTAAGGTGCAAAACACTCACAGGGTATTCTTTCATTGGCTCTTTGTTAACAATAATAAAAGTGTTTCTGCTAAAATTCACCCTGTTCAAGAATAGGAATTTCTAGATTGGGAGCAACATTGTTCTGCAGTTGCCCCTAATGCTATACAAGCCTCTACTCAAAGATGGATTTGATTATCAAATCTAAAAATAAGGGAATTGCACTCTCCTCAAAATTTGGAGTTGGCTATCAGTAGAATGCCCAAGTATATGATGTTAGGGATAAATTAGAAAATTTATTGGGTTCCTCTTTATTTCTAGCCACCTATACTCTTTAAAGGCTTGGGTGATTTTGGATTGGGTTGCTAGCTGGCTGGGGGGATGATTTGGATGGACTTTGGATTTTGCGATTGTTCTAAGGCAAAGAACTAGATAGATTCGGTTGCATCGGAGGAGCTTGGATGATTTTATGATAAGGCAGTGACTACGCTAAGTATGCCTTGAGTTGGGAGATTTCTTCTTTTCTGGGATTTCGACCAAAATTGGCAAACATTCATTCAAAAGCTATGAACAAACAAGAAGATAAAATTTTTGAGCAAGCATGTCAAACACACCAACATCTTAGGAAGCTTTCTACAAGGATGAAATTTGGTTTAGCTAGGGAGTCCTCGATATACACAAGGTACGTGAGGCCCAAATCTGTAGATGAAACCAAAAAGATGTCACATAGCCAAGAGGAGTGGTAACCCACTTCTCCTCTTTCACTTCTCAAGGGTATAAAGTTCCTTGAGGCTTAGCCTGAGTGACAAAATTTTGATCCCAAGAGAGGTGTCTTTGGATTCACCTCCCGATCTTTATACTCTGCCGGAATGCTGGAGTTGAGGTCGTCCCAAGGGGTGATGAAATCCCCAAGCAGGCCTCCTAAAAAGCTAAGACAAGATTTTGGATCCTAATCTTATGCACCCAAGATGGCCTCGAAAGACGACAAGGGCAGAGAAGACTTGGATGATCTTGGGCTAAAAAACACGCTTGTTCTTTTACCAACTGACGCTTAAGTTTTCTGATCTAGACTTTGCAAGCACTCATGTTTAAGATACAATGTTCAATTCCAACTTGAAGCGCCAACAAAAGTAAATCGATCGAAGAATGCAAACAATAAGAAGAGTTAGGGTCAACAAAAGCAAACTCACGTGCCCAGAGGCCCTCCACGTCAAGTATCGATTAATTTTCTTTAAGGCATTCAAGATTGAGTGTGAGTTTGTTTTAAGCCCAAAACAAAAGTGTGTGAGATTCGATTTCAAGCGCGCGCCCGGAGGCTCTCCACGTCAGTTGTTGTTCAATTTTAGTGCCCAAACTTGAAGTGTGATCGATTTAATCTAGATTTTTGATCATTTAAAAATTTTGATAAAGTTAAAGCAAACATTCAAAGACCAAGTGAGTGAGTTAGATTGTGGAACATTTAACACCTTTTTCAAGTAGACCCATCCCCATAAATGGCGCTGAGATTGCAACCAATGGTTAATATTTGATGGGTGATTAGAAAAGAGGTGAGTCCAAGAAACTACTCAAATTGATTTTTGCAAATTTGTATTTTAACTTAACAAAGTTTCTTAAATGTCCAAAAATCAAACTTTACCTAGATTGCATGTGGAAAAGAGATTTGTTTTGTTCAATTTTTAGAAGCTCCAAATGAAGTGTTTGATATTGCAATGGTTAATTGATCCTTAGAATTCAAGATTGGATTTGTTGTTTTAATCATGCATTCAAGGAAAATTTGATTTTAATCCATGGCATTCAAGAGTGATTTTAGCAACATGCATTCAAAGGAAAGTGGTTAAACATTCAAGTGTTTTCTTTTGAGCATTCAAGATTGAGATTTTGTGTGTTGTTTTAAGAACTTTGAAGTGCTTTTTTTTAACCTTAGATCATTCAAGATTGTTTTGGACTCAAAAGTGAAAATGACTCTTTGGACTTTGGTTTTCATTCAAGATTTTGTGTTCTAGTTTGCATATTTTAAGCCCAAAAATGATATTCCTAGATTGTTTTGATGCATGAAAATCCTAAGAAACATTCAAGATTTTGCAATAAGACATTTGTTTGGAACAAATAACAAAGCTTTTAGGACAATTTTTGGCAACCATTTAGGACTCTTAGTTTTCATGAGATTTTTTAAAAGAACTTTAGTGTGCACTTAGTGTTGATTTTGAACCTTTTGAAATGGAAACTTGAAGTTCTTTTTAAATTCCCAAAAATGAAGTGTTCCTAATTTTGCATGAATGCATCTAAAACCTTGATGTTGCAAGGATGCAAATGATTAGATTGGTTTAGTTTCACTTGTTAAAAGATTTTTTCTTTCTTGCAAATTTTTAATTTTTCAATGGATTTAAGTATGATTTGGGGGTTCATTTTAAGCACTAAAAAGAAGTGTGTATGATTTTGCTTCCTTAAAAAAAAAAATGGCCAAGATCTCCCACAAGAAGAAGAAGAAGAAGTAGATGGAATAAGAAGAATATAGACAAGAAGAGGAAGAAGAATTTCAAGTTCTTTGTCCACCTATAAGCTTGAAAAATCTGCAAACACTATGAGATAGATTATGAGTTCCTTTGTCTTCTTCATGCTCATGTGGACCTACAAAACCAATTTATACAATCCTACCAATCACAAAAACAAGAAAAATTAGCCAAAATCAGCAAATGACATACAAAACTTGACTAAAAAAGCTAATGAAGATGACCCATGCGGGGTCCCACCGGGCGTGCCAAAATGTATATGAGCAATGTTAGTATGCTAATAGAAACCAAATTTAAAAAAAGCTTCTACAAACTAAACAAAATTCATAAACTTCAAGATAGACTAAGATGAGCTCTCAATTGAGAATATGAGCCATTAATGGACTCTCTCAATAAGAAGCTCTCTTGTTGAGTAGCTTTATCTAAATGGATAGGATGTATGCTCAATATGCTTCCAAAGGCTTCAATGGATGATTGTGGATTTTTGGTGTGGATAGATGGCTTTAGTATGGATTTGGCTCTCAAAATAGCATTATAACTTTACTTCATGGATTGTGTTATTTTGCAAAGGGGAAGGATCCAATTTATAGGCAAGAGGCTTGAGGGATTGAGGGCTAAGATGCAAGGATGGGAAAAAGCTTATGGAGGGCTCAGATTGCATGAGAGGAGAGCACATGGATTGTGCTTCCTTATAGCCAATCAAGGAGTGACACATGTCACATGGTGAGAGGATGGAGGAAAGGGGAAGGATGAGTCAACAAAGGAGGCTCAAGGGATAAAATCTTCATAAAGACCCTCATAATGACTTGTAAGAGCCATAAAAGGGCTTGTAAGAGTCATTTATGACCTAGTGGACTTCATAAAGTTTTATGGTTGAGATATTTTGAGGGTGATGAGAGAAATTTCGACTTGGACTTGATTAGGAAGGTTTTAAGCTTGCTTAGGCTTGTGCAAATGATTAGAGGATGGATTAGGATGGTTTAGGATTAGCTTAGGGATAGGCAAGTGGATGGCATTTAATGAGGGTGGGTGAAGGAGGAGATATTTGTTAACTTTTGGCTTGGGTTAGTAAGTCTTAACCCATGTTTAGGGAATGTGACAAGGTTAGGAGGGGATTAGGATTAGGTTTAAAGACATCTTCTAGAAGAGTCTAGATTTTGGATGAGGATAAAGACTTTCTAGAATAGTCTAGAATTTCCTAGGATGAGGATGAAGACTTTCTAGAAGAGTCTAGAACTTCTTAGGATGAGGATAAATTAGATTTTTAGGAAATAAATAAAGTTTTATTTATTTCAAGGGTTTGGGTTGAGGAGATATTTATTAAAACTTTTTTAATAAACATGAGGATTAATATTTAATTTCAATTAAATATTTTGAGTTGGGGTTAGGGGTAGGAAATGATGAGATTAGCCTTTAATCGAAATTAAAGAAGGATTAGAAGATTTTGGAAGAGGTTATTGGTCATAAGGAAATTGGCCAAGTTTTGGGAAAAACATAAATTTTTTATTTATTTTGGATTTTTTGGTCAATTTATTAATTAAATAATTAATAAATAAGGAAATAATGTTTAAATAAGATTTAACCATTTTTGGGAGGGATTCCTTAATTAAATATTTTTAATTAAGATAAAGGGATTTAATGGCATAAAATTAATTAATTAATTAATTAATGATGATGTCATCAGGACTTTTTCAAAAAATAAAAATACTTTATTTTCTAAAGGTTTTTAGGTGTCTACAAGTTACACATGTTTTAATGCAATATTGTCAAAACCATCCATGACACCTAGAAAATGATGCTAGAAAAATAGATCCTATTTTAGGGGTCATAACTTTTAATCCAACCCTTGGATTGATTTTATTAAATTATATGTTTTAGAAATCATAGTTTTCTAAATCCTTGCCAAAGTATTTTTCCAGATTCATTATAGATCAAAAGTTTTTTTTTTTTCTAAGTGCAATAATATCCAAAATGTCAATGATAATAACAAATATCGTCAACACTTCATATCTAGCAAAGTGCCACTTGTCCCAATTTGATTGGATTATTTAGGACTTCATATCATCAACACTTCATAGCCTAGTTTTCTAAATCCTCACCAAACTATTTTTCCAAATTCATTACGGATCAAAAGTCATTGTTTTCTGAGGGAAACACTGTCAAAAATGTCAATGATAGTAACAATTATCATAAACACTTCATAGCCAGCAAAGTGCCACTTGTCCCAATTTGATTGGATTATTTGGGACTTTGGAGAGTTATATTTCCAAGTTTTTCATTTAAAAATTTATAAAGTATGTGGAGATTAAGTAAGAGATAAAGTCATCCGAGGAAAGGAAGAGATCTAAGATAATTTAAATGGGTAATATTTTCAAGAATTGGTTACATAACAAAAAAATGAGCAAGAATGCTATTTATTGTAATCAAAGAGACACAGAAGGGGTTCTAGTTTTTCTTTTTTTTTGGGAAAACTTTGTGCAACAGCAGACAATTTTCTAGATATTGGTTTTTATGTGTATCAAAAAATAAAGTCAATTTTATTTTGTTGTGTTTAGAGGAGGAGTGTTTTAATACATTAGAACTTTGAGTTTGTGTTTTAAATCTTTGATCAATGTTGATCTTTATATTTTCATGGTTATTTCTAAATGCAATTTGATATATATTATTACTATCGCAGTTATATTTTGGACTTTGTGCTTTAATTATTTGTGTGTTTGGAAAGGACCATTTGTCTTTCTCTATATGTCCCTTATGTAATGCAGCATTTGAGTAAATGAACTTTGTGTCATTTATTGTTTATTTTCCTTTCAGTCACTTAGTTTCTTTGCATCTACATCATATTTATGAGTGGATTTTTGTACACCTTTTGTGTTTTTAAGTTAAAAGCATTTATATTTGTATTTTTATGAATTCATTGTAAATCATATATGGGGAGTTGTACCCGGATAAATTCAGAGGGAACTTATACTTTTCAATTGTGAAGTAACCCAATTGTTAATGGATATTCAATTTTCCTATTTCAGCTTTTGGGGTTAATTTGTATTTATTTATTTGGAGGATAATCTATTCACTAACAGTGCACATTTTCACCCTTTGGAGGTACGCACCTTCGCACATGCGTAAGTGTGCACATCCCAAAAGTGTGCATGATCTTGAGTCTATAGGTACCTAGGACCATGTTCCCCTCTATTCATTTATCTTCCTCTAGTCTCTACAAGTGCACTTTCACACCCTTAGAGGTGTGCAAAACTATCACAAACCTCTAAAGACACAACACACACAAGTCAAGGCATTATAAAAGTGTGGATATGTGCACCTATGTACACCAATCCAAGAGGCGCACATGCACACCTTTATTTGAATTTTAGAAAAAAAAAAAAATACTAAAGAAACATCTAGGTAAGGGTGTGCACATGTGAACTTATCTAAGGTGCACTTGTGCACAACTTTCATAAGAAAAATACCAAGGTAATGGTGCATATATGCATAAGGTGTGTATTTGCACACCATTATTTCAAACCTAACACACAAGAACTAAGGGTGGGCACATGCACATCCCATCAAGGTTGGCATGTGCACACCCTTAGACTTGTAAGTTCACTTAGCCCCCTCTTTGCACATGTACACATGCAATATGCACAGTAGCACACATGTACATGTGTGCACTTCACAAGGGTGTGTACCAACACACTAAATAACCTTCTAACAATTACTTAGTGCACCTAACATACCTATCAAGTGTGCAACATGAGTTAAATTATATATAAGGGCTTTAAAGGGGGGTTTTAAGTGGTTTTGCTAGGTTTTGGTGTTATGGGTCTTATTTTTTGGTATTTAGGGTTTATTTAAGGTTTGACTTTCAAAATTGTAGACTAATATTTTTATGTTTTGTGAAAATATAATGGCTTCCTCATCATCCTCACTTATAGAGAAGATGGTTCCAAAACCAATTTTCAACTTTTAAGGGGCACCAAAGAAATCATTCTTTCAAGATGCACATTTAGAAATTAGAGATATTGAGTTGGGACACATAGACTGGAAGTATTCTTGGCACTCTGTAATATACCTAACGAGAGGTCCTCAATGGTCTTGACACTTATCAGATCAGTGTTGGTCAATGTGGCATCACATCCAACATCACTTGTAATGGCATTAGCAAAAAATTGTGTTAGAAGAAAGAGTTGTCAAGAGTATCATAGGGGAGATCATCTTAGACCTAATATTGAGGAACATCAAAAAAAAAAATCATCTCCCAAGAGTTGATCAGTATGTGAGGATAACTTATCATCAAGTAGAAAGATGGTATAGGGAGAATGAGAAGAAGAAAATTGAAATCATACAATCATCATTCTTGATTGATAGAATGTTGATGGGATGAAGAGAAGGCAAGGTAGATATGACTAGAGGATGTATGAAGAACAATATTGGATACTCCATTGTACTTCTGAGGAAAATCATGGGTCTACTAGCAACAAGACATCTCAACATTTGGATGGCACATTTCATAAAGACCATCAAAACAGCCACAACACCAATTGATTGAGCCATAATACTAAGTGAAAATGTAGATGAGTAGCTAGTAGGAGTAAAATCTGACCTTAAGTTTTACATGACATCATATTTGGTGTATTTACTGTTGACAAGGATAATTGATTCTTTAAGATTGTTCAAGATGGAAAGCATGTAGGATGCTAATGCATGGCCTAATATGGTATACCACCAACTAGTAAAGAAGAAGCTATCAGACTAGAGCAAGGAATATAGGATAGTGAATGATACCTTCATTTTTGCAAACATCTTGGTAATAGAGGGTGATTATGCTAAGAGAATGTTAGTAGAGGCAACAACAAGGATTAAAAAAAGTGGTGCCTACTACATTCAATTCAAGACATTCACTTACCTAAGGGTAGCTGATACAACGGTGAATCTAAAGAAACTCCCAAGGTATCCATCTGATAGGCTCATCTTATTGGAGATTGTAAGACAACTCTCATCTACATATGACAAAGTGAGGAAACAACATAAGAAGACCTAGGTATGGCTCATTACTATAGGTCCATTTGAAGTAAAGAAAATGAAAGATATCATGACCTTTGATGTAGAATGGGATAATATCCCTTGGAAGATTACAACTCCCCTCATCTGTATTTTGACAATATTAGCAGAGTTCAACATTTGGAAAGAAAGCAATTTGTTCATGAAGATGCAATGGAAGATCATTGATGAACGTGATAGATGACTATGATATCCAAATTAGGGATTATTATAGGATGACTCTATATCTAGTAGGAAGCACCTTGAAGATAAATATCCCATTAAAGGTTGTCCAACAAGACACTCAAGATGTCTTGGATCCCTTGTACAATCATGACAAGATATTTGATAGGCCAATCATGAATGAAAATATTGATAGGGAAGAGAATTCATATATCAATCATAGGACAAGACATATAATCCAATTGATGAGGGAATAGATCAAGAAGCCCTTTAAACTAGACCTAGTTCCTCAAACTATCACCTTCCAAGCCGCATCACATCCAGTAAAGGGTAAAGGTGCAATAGTTGCAGTGCCAACATTCCCTACCCAATCTCCAGTTAGGCTAGAAATGGTACATAAACATGTCAGGGACATTGGGATACTTCAGGGTGGAAAAATGAAAGATAAAATGGAAAATAGATTCTCCTAAGTAATCTAAGCCAAAAGTTGAAGAACCTTAACCTCAAGACACAACTCAAGCACTTAAGAACCAAGAGCCTCAAAATGAAGAAGTAACTCAAGCTCAGAATATCCCAGAAGTACCTCCACCAAGATAGGAACAAGAACTAGAATAGGAAGCAAAAGAGGTGTTGCCACCTATACAAGAGGAAGAACCCTCTTCTTCAGCTGCTATGAAATCTAGAGTTAGAACTATGGTTAGAAGGACTCGAAGACAGAAGATACAAAGAAAGGTTATAACTTTTCTTCTAGTCTCAAAAACCATCCCTAAGGTGGATGAAGAAGATGAAGAAGATGAAAAAGATAATCTCCCATTGAATCAAAGGACACACTTAGCAAGGGCTACCTAGGAAGAGAAAAGGAAAACCTCCACCATTACGTCATCATCTATTCCCAAGAAACCTATTGAGGTTACAACTTTAGAGGATGAGTAGCAATAGTGGATAGATGAGCAAGAAGGGTAGGGAATAGATATTTTCAACATATCTAATGTTAACTTTATGCTAGTGGGAACTAAAATTATGGCTGATAAAATATTAGGTACACCCATGAACCAACCTTTGGGAGAGGATTGGGACCAAATGCCACCTCTACCACAAGGAACTTTGGGTACCTAAAATGGGCACCCCTGGATGTCCCAAAAACTAAACCAAATTGCTGAAAAGAATTATGTCAAACAGTTTGCATTCAACTTCTTATTTCTCTGTTTAATGTTTTAAACCCCTTATAACTCCAAAAATCAAACGTTTATTTGTTTGTTGTGTTTCATGCATGGAATTGGTATCATACAACATAAGCAAGAAAGAAACTACAATGATATGCAAAGTGGAAATGAACTACTGCTAATAAAATGTTATTTTCAGAATTCATAAAACCAAATACATGGCAGATTTATCAACTCACTAATTACTTCAGCAGTATTGACATAATACTCCAGCCCATGCTTTCGAACTTGCTGCTAACATACTTTGTCCTTCAATCAGTCCACTACCTTCATAATACCATTCCTTCAAAGCGGCATAAGCGTCGGACAAGTAGTGAAGAAGATATGAGCAAAATACCAAATCTGCCTGTAGCCGAAAATGCAACTAAACTGCTTGATAATGAAGCCAATAACAAAGAATTCCAAAGGCCAAACCCCAAGGGAATGACATCTAGAATGTTTCAAGAGAGGATAGATGTCCTCAAATGCCAAGAACAGAGCTGCAACTCACACACCAATTTCTTCTCATATTCAACCTGTCTAATGAAGCCACAAATGCTTCCTTTTATTCTATTTCCAAGGGTCCACTCAACTCATATGGGCAATGTGGGATAAAAGATGTGTAATATATAAAACATATATTAAAATACCCCTTATGTCTCTCTTGGGTACACATCACCATAAAATAAATATTAAAGTAACAATTTAATATTTTACAATTAAATTAGACGTTACTTTAATAAAACTTTAGGCATTAAAATGTATTAGCAATCGAACTCTGAATAATGCGAGTGATAGCTCATCGGAAAGCTCTCACCGAGGAGTATCAAATCCAATCACCAAAATTGACCTGTACTGTGTCCTGCCGACTTACTAAAAATAGTAAGTATGCCTGAAACTGAGTAAATCAACTTCATTTTTGCCCAAACTGGAAATGACTAGGCCAAAACACTCCAGGATCCCATTAAACCCTTCGTTAGCCATGGGACCATGTAGAACAAGGCTAACGCGCACACACTTGGTCAACTTCTAAAATGGGGACATTACAGTCTACCCCCCTTGAAATTGCTTGTCCTCAAGCAATCTCAGTCTAGCCTGCTGAATAACCTGCTCACTCTCCCATGTAGAATCTTCCTCCGGCAGGTCTTTCCATCTGACCAAATACTCCTTCACCATCCTGTTTCTAAGCTTCCTCTCTCTAGTGTCCAGAATAGCCTTGGGTACTAACACAAGCTTCCCCTCCTCATCCAAAGGGGGTAAATCTATAGAAGGCACTACACTCTGACCAATGGCTTTCTTAAGCCTAGACACATGAAACAGATTATGCACTTGATTACCCTCTGGAAGGTCAAGCTCATAGGCGACTTTGCCCACTTTGCGAATCACCCTGTAGGGACCATAAAATCTAGGTTTCAACTTTTCAGCTCCGCTCTTCTTGAGCGATGACTGTCTATATGGTTGTAGTCTCAAGTAAACCATATCCCCTACCTCGAAGGTACGCTCTATTCGGTGCTGATTAGCATACAATTTTTGTTGATTCTGGGCCTGTTGTATATTCTCTTTGAGCACTTTCAGGATGTCCTGACTATCTTGCAATAAGTTTTTGGCTTTGGGCACTCTACTGTCCCCAAAAACTAAATCCATAAAGCTAGGTGCTTCATAACCATAGAGTGCCATGAAAGGAGTCATCTTGATGGACATATGATAAGTGGTGTTATAACAATACTCTCCCATATGCAACCATCTAATCCAAGCCTTTTGTTGTGTAGTTAAATAGTTCCTCAAATATCCTTTCGCCCATTTATTCAAAATCTCTGTTTGCCCATCTGTTTGCAGATGATAACTAGTGCTAGGTGTAAGATCTATACCACACAACCTAAACAACTCTTGCCAAAAAACACTCATAAACTTACTATCCCAATCGCTGACAATGAATTTGGGCAGCCCATGTAACCTGAATATCTCTCTAAAGAAAAGATCTGCCACCTGTGCTGCTGTGTAAGTGGACGGAATAGCAAAGAAGTGAGCAAACTTCGTCAAGCGGTCCACCACCACATAGATGCAATCCCTTCCTTGCACTTGTGGTAAACCAGTGATGAAGTCCATCGAAATACTTTCCCATTTCCTATTAGGAATGGGCAAGGGCTGTAATAAACCTGCAGGAAATGTGTGCTCTCCCTTATTCTGTTGACAAACCACACACTCCCTGACATACCTCTGAACATCATCCTTGAGCCCTTTCCACAAAAACCACTCTCGGATCTGCCTGTAGGTCTTGAAGACCCCGGGATGTCCAGCTGTGGGTGCATCATGAAATGCCTTTAGTATCGCCTCTCTCAAATGCAATGATGAAATCAAATAAACCTGTCCTAAACTCTGATCAATCCATCTATCACCTCATAGTGATCATCCTATATGGTACCTGAAATCAATCCAGAAGCCCAAGCATCTCCGACTTACTCTGCTATAATCCGATCTCTCCAATCTCCTGAAATCTCTGCCAGAGCACACAAGTGAGGTCTCCGAGATAAGGCATTAGCCACCACATTTTTCTTACCTTTGACAAACTCTATGTCAAAGTCATAAGCCTACAATTTAGTCACCCATTTTTGTTGCCGATCATTAAGATCACGCTGGCTCATGAAGTATTTAATACTGTTGTGATCAGTCTTGATCACAAAAAGTCCAACTACCAAATATGATCAAAATTTGGCCAATGCATGCATTATGGCCAACATCTCCTGGTCATAGACAGAATAACTTTTCTCAACTCCCCGGAGCTTCCTACTCTCGAATGCAATGGGATGCTTCTCCTACATCAATACTGTTCCAATCCCATCACCTGATGCATCACAATGAAGCTCAAAACACTTCGTGGAATTCGGTAGAGCTAGAACTTGACATGAAGACATTACCTGCTTGAAATGCTCAAAACACCTCTGTGCTGCCCCTGTCCACATGAAGGCTCCTTTCCTGGTAAGATCTATCAAGGGTGTAGCAATCTGTGAGAATCCCTTAACAAACCTCCTATAAAAACCACATAAACCAAAGAATCCCTTAAGCTGTGTAAGGTTTGTGGGAGTAGGCCACTCTACAATAGCTCTAATCTTTTCAAGATCAACCCGAATGCCATTTGCACTAATGATATGCCCAAGGTAAAGGATCTCAGTCATGTCAAACTCACATTTAGATTCCTTGGCATACAATGACTCTCTCTCCAAAATAGATAACACCTCCTCCAGATGATGTAAGTGCTCCTCCCAGGTCTTACTGAAGACCAAGATGTCATCAAAGAAGATCAAGACAAATCTCCTCAGCTGCTTCCTGAATACCTGGTTCATACAACTTTGAAATGTAGCAGGTGCATTGGTTAGACCAAATGGCATAACCATGAACTCAAAGTGGCCATAGTGACATTGGAAGGCTATTTTCTCGATGTCCTTTGCTCTCATCCTGATCTAATGGTATCCGAATCGCAAATCAATTTTGGTGAAGAAGCATGCCCTATGCAACTCATCAATCAGCTCATCAATCCTAGGAATGGGATACCTATTTTTAATTGTTTTCTTATTCAGTGCCCTGTAATCGATGCACATGCGCATTGTCCCATCCTTCTTCTTTACCAATACTACTGCTGAAGCAAAGGGGCTCTTACTGGGCCTAATATGCCCCATCTCCAACAAATCCTTAATCGTCTTCTCTATCTCATCCTTGTGTTTCTTAAGATGACGATAAGGAGTAATCATAACTGGTCTGGCTCCCTCCTCAAGCTCAATAACATGTTCCATCCCTCTGTCAAGAGGAACCCCATGAGGAATATCGCTAAATACTTTAGCGTGTCTATCAAGTATCTTCTAGATATCTGGTGGATGACTCTTTTCTTGTGGCTCTGGTGAAGTTGGAATAATGTAGCACTCTGTCACCCATTCTATGTCATCATGATGAAAAAATCTCTACATTCTCCTCAAGGACACTACTCTGCAACCTCCATCTGAAAGTCCTCTAAGTACCACAGTTTTGCCTTCATGCTGGAATCTCATCTCCAATTTTCCTAGATTGAGTGTGAACTCAACTAGTGAAGCCATCCATGTCATGCTGAGGATGACATCATAATCTCCCATGTCCACAACATAGAACTCATCCTCCAACTCGTAGCCATCTCCAAACCTTATGTGAAGATTAGATATCTTCCGAGTGCATAATAACTTATCACCGTTAGCCACCATGACTCTAAACCCATCATGCTCCTATGTTTGTAACCCTCTCCTGGCTACCAACTATGCATCTATGAAGTTATGTGTAGCCCCAGTGTCAATAAGAGACATCACTTTTTTCCCCTGGATAGTACCCCTGACCTTAAATGTGATTGCCTTTTGGGCCCCTATCAAGCGTGCCAATGATCTATCATCCTTAGGAATGTTGCTCTCCTCTATAGTGTTACCCTCATCTGAATCAGAGTGTTGATCCTCCCCTTCTAACTCTGACTCTTCTGCTGAAAAATACTCCATTTGATTTGCCTTAGCCTTGAGAGAACATTTATGAGATAAGTCCCAAGGCTCTCTACAATGGAAGCACAGCTTCTTCTTTCGAAGTTCATTCAAGGTTTCATTGTCTAGTCCTTTTGATCCTTCTTTGGGTTTGCTATACTCTTTCTGAAATGGTTTTTTGTCTTTGTCCTTGCGGTATGAAGAATCTATTAAATGGTTTTTTCCTTTGTATACCGAAGGGGCTAAATCTCGTGCCTTTTTAGTTGCTTCAGCTAAGGTGAGTGGATCATGTCCCTTCACCCAACCTCGTAATGGATCAGCAAGACCATCACAAAATAACACCACCAATCTCCTAGGAGAGATATCAGTAACAAGTACAGACAAGCGCTAAAACTCGGCAATGTAAGCATCCACAGAACCTAACTATTTTAACTGTGCTAGCTCCTTGAAATGTAACTCTGGATCCTTAGTGTCAAATCTCTCAATCAATGTTTCAATGAATTCTTCATAGGATGTAATTCGATTATGCCCCAAAGTCACCATGCCATGATGCCACCATTCATGTGCAACGCCATCCAAGTGTATAGTCGCATACTTGATAGCCTCCTCCTCAGGCATAGGATTTAGCTGCAAGTATGTATCTACCTTCTGCACCCAAGCTCGTGCAGTCATCTTCCCTAAAGCATCATAATAAGGTAAAGAAAGTTTTCCAACTTTCTTCCTTAGCTCAAAGTTTTGATTCCTCCCTCCTTCTTTAGGCATGTGTCTCATCCTCAAGTCCATATAATCTCTAAGGGAAATATCTGCCTGAAACTTCGATCCACTAGCCTCCCAGTCCCTCTTGAACTAATCCTATAACTCAGTAATCGGTGGTTCATTTACTGGTTGAACCGGATCTCTGGGTGAGAAAGTGGGTAGAAGAGGTCTCGAGCTCGCAGTTTGTGCTGGGCGTGCAATGTGTCTAAAGTTATCAGCCTCATTCCCATTGTTGTCGTGTCCATTATTACCATTAATGTTATTCTCAAGACCATTTTTGTTGCCTTGGCCTCCATGGTTATTGTTTCCCCCATTGTTATTGTTTCCCTCATTGTTATTGTTTCTGTTGTTGGCATCACCTAGATTAATATTGACACCATCTGTCTAGCCATGAGCTGCAATATCATGTCCATTCGCCTATTCTGCTCTTGCTGCATATGCTGCCCCTGCTCTAATGTATCCAGTAACTATCTGAATAGTACCTCCCCCTGATCTGGACCAGCATTTTTGCCTCCGCCTAATCATGTATTCCTGTCATCTCGATCACTCATATTATTGTCCTGATCAAAGAATATCTCCTCTGTGTCTGTATGGTTGGATTCAATGTCTACCTGCACAGACGTACTAGACTGTTTTCTTTGCAAGTCTAAAATCCTATTTTGTCTTGCTCTGGTATCGCAGATATTATATGACCCCTGTCGCATGCTCAAACATAAATGCTTAGCCTGTGTTTTTTACTTATTTCTGATTTTAGTGTTTTGACTTTTCATCAAACACTTTTTCCCTCTATTTGGCTGTTCCAAATTTCCTATAAGACCTCCACAGGATGGCAGGACTTATAGCTCTGATACCACTGAAATGGGCACCCCTGGATGTCCCAAAAACTAAACCAAATTGCTGAAAGGAATTATGTCAAATAGTTTGCATTCAACTTCTTATTTCTCTGTTTAATGTTTTAAACCCCTT
This sequence comes from Cupressus sempervirens, assembly GCA_028749045.1. Lineage (NCBI taxonomy): Eukaryota > Viridiplantae > Streptophyta > Pinopsida > Cupressales > Cupressaceae > Cupressus > Cupressus sempervirens. Next base: position 209,581,208 of record CM053792.1, read on the forward strand.
ATAACTCCGGAAATCAAATGTTTATTTGTTTGTTGTGTTTCATGCATGGAATTGGTATCATACAACATAAGCAAGAAAGAAACTACAATGATATGCAAAGTGGAAATGAACTACTGCTAATAAAATGTTATTTTCAGAATTTATAAAACCAAATACATGGCAGATTTATCAACTCATTAATTACTTCAGCAGTATTGACATAATACTCTAGCCCATGCTTTCAAACTTGCTGCTACCATACTTTGTCCTTCAATCAATCCACTACCTTCATAATACCATTCCCTCAAAGCGGCATAAGCGTCGGACAAGTAGTGAAGAAGATATGAGCAAAATACCAAATCTGCCTGTAGCCGAAAATGCAACTAAACTACCTGATAATGAAGCCAATAACAAAGAATTCCAAAGGCCAAACCCCAAGGCAATGACGTCTAGAATGTTACAAGAGAGGATAGACATCCTCAAATGCCAAGAACGGAGCTGCAACTCACACACCAATTTCTTCTCATATTCAACCTATCTAATGAAGCCACAAATGCTTCCTTTTATTCTATTTCCAAGGGTCCGCTCAACTCATATGAGCAATGTGGGATAAAAGATGTGTAATATATAAAACATATATTAAAATACCCCTTATGTCTCCCTTGGGTACACATCACCATAAAATAAATATTAAAGTAATACTTTAATATCTTATAATTAAATTAGACGTTACTTTAATAAAACTTCAGGCATTAAAATGTATTAGCAATTGGACTCCGAATAATGCGAGTGATAGCTCATCAAAAAGCTCTCACCGAGGAGTATCGAATCCAATCACCAAAATTGACCTGCGCTGTGTCCTGCCAACTTACTAAAAATAGTAAGTATGCCTGAAACTGAGTAAATCAACTTCGTTTTGGCCCAAACTGGAAATGACTAGGCCAAAACACTCCAGGATCCCATTAAACCCTTTGTTAGCCCTCAGGACCATGTAGAACAAGGCTAACGCACACACACTTGGTCAACTGCTAAAATGGGGACATTACAGTACCTCACCACCATCATTTCAAGATTTATCATTTTTGGAAAAAGTCTCAACCACTCCTCTCCCTCCTATTACCAAAGAAGAATGTGAAGGGTATGAAGAAGAGCTGGAATAAAGGCCAGATGATGAAGTATCAAAGGAATGACATATACTTGAAGAACCTTAGCAAATTTCTCAAGATACAGACACATTGGCTTTGGATACCACATATATAGAGACACTAAATATAGATCTGTCTCTTAAGGAGAAGACTCTAGAAAGGAGGGATAAAGGAAAAAGGCCTACAGGGAAATCCTCCTCTTTAGCCAAATATATGTCTCCTATGGGCATTGCACTAGCCTAGCTGAAGATGGAGGTTATTGTTTGACAAAATAGGCTAGTAGAAGCCATCAAGAGGCCTAAGCCACCTATAGGTGATGTGCAAAAATTGACCTTCATAATGAAGAATAAAGATCAGGACATACTTGCTCATACGGTCATTTCTCCTCCACATGCTAAGACCAAAGATTTGACTCCTAAGGACTATTAGATTACAGAAGTCCTATTAAGAAAGCCCATAGTAGATATAGCTAAAGTAATGATCACTATGGGTGTCAGGGAGGTGTTTAGATATTTTGATTAAAATTAGAATGAATTGATAAAGCTACACAAAGAGAATAAGCTACTAAGAGGCTATCTGCATAAAATTGAAGGTCCATTAGATCAAGATCACCTAGACATTACTCTCATTGTGACACTAGAAAGGAGAGATAAGGGGAGTGTCCAAGTTGATTCATTTTTTGGATCATGTTAGCAATGGCATGATAATTTTGAGAAGAATGGTGTAGAGATAACATAGGCTAATCTGAACCTATTACATAATGTTCATTTAATGTGGAGAAACTAGTATCTATAGTAGACCATGGTTTTGGGCTTATGGATGAGGTACATACCTTGGGAAGAGATATTCAAGCACACCAAACAATAAAAGGTCAAAGGAATCGTACAATTACATAAGTGTATACAATAGATGAGATTGATAAACTTGGGGATTGGATTGAAAAGATAGCTGCTAGAAATAAGGTCATGGAAGAACTTCATGAAGATATTCAGAAGTTAAAAGGCCAGTCTCAAGTGAAAATTTTGGATGTAGATAGGTATTATATATGATGCTATTTCCATTGATATTTTTGAAGATGAGTCGAAGACAAAGCTCAAGTTAGTACAAGTAACGGTTGAACAAATTCGAAGAACTTTTGAGATTGCTTCATCTAATGAAGATATTAGGCAAGCAGTCAAGACTAAAAAGGTATTATTGAAACTTGATGGTAGAATTGATGATTTTATAGAAACTCGAATAGATATTAGTAATTATTGGAAAATAATTAGGCATAAATATGAGGCCTTAGATTTTTTAGAAGCCTCCCAAGTGATGCAGATTATAGAGAAATTCAAGAGAAAGCATCCAAACATTGCTCTGGTATAAAGGGGAAGAAAACCCAGAAGCTAAAACTTCAATTTTGACACTTGGGAGAATTTTTGTATTTTTTGAACCTACCACTAAGGTGCACTACTCCAAAGGTGTGCCAAAAATTTTGAAGTCAGAGGTGCACCAATAGTTAATTGCTAGTTCCATTTTTAGAGTTTTCTATGCATTGAAAATGCATTCTGACAACAATTTAACTCCTAAAAACATTCAGAGAAGGCTAAGCTTCCATTTTTAGAGCTTCTAGTGACTCCTAAATCCTCTTGAAACTTCCTTCTTCTTTTATTATTTGAAGACATGCAAAGGTGCATGTATCCATTAATTGATAAAAACAAGTGTCGAGTCTTACCTAGCACCATTTAGAGAGTCATTTTGTAGATAATTAGGTTTTTTTTATTAGTTCTAAGCATGTATTTGCATGAATAAATATCTCTCACTCTCAACACAAATTGAGGAGATAATTTCTTATGAATTTAGGAATGTAACATTTATTCTAGGTTGTTATTTTGATACAATAATATATGCTATTCGTGCTCTCATTTTGAGTGTAGTTATTCTTGTTAGAGTGTGTTATTTTTGTGGATTCTTGTTCATGGTATTAATGGATCCAATAGTTTTATTGTATTGATTTGGTTGTGCGATATTTTAATTCTGGTGTTTGTCATGTGTTGATGAATTTTGCTGACATACTAAGTTGGAGAAGAGATCACCCTATTATTCCTACATAGCTTTTGTTCTCACATGAACACACTTTCTCTGGCCTTGTGATTTGATAAGAAGTGAAACATCTTTCAGGTTTACTAAGTTTCCATCGATGATTGCTTCAGTGGATTTGAGGAAGTGTTGCTCCTACTTTCATTGGTTTCCTACGTGATATTTTCAATGATTTAGCTCATAGATGTGTTGTTATCACGGTTTATGTCTATTAAGAATTTCCCTTTCATGTTATTTTCTTTCATCTCTCGTTACCTTATCTTCATTATTTTATTTGCTAACACTTGGTTAAATTAGGAATTCATATAGTTGCATTGTTAGATTGCATTCATTTAAATATAGAAAATACCATAAATGTATTTTTTTTTGTGGTTAATTTTGAAATAGCAAACAGATTGATCATCTTATCCAAAATTGGTTAAAACCAGCAAAGGCCTCCTTGTGAAAAAACACATTTATCCTCAATTAAGTGTATTCCAATAGGTTGCAAGATCGCCCGAAACCTTGGAGCTGATCCCAGATTAGCTTTTCAAGAGAGGATTTCGAACGGATTCCTATCTTTAAGCATCGTGTGACATGACAACTCAATAGTGACTCAAGAAAATAAATTAAAAAGTGTGCTTTCATTGATTTTGTATTTGTTTTCATTTTTATTACACACCAAATTCAAAAAAAATCAAACCTAAATAAATAAAACATAAAAACTATTTGAAAAATGAATTTTCTAATGTATATAACTTTATATTAAATTAAATTAAATTACAAAAAATTCAAAACAAAAAAATCTACTTGGTTTTCAACTAAAGAATCTTAACCCCTCTTCACTTTTCAAACTTTCTTAGTGCAAAATGAGGGGCTAAATTTTTTTTTAGTGTATTTTGTTTTCTACAATGCTAGTAAAAACTATTCCAGATAGAACGGTTGAGGTCAAAACTCTCCGCCACTCTATTACCATGTCATTTTAGCCAGAACACTTCTAACCAAACCTTTTTCGGTTGAAACCTATTTCAATTGAAACTACTTAACTAGTCTAAAGTGTGACACATATTTATATTTTAAGCTACATATCTCTTAGTGCGGTACATAAATCATTTTGGAACTTGAGACTCTAAAAAATTTAAGAAATCAAACCCATAGTTGAACTAATCTTGTTCCTACAATCTAGGACGTCAATGAGATGGGTTAGATTAGGTTGAGCTTTATCAAGATAGGACTCTTAATCTAGAGATTGAAGAAATCTAGACATATCGTCTCTAAATAAGATAGTTATGGGGTGTGATTTTCTCACTAGAATTCTCTATTAAAATTGATTTTTAGATTAGGAAAGAATTAAGGAAATAAGTGCATTAAAAAGAGAATGATTCTACTCCCCCACCACAAGAAAAATAATCCTGTATGCAACTATATTAGTTGAGAAAGCACAAAAAATAAGAAATAAATAAACATAATATCATTATATAAAAAATCTACAAAGAAGCATCTAAGATTTTTATAGAGGATACTAAGGATTTTTTATGATCTGTGGAAGTCAACAAACTAAGTCTGTTTGCTCAAGTTATGGCTCTAAAAGTGCAAAAATGAAGCTTGTCTTTTGAGACCTAATACAAAAAAGTATGGTGAAGTATATGATAAAACTACTAAGGTGGAAAGATCTGTGCTATAATTAGCTTTCCAATAATATCTTATTTTTGTGATTTGGATATCATATTCTTTGTTGATATTTTAGTCAATTTTTTTTATTAGTGATACACACTCTTACTTAGATGATTAGTAGTTGTCGAGCTTATAGTATAGTTAATAGTGTTAACCAAGTAATTCAAGCTCTACCGAGTTCTACAGTTCCTACTGAGTTCAAGGAACAATATTCAATTTGCATTGAGTAGCATCTACCAAGTTGGCGATTATCAATGTAAACTGAGCTTCATAGTTTTTACCAAATTTCTTAGTAGAAAGTGAGTTCTCTAGTGCTTACCAAGTTCTCAACTTCAGCAATTTGAATCTATTGTTGACTGAGCTATGTAGTGTGAATCAAGTGATTCAGTTTATATGCCAAGTTTTGTAATATTCATTGAGTCACCAGTGCAGATTGAGTTTAGAATACTTAGAAGTGATTAGTATGGACCAAGCTTCTACATCTATTGAGTACATGATGGTGTTAAGTGTGAACCTCATCGTGTTTGTCTTCAGAACTTGAGTACCTACAGTTGGGCCAACTTTGTGTATTTTGGTGAAACTTGTACTGTAGCTGACTTTTTTGAATTGTAAATTGGATCACTATAAATGTAATGTATTGTATCACATCCAAACAATAATGATAACAATGGAATACTAAGAGGACACTAAGAGCAGAAAGTGTGAAGTAAAAAGGCTACAACATTATAAGGATAAACAAAGACTTGTCTATTGTAGCAAGGTGATTCTTACACTCAAAGGAATCTCATTTAGAAAATCAAGATTGTAGATCAGAGATCAACCATTGGTTCATCCTAACAAGTGGAACAGTTAAATCCTTTTACAAGTAGACTTAACAGTCTATTGTAAATCTCTTTATCAAGTGCATACTTCACTATATGTTTGTAAATCCTTTTGCAAGGTGTACCTAGTAGTCCTTATTGCTCCTAATAGGGAAGATCATCAAAAGTAATTATTTTAAGCCTTAAAAGGCCAACTTTATACTCTAGTACTAAAGCTTGTGGGTATCATCCCCACTCTAGTTTTACTTTCTACTTGGAAGGTTTCTAGGTCACATATTGTGTGTCAAAGTGTTATGAATGTTTTAGTGCTTTCAGTTTTTCATGTATGCAATTAGATTAGAACACATATAAAGGATTAATTGGTGAATTAAGATCAAGTTTTATTGGTTACTAATCCACCCCTCCCCTCTTAGTAACTTAGTCTATCTTATATTTCCAACAGTTGGTATCGGAGCTTGTGGTTCTCAAAGAAGAATTTTAACATCTTGAGCAAAGATTAGAGGCAATGGAAGTATTCAGACTTGATAAGGCTATTGAAAATGAAAAGCTAGATTTGTAATTGGCTATTGGACAACTTAAGAAAGCAAAGGAGCAACTTTGTCAATCTCTAAAAAGAAGAAAAGATCTTGCAGTATAGATGAATGACAAACTCAACACTGAAGAAATAATTGAAGATATCTATTCAAAAAATAATTCAAATGAAGCTAATGAAGCAATCAGAGAACTATTAGAAAAGAATGCTACACTTCAAGAAGAAGTAAGAAAGCTAAAAAGAGAACAAGAAATTGAGTCTCTCTGAAGTCATTAGAAGAAGAATAAAACAAGATAAAAGAAGAATTAGAAGGAAAGAACAATGAAATTCACAATCTATCCCTTCAAAAAGTAGACTTCATTAATTATCTTACTAATGCAAATGAAGAAATCATGAATCTAAGATCAAGGAATGAAAGATTGAAGAATGATCTAAACACTAAAAAGAAAACCAATGAGAGGATGATGAAATCTCAAGTAGACATAAATCAATTAAATGAGCAAAGCCAATATAGACAGAAAGGCAAAGTAGGAATTGGATATATAGAAGAAGGTGAATCATCCAAGCAAAGAGCTCAAAAGAATCAAAGACCTACTTCTAATCACTATGGTAAGCTAGGTCATACATCAAAAAAATGTTGGTGAAATGGCAAAGATAAATTCAATGGAAAATGCTACAATTGTAATTAGCATGGTCATAGAGCTAATGAATGCAAAGAGAAACCTAAATTTGAAGGCAACTATCACAAATGCAAGAAGCATGGGCACAAATATTCTGAATGTAAAACTAAGATATTGAATCCAGTATAATAGATTGTAAAAGCTATATTTGGTTAGGACTATAACACTTGGTGTAGATGTCACTACTATGGAGAATTTGGACACATTGGAATAAATTGTGTAAAACATCACATAAGAACAAGAGACACCACTAAAAGATGTTTTATTTGTACAGAACTTGGACATCTTGCCAAGAACTATATGAAAACTGAAAGAATTGGAGATGAAAAGAAAGCCAAGGCTAATTAAATTAGAAAATAGATCAAACAACAATAGATTCTGAAATCTTCTAAGAATACAAGTCTGAGCAATAAACCTAATGTTACTCAAGAATTGGGTGACTCAATCATTTCTACTTGATCTCCCACAAGGAGAATAGGAACTAAGATTCTAAATTAGATGTGCTACAATAGTTCCAATCAACTAGAAGGAAAGATCCATATCAACATTCAAGATGCAAAGGAATTACCAAGTATCTAAGGAAATTATGGACCTTACTGAGCTAGGTCAGGTTACAAGACCCTGTCCAACAAGGTTGAGAGTAACTAAGTTGTTGTGTGGGTACCGATTCATAAATGACTCTACCAAGTAATTAGTTCAAACTGAGTGGAAGACAATCTATAATCATGAAAATGAACATAGAAAGAATTTATGGCAATGGGAAAGTGGAATTTATTAAAAAGGGTGAAATTGAATTCATTTGTCATCGTGAATTTTCAAGAGCTTATGCGAAGAGCAATTTCAGTGCATCCAAGTGATCTATACAAATTGTTGTTGAGGTTTTCCATGTTTTCAAAAACCCTACTGAGTGATGGTATCCTCCAATAGAAAAACCAAGAATGGGTATGAGATGTTGGTTCGAGGAGTTAAATGGAAGGCACTTGATTTCAAGCTAAGTCCAGTAATTGCAAAAAACACTTGATCCTACTGGAGCACAATCACAGATTCCATCCAAGGTACTTCTGGTTAACAATATCTGCTCACATTTTCATTATACAATTCAAGATATAGGAACCCTAGAAATGGATGAAACTTTGGAAAAGTTGTGTGTGAATGGTGTGTTAAAACCTGAGCATCAGCACCTGGAAACCAAGGGTTTAACCCACATTCCTCCAATACCCCAAGAATTTTAGACAAAATGGATAAGGTTTATCCTTAGCCATGTACATAATGGGTAGCTATGATTAGATCATTATGTCTTGATAAGAAAGAAAATGATTCATCGAGTCACAGGGCTCACAATGTTGGCCAAGGCAAAGAATACCAAAACCCTAAGTCATGCGAAACTGGAAAAGAAAACTCTTACCTAATGGGACAAAAGAGGTATGAAGATCAAATATGTAGCTCACATGGAGTTGAAGTATGGAATTCATATAATTGCACACAAGATATATAGTTGTAGTTGACTCAAAAATGTATCATGTGAAGCAGTGGATCTCACTTACAAGGTATTGAAGAAATCATGTCCTTTGACCTTGTTGAGTTGATCTTGAACCAATTCAACACAAAACATGGAAAGCATTAGGTCATCAAAGAATAATCCATGTAAGTTTAGTTCACTTCTAACATGTTTATTTTTCTTTATGCAAAATTTTTTAGCCTCAAAAGGAACATTTGTCTGGAGAAAAGATGTGCATGTTCTTTATCAAATCAATGAGTATATAGAAGAAATGGGTGAAAATTATGTCAGTATCATGGACAATTATTTTGATTCCTTCAAAGAAAAGATGAATAACAGATTCATGATTCCAAAGAAACTTCTAGAATACTACAAGGATGATATTTGTTTAATGATAGATTGTGACAAATTGTATATACAATCAATTAGACCTAGAATAGTATGGGTCAAGCCTCTAGGCTATGAGGTCAATATTAATGATACCAGAGATATTATTGAGAAATTATTGAATGAATCCATGGATCCAAAGGCCACATATTTTGGTACATATGATGAAGCTAAGGCCATAATAGAACTAGAGATAAAACATCCTGAAGTAGTCAACAAAGGGAAGAAAAGAATAGCAAAATTGAGACAAACTAGTTCTACTCTCCTATTAACAAAAGGTAAGGAAGAGGATATAATTGATGATGATGCAGAAGATGAAGAAAAATATAAAGAAGAAAAGACAATCAAGAAGAAAGGTAAGGTTATCATAACCAAACCTACAAAGTCATCTACTGTAGTGTTTACAAGAAGAACATCTAGAAAGAAACTGAAATTGGGTGAAGAAGTAGAAGATGTAATTTTCAAACTTCCTCCACCCACATTTCAAGAGAAACTAAAAGAGATTTATTCTAGAGCTAGCATGGAAATTTTTGAGTCATTGAGATATGAAATCAAAAATGAAGAAGAGAAGAATCAAGTTGAAGATATGGTTGTGTCTAAACTAGGTAAATGGAAATATTTACTAGACCAACTTGTGCAAAAAAATCCCAATGAGCTAATGGAGAAAATCAAGCCAAGATAGGAACATGCCAAGAAAACTACTAAGGACATATATGAGCAGACTCTAATGAAAATCATGCCAAGTCTTAATGACAAAGAGTTAAGAGAGTCCATTAAGTAGAATGAAGTAAAACTTACTCTAAAATTTAACACCTACATGATACTGCTTAATGACATTGAACATGTAGTAAGGAATGCAAACAACACATGGAAGAATATCTACAACCTTCATAAGCAAAGTGATTTTTTTGTTCATGTCAGTGATAAAGAAGATGATGGTGAAAATGACAAGGAAGAAGAAAATGATGATAAAGATGATGAGGAACAAGAGTAGGAAGCCACCGAGGAGAATTTCCCTAAGATTTAGAGAATTGAGGAAATAGACCCTAAAAAGATTGCAACAGTGGTAATAGACTCACTTCTCACTCTCTAATCAAATCTTTAAATCCATCAAGCTCAAAGAAAGCAACTACCAAGTTGGTTGTTACAAACACTACAAATCCAAGCACTCAACCAATCTTTACACTTATCCAGCTCAATACTTCATCGACTAAAGTGATCAGCACTTCATCTACCAAGTAGTCAGTGCTTCCTCCTTCATCAATTTTGGCTACTTAATAACAAGGTATTTCATCAATTAGTATTATATCTACTTTTGTTTCTAGTCCTTCCACTTCCACTATTGTTACTATTTCAAGCATGCAAATAATAAGTACAAACACAATTGAGAGCAAGCCTCAACCGAGTAAAAAACTTTATAGAAAAGGAAAAGATAAGGAAGAAGACATTGATCTTGATGAGGAAATAGTATTTCCAAATTGGGATATCTCTACTCTAAATCCTAATAAAATACATACAGTATGTGAGATTTTGCAAAAGAAAGCAAAGCAACAAAGGCTTAGAGAAGAAAGAAACCAAGAAAATCAAGTGATTGAAAATGCAACGAACATTCTTGCAGATGCACTTAGCACTGAGGTTGATACTTCTCAACCTATTTTGGATCAATTAGCAGAAGTGGTCCAAAAATTCAATGAAGATTTGAATGGACAAGAGAAATTGTTGCAAAGAGAAGAGAAGAAATTTGAAAACAAAGTATTGGAGATAGTTAGATAGAAGATTGCAATATATCAAGTAGACTTATCTACTATTCTAGGCTCATTGGAAACCTCTACCAACAATGTCACTTCTCTATTTAGTAAATTATGTGATCTATATTTACTCAAGAAATCAAAGATGAACTCTCCAAGATAGATGAAGATTTGAAGGCAAGTGCACACCAACTGTCACTTGGCCAAAGCTATAGATCTTCTCACTATACAAAGATCAAATTTCTAACTGATATGTAGGAAGAATTACTAAGGGAAGAAGCTAGGATAAGGGCTACAGTTGTAGACATACAAGGCATGATTCTTCCAAACATGGATGCATTGTAGAAACATATTGCACATGCCAACACTCTCATCCATGATAACAACTTCTCCATAACTGATCACATGATGGAATTATCAACAGAAGTTCAAATTGCATTGCATGCAATCTAGGTGTTGCAAGAAAATTGGGACAAGACATTGCCACTAATTTTAAAAGTACATTATGACTTCTTGTCACATTTTGGAATAACTATATAGCATACACCTTTTCCATTTATGTCAAAAAGGGGGAGAAGATGTAATATAAGATATGATATATAAAGGGGGAGAATATATAAAAGGAGAATATGTGGTGATAGAATAAAAGGGGAGAAGATGAGAAGACGTATATAATGTGTAAAGTATATTAAATATATATGTATGGGGGAGCATCATGATTTTATACATACACATGTATGAATATTCAGATAAAATATCTCTTACAAAAAAAATTTTGAAAAATCTCAAAAATAGAGTATCTTACCAAGTTGAAGACACGGGATGGATACTAAAGATTGTTTTAAACTTTTTGAGAATTTATTTTTTATTGATAAGTTTTTTTGTCACTAATGCCAAAGGGGGGTATTGTTGACATTTCAGTCAATTTTTTTTATTAGTGACACACACACTTATTCAGATGATTAGTAGCTACCAAGATTATAGTGTAGTTAATAGTGTTAACCAAGTAATTCAGGCTCTATT